>MU227381.1:379832-398872 GCA_018584345.1 Thuja plicata | reverse complement strand
TTTTGCATTCATCAAATCATTGTGATGGCTTTGAGACAAGTTCCTCATACTTGTTCTTGAGCTCTTCACTCTCTTAGCTTGCATTGTTATCAATAGTGGGATTTAATATATTGTGTTGGGAGAGCACGCCCACAAACCTCTCTAAGAGCAAATCAATAAGGTTTGGGTGCACTTTTTTAGCTCATCAGAGTTTGTGATGAATATCTACTTGTTATTTAATAGCATGCTTTAGATATGTATAATGTTATTATTTGATGTTTATCTCTAACGTTTGCATGTCTGAGTGTGCTCCCAATAGGTTAGGTTTCATTGCATATAGTTTGTATATTAGAAGGTTAACAAAAATGAGTACTTAAAAGTTGTACCTGACGGGGATATCAACAACACTCCTACCCCTAATCCCTCTTTAGAGAAAGCACCATCAAAGTACATTTTCCATAATCCATCTTCCTGCAAGATTAATTCTCTGTTTAAAGGGTCAGCTTCTTGATCTTGACAAAAAAGTTCATCTTTTTGCATTCTAAAATTTTCCATGTCTATGTCAATGCAATAGTTTACATTAGTATCCTCAAATTTTTCTATCATGTGGGAAGTTCGGCTCTCCCTCAAGACCCTAACGTTTTCTCCAGTAATGTTGAAAGTAGCATATGATAAATCATTTTGTATACTACCTCCCATTGAAGCACTCCATTTTCTTGATAACAACATGCCATAATGAGGTGGTATGTCAACCACAAGAACATTCATAGTCATCACTACATCAGGGCAAACTGCTAGTCTATAAGGCATAGCCTCAATGGTACCAATTATAGGGACCTCTCTAGAATCCATAGCTCTGCATCTCCCATAAGGTGTATCAACTTGTATCCCCATTGCCTTCATGATCTCAACTGGCATAACTGTATTAGAGGCTCCTAAATCAATCATACAATTCTAGAGCATTTTATCATTAATTATCAATGAGAGAAAAAAAGGGTCAACAACTTTTGGAGAAGAAGTTGCATTCAAAAATATTTGAGGAATCTCAGATGTCAACACCTCTACTTCATTTCCCTTGGTAGTTGGCTTCTTTGAAATCTACACTGGACTCTGAACCTTTATTGTGGGTACACTGTTTAGTAATGACATTACTTTTTTCTTATGTTCTTTTATCCTCATCACTCCTAGAAATGGAACCTTAACTTCATCTGGGACAAACATTGACCCATATCTACTGGAGTGTATCTCATATCTGAACACTTTGATTTGTCAATAATAACATCATTTTCTTCATTGTGTTTCTTTTGAACCGACTCTTTTAGCTTTTTATTTTCTATCTTTTGAGCAGGAACAACCTTTTCTTGTCCTTTCACATCTTCCTCTTGTACAACATTTGGCTCTATGGCATTTGTAATAATCTTGACCTTATGTTTATTTACACCTTCACTAGGTCCTTCTTTTTTTTGAACATACTTAGTGTCTGCCTTATTTTCATTTATAAAGACACCTGAAGGTTGGCTACCAGCACCACCTACCACCCTGTTCCTCAAGTGGTAATTGCTTCTAGCTTTATTTACTAACTCTGCAGTGAATCTAGCCTTCTCTTCATCTGAAGCTTTCCTTATGAGTGGAACATCCTGACCATCTTGAGCATAACATCTTATACTGTCATTAATTTCATCAGTTTCACTATCGGATAAGATCTATTGATGATGATTCTCAATCCTCCTTTGTAAGACATAGGAATCATGTTTTTCCTCTTCACTGTTTGAATCAACATCATGGCATGAAAAATTATTCGTCATACTATGATCACACTGTTCCCCCTCATCCTTTTCCTGTTCCTCACTTGCCCTCAAATCCAAAGAGACAACACAAAAATTGGGGTTATGAGGGGCGTCACAAGCTTCACACCAAGTGTCATCATTGCAGAAATGGACATAATTTCTATGAAGAGGGTCTGGAGTCTTGTTGTCTATTTTTTCCTTTTTAGGTGCAGTAACAGGCTTGCCATCTTTGAACTGAGTTCCATACGGATGATTTTGAATTCTGTTCTGAGGATTGTAAGTAGTATTATAAGAAGGTCTTTTATTCTGAGGAGCTCTATATTCTTTATATTCTGGTTCTTTTAGATTGCTCTTAGTAAACCTTGCATCATCCCTTCTATTTAATTTATCAGATACTCTTCTGTTCATTTCAATATTGACTTCTATTTTATAAGAATCAGTAAGAGTTGTAGGGTTTTTATCTCTTAGAGAATATCCCATCTTGGAATCAAAAGCATTTAAATAAGTTGCTAGACATACCTCTTCATCTAGCTTTATCTTCTGAAATAATTTATGCATAGCTCTTTGAAACCTTGTGTTAAACTCAGTAACCTCTTCATTGTAATTTTTCTTGATATTATTAAACTCATTCAATAAAAAGCCTTTATTTGTTTTTTCTCCATACTGATATTTAAACAATTCAATCAACTCATCCATAGAAACAATAGATCCATTAGCAAGGCTTCTAAACCATTCTCTTGCATCCTCAACTAAGGAATGAACAAATAATTTCATTAATACATCTTCATGGGTGATATTCAAGTCATCAACAAAATCAATGAATTTCCTTAAATGTGTTTCACAAGAAATAACATTATTACCTGCAAATTTTGGGAGCTTTTCTCCTATATCACCCACATCTTTAGGAAAAGCATTAGGGTATCTTGGGATACCAACAAAATCAAATTTCTTGTATCTCTCAGTATGCAGTGGCTTCCTTTGAAAGCCATCATCTTCCTTAGAAGTAGTAGCCTTTGTTTTAGAAACTGTAATATTCTCTGGCCCAATATGAGAATATTTTGAAGACTGCAAAAAACCTATCTTTTTCTTCATTTCAATTGTTGCAGCTTCCATTTGTGCCTTTTCTAACATTTTTTCCATGGTTTCTTTTTCAATTCTCATTTTTTCTAAGTCAATTTCTAATTTGGACATTTGTTCTATCAAAGGCTTCTGAAATTTAGGTTCTTGATCTTTATGTTCACTCATCTTTTGTTTACCTTTATTCATTTCTAAAGCAGAAGCTTTATGAGTGAATGGTATTTCATGATCCTTCTGAGACCTCTCTGTATCTTTCATAGTTTGATATTTTGAAGATCTTTTTCTATTGTTATCAAGATCCTTATGATCATTCTTTTTCTTTCTCATTTCTCTCTCCTTTTTCATTTGTTGAACTAGGGTGAGCTATTTCAAAATGAACTTCTCTTCATTTGCTAGCATATTAGAAGGGGCATCTTCTGAATCTGAACTAGGTGTAGTAATCTCCTCTCTCTCATTTGAAGTAGAAGTGATTGTGGGTGTTTCTAAAACTCTTTCATTAGCCTCTTCATATTCTGAAGTATTTCCATCATGAGAATGCTGATTGGTATTCATATCTCTCTTGATATAAACCTCTTTACCTTTTAAAGGGGTCTCATCCATACTAACTTGATTTCTCTTTTTCCTCCAAGACATTCCTACTCTTGAGGATGATGGGAGTCCCTCATGTAATACCCTTTGAGGATTAGTTCTTACCCTTGATCTAGTATTCATTTTGAAAGACATTTATTAATTTTGCACTAATCTCAGAGATTTTCCTTTTAGAGTCACCACCCAATAACTTGGGATGAATACTTATCAAAGGGTACCTTAATAATAACCACAAGTATGATTTGTAAACAAGTTAAACTTTTAAGTGCCAGAGATTTCTGATTACTTGGGCAAGAAATATTCTAAAAATTCTTAACAAGACTTTAAAATTTCTTTCCCTTGCAGAGTTGCCAATTTGTTAGCACTTTTTCTTGCAACACTTACCTAATGATGAAAATATACCTTATATACTTGAATGCAACCTCTTTTAGGCAAGAGAAAGACTAATTGCTGAGGTATTTGATAACACTGGGGATCCCTATTATCACCTCCTTCATTTTTGAGCTCCACAGACTCAGACAAGTATTACCTATTAAAGATTACTGATACTCCAGCCTATGTATTAGGTGGATTAATTCATTCCCTAGTTATGTACCTAAAACCTCACTGTAACAACTTATAAAATACTTTAGAGATTGCAATGATTGATTTGAAGCAGAGTATTATAAGCCAGGCTATGGTTTTGATAACATGAACCAATGAGACAAGGACTTTCATCCTTCTTCCTTTTGATTTTAGGAGGGATAACCTAATGATTCACTCTTCAATGAATCACTAAAATGGACACTGTCCTACTGACATGAGTCCTTACTGAGTTCAATTTGTTTGTTCTTAGTAATAGAAGTATTTTGATTGAAATAATTTTGAATAGTTTTGAAAACTTGGATGATGATGGATTATTAGACCAAAACCTAGATCAGTGCCTATCCTTTGGGTTATAGAGTCAATAAGCCCAAGTCTCATAGAAACAAAATACTATAAGCTTCCTTACAACCTACATACAATTCAGATAAACTGCCTTACAAATTATCTAGTTACCTCTAAAATACTGTATCAAATATTTGAATACTGATATGCTCCCTGAAACTACCCACAAAACTTAGTTCTTTACATGAAAGAAACTTGTAAGTAATTAAATAGTTACCTTGTAACCAAAATTCTTCAGACTGCCTTACAACCTTAAGCATAAAAAAACATACACAGGAAATAAAGAGACAACAATAGAGAAGAGTAAAATTGCACCGTATTTTATTGATATGATCCTTCTTTCATACATGAAAAAGCTTTGAAGCTTGAAAACATAGATATAAATCTAGAAAGTATGATTTTACAATATATTTCATCCTCTTTACAAAATACAACTTTTTCCTATTTATAGGTCCCTAACCATCTTGGAATCCCTTTTCTTGTAGGATGCAACAAGGTTTGGATGGTCTCAGAAAACCTAACCCTAAAACTACAGAAAAGACAAAAAGAGAGAGAAGAAGCGGTGGAACGACCAAGTCAAGAGATGAAATCAGATATTCTTTGTTCTTCACCCAATCTGGCGACTTCATTATGAAATTATACATAGTAGCTAGTAGTATGTATGTTGAGTCTGGATGACGTGCTTATATACTCACCTACACTTTCCTTTAGTAATAACTGACTTCCTTATCTTTAATAGTGAAGCACCCAGTGTTCACCTTTACTCATCGTCCAAGATTTCTTCCTCAACTGCTGGCTTCTTTTTTTTGGGCATGGTCATCAATTCCCATGCTTTCACTTCATCATTGGTTGGCCACTTGAAATCTTGAGTGACCTGTACTTGTGCCTTTTGCCTGTCCCATCTAACATCATTGATGTTCTTAACATCAACTAGAAACTTATTGATATTAGTTTCTACCTTGAAAGCTTCATCCAAGATCTTATTGAATCCTTCAATATCCATATCTGACCCCAAAATAAATGCCTCATCACTAGGCATTTTTCTGTCAAATTCATTCCTCCAGGCATCCAAAGCTTTTACTTGATCATCATCTCCCTTTAAGGAAGGAGCAAATCTATTAAAATCAACAGAAAAGAGGCTTAACTTAACCTCTATTTGATTCAATTTGCCTTTAAAGAATGAGAGAGAAATATTGGCCCTTTTGATCTCATCTTCCACCTCTGTCACTATCTCTGGAAAATATGACCTCAGGGTTTGTAAAGATGCAAGCTTCTTAAACAATTGTACCCTGGTGGACCACTTGGTAAAATAGGGGTTCAAGATAGGAAGATACCCCAACACCTCTGTATGCAAAGCTAGCAACTTATTATAGGCATTAAGTACAACATCAGTCTTATCCTTCAAGACTTCAATTATATGTTGTAGAACACCTCTTAATGCTCTCAAGGCAACTTCATTCTTCTTTTGTCCTATATCCTCCTTCTCAACCACCTCTTCTGATTTTTCCTTGTCATCAATTTGCAAAGGCTGTGGTTGTACAGGCACATACATCACCTCAGGCTTCTCTTCCAATTCCTTCATTAATATTTTTATCACCAGATCTTGTTGGTGTAGCTGGATATGGCACATTTCCTGGTCTTTAGACAATGCACTTGTTTCTTCTAACAATGTGCTACACTTATCAGACAACTGTTTAGTTTTGTCCTCATTTAAGTGAGCCTAGTGTGTCATGATTTAGGATATTTCCAAATCCCCTGTATTCTGCACAGACTAGACCATCTAATTGCCCACCATTTTTTCTTGAATGTTTACTAGCTTAGGATTTTGATCCTTCAGGCATAGGCTCCACATTGCAAAATCCTGAGATTTTGGGCTATAACCAAATCCTTTGATTACATCTCCTATCTACACTTCACTGGCCATCTTTAGATTAGACTGCTTTCTTATTTGGTCAATTATGAAGGCAGATGCTAAATCCCATCCCTCAGCCAATAATATGCCACTGCCTAACACCAAATTCCTGGCCTCCTTAGGTGAGATGTCCTAACTTTCTGGGTCATAAGACTGCAGGTCCACTAAGGCCTCATTTGTTATTATCTCTTTTCCATCAATAGTCAATTGAGCTCTTATCTTCTCCTTCTTATACCATCTTAGGAAGTCTTTAAACTCCTTAGTTTTGACAAAGTTGTCATCACTCAAAAATTATTGTTGATGGATCAATCTTTCATCAACACAAGCCTTAAGGGGCAATTCAACCTTCTCCTCCAAATTAGGCTGTTGCTTCTTGCCTTCCCTAATCAATTTTCTCAGGTTATGGTGATATAACCTATTTCCTAGCACTAAGGCTCTTGCTTTATCCTTTTTCTTCTCTTGCCCCTCAACTGAAGGATGACCTATCTCCATTTTTTGCCTCTTAGCAACAGGCTCTTCTAAATCACCAGGTTGTGTGGCCATTGTTAAGTCAACAATGTGGCCCTCTACTCCCTAGAGCTGTGGCATCTCAGCAACATCTTGGTGAAGTTGAACATATCTAGTAGGACGGGTGTAATCACTGTCACTACTACTATCATATTTAGACTTTGAGTTGTCTGGCCCTTGGGCACCTTTCTTATCAAGAACAGTCTGAAGCTGTTTACTGAGCACATAAAAATTATCGATCATGGCCTTTATTTTGTCAAAATATGGGAGATCAGGGTAGAAACCCCCCAAAGCTAACCCATTTCTTTTGATTTGCCTTTCAAGGTTCAGCAACTCCTGAATCCTTATTTTTCTTGTCTTTATCTCATCTTCATCAAGAATTTTCCTTGTTGCATCCTCCTTAATACATTCACAATGGACATTGGTATTGGGGATTGTGGGAGTATACAATTTCCTAACTCCTGCCATGAAGCCTTCAGGGTCAATGTATCTGTAAGCTGCTGCCCCCATTTTGCACCCTTCTAATCATTGGCTAACTGCATCAATAGCACTTTTACCAATTATGAAATTGGAAATTCTGAATTGTCTAAGGGTCAAGGTCTCCTTCTTATGTGGTGCAAAGTGCTCATTTTCTATTAACAACAGTTGCCAAATGAATTCCATTGCTGCCACCCTTGCTGGTACATGGTAAGGCAAGATATGAGGGGGATGAATACACCCATATATCCTGATTATGGTATAGTTGTATTCTAAGAAGAAATCACCCCAATTGTGGTCTCCCTCCCATTTATCAGAGTAGTCACATGGCCTTAGCAGTTGCATAACCTTAATTGGGACCCTTGTCCTGCTGATGCCTAGACTCTATATTATTGGATACACAATCCAATTGTGGAAAGCATAATAATCACAATCCTTAGACGTAGAATTCCAAATCCTCACCCAAAATTGGATAGGATTAGGTCCATCCTAATAAAACCTCTGAGGAGCCAAATTACTCTCATCCATGATCACAAAATTAAAGTATAAGAGTAGATTCATGAGGATGGAATAATGGAAGAACTTGGGTTCCTTTTCCTTAGGGTCTTTCATCTTCTTCTGCGTTGCTATGAATCCCTCATGCATCTGATCTATAATATGCTAAATATAATCATAACTGGTGCTAGAATGCACCTCCTATAAATCCAACACCATCATCAATATCCCATCATTGATCTTCTCTGCTTCCCCATCTATCCCTAGCACTCTACATAGGGCATAAGGAATGTACTTTATGTAGAAGTGCAAGTCCTTGTAATAATAAGGTCTTGTCCCAGACATAGGATCCAAATACTTCCTCACCTCCTTAAGCATATGCTTCTGGAACTTTCCTCTAGCAATACCAAGCTTCAACTTTTATCTCTGTTCCTATTTAGTCATGTCAATTCTGGTGGACATGGTGCTATACAAACCAAAAGCTTGCATAAATGAATTCCTATTTAGGACGAGCAGGGCAGTGCCATCATTCCTCTTAATCATCTTAGACAAGACATCATAATGACTGGCGAGGCCTAAGAACAAATCTACATCTATGTAGACATCAGGAACTATCAGGTTAGCTAAACCACAAGTCCAAGGGTTTGATACTAGGATAGGTTTATCAGAATTCTTTAAAAAGTAGTTAAAAAGGGAAAAAATTGTTGTCCGTAGAGTATCAACATCTCTGATATCGCAGTGGTCATCTTTAAGTAGATTAGCATCTGCCCTCTTATTCTGAGTTGATCCTGGCAATAATTTGCGGAATTCATCTGAGAAATTTCATTTTCCCTTTGTCTCTTCATCTGCCTTTTCACTCCTACCACTGGTTGAAGCTACACTAACTGCTCTGCTCATGTTTGCTGTGCTTGAGTCCCCTCTTTTTTTTTTTACCGATATTGAAACAAATCTATCTTTCAAGATTCACTTACTCCTTTGTGCACAATTCTCAGGAATTCAATGACTTTTAATCAATGGAAAACTCTGCAATTCTTTGATTTCTTCTTTCTTCTTAGAACACTTAGCACTTCTTTGCTTTGAAACTCAAAAAGAAAGATAAGTTGAAATGAGCCTTCAATTAGTTCTTTATGGTAACTGTTCCCAATACACAACTCAACATTTGAAAAAACATCAATTTTGTCTTCAATTCAGCATGCTGCAAAATTAATTGAAAACCTATCCGTAGTTTGATGAGCGTGACAGGAAATCAAATTCACAAATCTAAATCCTTAGAAAAACCTTATAAAATTTGAACGAGATGACATGTCTTCATGTGATTGGCTCTCTGTCATACATCTCAGCTACCCTTTTTTACATAGTACTCAATATCTGAGCCTGTCATTGGATGATGAATGACTCACATTGTCATATTAGATACTGCCACCTTTTCTGAATATTTGATATCAGGCAACCACACGACTATATATAGTCTCTTTGTCACTGACCCAAGTTCTTAACACATGATTCTTTTGGAGACTCAGCAACTATGTAACTTTCCTTGTCTTAGTTAACCAAATTTACCATCTGGCGATCACGTGAGAGTGAAGAAATCAAAGTCGCTGGATGTTAGAACTAACTCACATCCATTTCAGAGACTATTTGACTAATTTTTATCCTTGGATTTCACAGTTATCTCCCAGTCACTGAGTGTCTTCTTTCTTTCACAAGACCCCGTAACAACCCCTAGTCGCCTAATCGCAAAATACAAATGCTAAATGTCAAAATCCCTTAGAGATAATGCGATAGATACTTTTACCCTTCAGCCCATCTAACGACTATGTAAAATACCCTTATCTCCAAGTCGCGAGCACTTTTCCTTTCGGACTCTTTTATTCAAAGACTTTGCGACCACCATAGGATCTCTTAATCACTTGATCTGACGGCTCCTGCTAAATCGCCAAGTAATCTATCATACCCTTAAATTCTTTGGAGACTATGCGACAAGCAAAGACCTTTATACTTAGTCTCATAATCACTGAATAATTTCTTACCATTTGGTGACCACGTGATAAGCCCTTAGTCAACTTACCCCTGGACACATGTCTGATTTATTACTTGTCTCTACACCGCAGAATGGAAAAATGACTCATCATTTCAATCTGGCGACCACCCGATAGTGCTTTATGTCAAACCGCATATGGTTAGTCGCGATGTCTGAGAATCTTTCTCTTAACTGCCATCCTTGATAGAGACCATGTGACTAAAGCCTTGCACTATTCATTTAACTGTGAATCAATCTAGTGATTATGCGATAACAAAAAATTGCCAAGTCTCGTGATGAACCTTTGACTGCTGATCTTTTCTTGCGACATCACGACCCATCTGTGGGTCCCTTCATATACTGCTAACCTGTTACTCATTCCGCGATTACGTGATTTGAAGAAATCACGAAGTCATATAAATCTAAAAGAATATTCTAATTCTGTGAGAGACTATGTGACACAAGCTAATCGCCAAGTCTAGAAGAAAAAAGGAATATGCCATTCGGGTTACGCGACTAGGCAATTTAATTTATAACCCATGACTTAAGTGAATCCAAAAAGTAACACCAAAACATAAGTGAGATGAATGCCTTAGGGTTTCTTTTCAATCCTGCACACCAAACGAGACCTAGGGTTTCAAGGTTTTGCAGCTTTATATGGGTTCTGACTTGAAAACATAAAAATTTCAATAGGGAGATGACAAATAAACTGAGAGATTTCTGTCTCTAAACATGAAACTAGAGCGAAGACCAATGAAACTTTGGGGAAACAAGATAAAAATGGGAATACAACCAATAGGTACAACCTTCTTAATATCCTCCTTGAGCTCTTTTTTTTCCTCCTTAACTTCTTGAGAAGTTACAACAATGGGAGGCTCATTCACATGAAATTTTAACACATAAATTTCTTGTCCAAAAAAAGATTTGGAAAGAAAGTAGAAGAATAAAATTTGTGCTCTTGAATAGGCTCTTGTGATGGAGGGGGGTGGATAAAACTTGAAATGAAAAATTTAGGAGAAGGGGCCTTATGCTCTTGTGCAACTTCCTGCAATGAAGGAGGCGTACTCTGCCTGAAGTTCACAAATTTATGCCTAGGAACTTCTTGTGCTTCAGATCCTTGCATTTGAGAAATATTAAGCCTTGTTTCATCATCTACTGCAGCTAACCTTCTTGTAAGGTCCTCCTCAAACTTTCCTTTTTGTGTTTCCCTCTCTTTCTCTTCTTGGAGATAGGCCTGGTATTCCATCTTCTCTTGTTGCATGTCTAACTCCCACCTCCTTTGCAATTTCATCCAGCTACCCATTGAGGTTCAAAATATTCTCACTCTTCTTGTCCAATTATAACATCATAGCTTGAATCCTTTACACCATGACATCAATTTTATCATTTGAGGATGTTTGAACTAGTAGAGAAGGGGTGGGAGAGTGGTAAACATATTGGACATGTTGGCCATTTGATGTTAGAGAGAGACAAGGACCATAACTGGGTTATGGATTAAGTTGATATTGATAACAAGGGGGCTGAGAGGAATACATATCATGATATGGGTAGTGATAGGATTTTTATCTATGAAAAGGCTCCATGTTAAAGCATCAAACAAATTACAAATTCATAGAGAACTTGAAGAAATCATAAAAGATTAGAAATGATCTTGCACATATCAATACTGTGACTGCTTGAAACCAACAAATTTTCACTCAAAGTTACCATGGTGTTTGATGAAATTCCTCCAAAGATTGATGGCATCGAGAATAAAACCCAAATTATTAATGAATAATGAACTTGTATGGTCCATCAGGGGATGTCTTGAAACTAATTTGAATCTTTGAATTCTTGTCCCACCGGGCGTGCCAAAAACTATTAACACAAAATTTTGCACTCTTATTTAGGTGATGGTTAGTGACCTAAACAACCTTATGAAATATGGAAACAATCTCTCAATGTAGGACTTGATCAATGAGATTAAATATTTGGAGAAGACCGACTTTGTTTACAATCAGGATGCACTTAGAATCTAATGACTTAAAGGGGAAAGGGAAGAAGGATTGAATGAAAGAGAAAAGGTAATGCACCCAATTGAATATTTTTATTTCCTCTTACCTATAAATGCACTTGAATTTTTTTAAAAAAGCATACAACTACACTATCCAAATATTTATCAAATTAAACCTGATATGAAGGTAAGAGACCAATCCAATCCTACGAGGAATACAATTATCCACTGAATAGGTAAAAACAATCAAGGATTACACAGTCATAGGAGACTTCAGATAATGAAATACATCCAAATATGTAGGCAAAATGTACTAAACAATTGTATTTCAGAATAGGTTAAATGATTTCAATAAATTCAAACAAGGCTTGTTACAATTACAAAGAAAGAATTCTGCCAAAGAACAGAGAAGAGATCCTGAAAAATATGTACATATTTTCCTTTTAAAGAGTTTATTCATAACTCTAGTTTACACTAAATTTGAAACCCTAACCAGGGTTAGGTCATTGAGAAGGAAATATCAGATTAGAAGAAATTTGATCTTTACAAGTTGATCTTAGCCTTGAAGCAACAGGAAGCTCACAAAGTTAATGCCCCTACAAGAAAAGAATATATTTTGCAACTACAAGAAACATAACAATAACTACAATCTCAAAAAGTCCACATTATGTACACTGATGGCATATGAAACTGACCTTGAACCCTCTGCAAAAATATCTATAATTAATAAGTATGGAGGGGAAACTAAAATGAAATTAGATCAGATTAAACTTGTACTAATGGCACCATTTTTCCTCTGGGAGTATTCAAAATAAACTTGAATTCAATGGTCTGCAATTGAGAACGTGAAAACTAAACCCAAAAGTGACCGTTATCTTTTAAAAATTTAAATTCCTTTTGTTGTTCACAGGTCAAAGGGATTTGACCTGGGAGAGATCCATTTATCAATGAAGTGGGCATGTTGATGAGACACCTAGCTTCTTGGTAGAACAATGAATCCCATCAAAAGATCACATCGGTGAAAGGAAGGGAATTCTCATAAAAAACAACCCCCACAGAAGATACAAACTCTAATAGAAATAACACTTTGATGAAATAACACAGAGGCTTCATCGAAAACCAACCTTATAGATTAAGGGGAGCACATTGGACAAACCCCTAAGTACCCCATAGACCACATAAGCTCATCAAAAAAGAGGGGGAGCCAACTAGGGATGTGTGCCCCTCTCTTTTTCATTGATTCTATCTGCACCGTCGACCCCACCATAATCATTCTACTAAGTTTTTTTTTTATCATGGGCCCCACCATGTATCCACCTCTCACTGAACCTTCTCCTCCTAGTGCTTATTGATGGAAGGAGCTCATTGATGAAGCACAGAAACCCTGAACAATCATAAAACCTCATCAAAAATGCTTATCAATGAAACAAATCCCATTGATGAAGTTCATAAATACTCCACTGACCACCAAGCTCCATAAAAAAATCATCCATCGATGAGACAAAAGGTCTTATTGATGAACCCTATCGATGGAACAACCATTTTGAAGGGGATCAAGAACACGTTGCCAACTGACAAGTTAGATTGATAATCACCCATCGACAGAACAAGAGATCAATTCCATCGAAACCCATTGTTGATTAAGAACTACATGCTTATTTTTATGTAACACGAGGAATGTTACACTGGAATCCCTATCCAATTGAAGTGTTCCTCACCAATTAGCTCTGCATATTTGCTCAACTAGAACCCTATGAGGAAAGAATGATCTTAGGATCAAATGGTGAGAAAAATGATCAACAGTTATCAAGCATACATTCATTCAAGATCTAGGATTGGCAAGTGTAGATCCATGCATTTGTGAAGGCATCCTTGATTCTACATTCATTTCAAGATCAACACATTCAAGCATCTTCATGAATTTGAGCGATTATTACATTCATTCATGAGGGTTTTCATGTAAGGTGAATCTAAGATTTATCTTGTTTACATTACTTTCCTTTATGTAATTTCAATATCATTTCAAGATTTATTCATATAAAGGGGTTTGACCAAGGAAAACCCCTTTCCACAACCTTTTTCCCTTCTTTTTTGTGTGTAGGAATAATTTTTGGAGTAGTAGGTATAGATTCAAGACCTTCGGAAATAGTTGTCGATCCTCAGAAATTTTCATAAGATTTGGACTTATTGGGACTAAGCCACGATCTTGACATAGTCCTAAAAAATGACATAGTCCCACACTTTTTGGCTAATAATTGAATATTGGATAGTTACAGGAATTAGGTTCCCAGATCCATAATTATAGTTGATTTTGATATTTTGATGACAAACAAATTTAAATGCGAAGGTCTATCTTCCTCTTCATATTTCAAGGAGAGTTCATTCCTCCTATTTTCCTCTTGCACTTACTTTTATAGATCAGATTGATGAACTATAACTGATTGAATGTTTGAAGATGATAAGTTGATGATCACCGAGCTGCAGAAAGTAAATTCAAGACATTAAATTAGTTAATATATTGTATTGTCATTGATGTCAACTTAATATGTTATGATTTCTCATACACATATTGTCACAACACTTGAAGATCTAAGGAGACAAAATTTTTGTTGTTGGTAAAGGTATACACCGAGTGACAGTGTTACCTGAAAATAGTGAACCCCGAGTAGTTCACAGTATTTTCCGATGGATAGAGAACACTGACTGACAATGTTACCTGAGAGACATAGTGGTACCTATGTGTGTATATTTGTGCACCTATTATCTGCAACACAACACTTCAATAAGTCATTCTGTTAGTGAAAAACAAGGGTTAATGAGCATATAGACCATAACTTCAACTTATTGCTTTCTAACTAGGATGAGTGTAGCAAATAACATAAAATCCCTTAGATTTACGCTAAATACCAGTGACATAAACAACCTAGCATGAAATATTTGATTTAAAACAAGCTATTATTCAACGAGCAATGCATATTAGTCTAAAAATGGACATTATAACAATGCATGGTAATGGAACTAGGAGATGAAAATGAAGCTATCTAAATCTTAGTAGCATAACAATGTATTTTCTAATATGAGATGAAGGCTTCTTTGCTCTCAAAAATGGTTTCTATTTATAGAAGAATGAGAGAGAGAGAGGGGAGACAAGGTTCATTAATGAGTTAAGGGAATCATTAATGGTGTAAGAGCCATTAATGCCTTGATCATTAATGAAGCATGGAGGAGACATGGGCTCAAGGTATATTCACTAATGAGGCATTAATGAAAGCCTTAAAGAAGTATGAGAAGGGTGTAAGAGGGTGGCTTGAGGAGGTGGACTTGAGGAAGGAATCTTGAGATTCCTTGACTTTCTCAAGTGGGTGGAGTTGTTAATCATTCCTTAATGGAATGTGACAACATTAGGAGGTGGGTTAGGGTAGAATTTAAGATTAAGATTAGATTAGCAAGGGTGGAATAGGTTGAGATGGGTTAGAACCCAGGGTGGAAGTGGTTGAAATAGGTTAGGTTGGGGTTTAAGGGAATATAAATGAAATGAATTAAACTTATTTAATTCATTTAAAATATAGGAATTTAATTATTTAAGCATTTTATTGCTTTTTAATAATGAAGGGGACTATAGCCATTTTAATTAAATTAAATAGGCTAGGGGAATAGGTTAATTTCAAGTGTATAATTGATTTAGGGATTTATTTAATTCCTAGCAAGTTAATCATTTTTAGCCATGTATTTGATTGATTTTGATTTTGGCTAAAAGTAAATAATTTAGTGATTTGATCACTTTAGGAGATTAAATTGATTTCAAAAGAATTATGCCAAGCAGTAATAGGGTCATTTGGACATAATTGGGGGTATGATCACACTTAGGAAAAATAGGGTCCATAGTTGGAACATACCAAATTCAGGTGGTTACATTTGCCCCTGTTTGAATTCATGTGTGAGCAGTGCATTGATTCAAAGAAATTTTTTGATTTTGACTTCAGAAAGATTGAGAATTATGTTCTTGGTTATCGAACAAAATGTTGATGAGATCCGTCTCTCACTTGATCAAAAAAAATTAATAGAATTAATTTTGAACTTGGTTGTCGTCCAAAAATCAATAAAAGATTTTAAAGATACCAATTTTGGACTTGGTTGTCGTCCAAAGATTGATAATACTGATTCTGAAGTTGGTTCTCATCTAAAAGTTAGTAAGAAGCTGCCAGGAGCTTAATAAGAATATTTTAAAAATGAGGAAGCACAAAATATTCAGCTTATGAGAACCAAAGATTTCTATCCAACAGTTTTGACTTAGTCAAGGAAACTGTCATGCCCCTAGTTTGTTTGATAACAAAGTCTTTTTTAATGCTGTTTTGAGCAAAAAATTAATTGATGATAGTGTGATCATGCCCCCTCGGGAACGAAATTGAAGGAAAAGGAATAAAATCCCTTGATTGAAAGAATGTATCACTTGCAGGAAGTGGTTAGGGCAAGAATGAATGGAGTAGAAGAAAGAGAAAAGAAGGTGTGTTTAAAAATAAACACACGAGTACCAAGTTAATCATGCTTTAAAAGGTGAGTTTGATTTTGTTCCCGATAGATCAAAGATTTTGGGAAGCATGGGTATTAGTAATAAACTTGGATTTCAGATGAATTAAAAATAGAAAAGAGTTTGAGCTCAAATCCTTATGTTGTTCTATTTTAAAAAAAAAGCATTATGCAATCTCTAAATGCAGCTACATGCAGACTCTTAGGACTTGTCACTGATATGAAAATGTATAGCTTTTTATCATCATTGGGCACTCTTTTAGAATGGATACCACCTGATAGTACAACCATCACTAATACCCACTGATATTATGAAAGTATGAATACTATATTTTATTGAAATGTCAGAAATAGACTTAGGCATCAAGGCATAGAAGCCAGGATAACAAAATAGTCAGCTTCCTTTTAATATACCAGATTCTGATTAAGGCAAGATATTGGACCCGCAATGACCTTAAAAATTCATATCCTTGGGTACATTATGCTTCCTATACCTTAATGAGAATCTAGATGAGAAAATAGACAAGGAAAATTGTTTCAACCTCACCGTAGTTTACACATAACAAAGATCGAGATATATGCGGCTATCCACCCATAATGGCAGCTCTTACCATAAACATCCAAGTTAGGTGAAATTTATAGGATCATTGGAAACAATAATCATACACATAAAGTCAAGAAAACATTATGCCCCTATCCTCGTGACTCTTTGTCTTTGCGCAGACGTCATTGAGTAACTAAGAATACATAATAAATCATCAATTGTGGATCAATCAAATAAAATTTATAATTACTTAGATGCCCCTAGTTGAAAAAAGAATCAGGTCATAAAAGAATCATAATCAATTGAATAGAAAACTGTATGTTTAGTATTACTTTGTTCATTCATCTGTCAAACACAGTAAAGATTCATCAATCAGAAAATTGGAATATAATCAATATGGTGTTCCATGTCTGTGTATTGATAGGATAATCCATTCATGTTTGCGATCCAATATAGCCTTGTAGGAACTCCTTTAATGTAAATGTTGTGTCTTGGATATGTGATGTTTGAAAAGACACCCTTGTTTTGGAAAGTGACATCATTTTGCATGTATCAAGAAAAATTGTGTTCACGAGGCAAACCATCCTAGAGAAACCTAGCAACCGCAACCTACCATACTAACAAAGATGCCCCCAGTGCAGAATGACTTATTCCTAAGATGCAAATGTAGACAAATCCCAAGCGAGGCTAAGATAATCATTTAGGAAATGAAGTCAGCGTTTGAGCATAGGCAAAATTATGAAGGCCTAGTATTAGTAGTGCATTGATAGATGAAGCGCAGAGTACAAGTGACACCTGATTGTCAGTGTTTTTTAGAAGATTTCAAAATATTTACCAATTCTCAAGCATGATCATTTTGTGTGTGCCCCCAATGTCTAGAAAGATGTAGGGTGTTATGGATGTATTGATATCTCAGAAGTGGATTGGTAACGGTGGAGGAAGCAAGTGAATGCCACCCTCAAGGATAGTCTCCTCAAGATTACCCAAGCTAGGAAAAATAATATAGCAATGTAGGCTCATACAGCGGTGCTAAATGCTAGATAGGATAATGACCTGATGTCATGAAAAGTATGTAGGATATCATGTAGTCCCAAAAGAGTGGACATGTCAAGATAGTTCTTAGAACTTGTTTTTCATTTTATCTTTTCTTCCTTTTGATCAAGACCAAGGGGTCAACTGATAGGATAAGGCATGGTGTAGTGAGTTTTGGCTTAGAATAAGAAAGATCATGATAATGTGCAATGGATAAGAGCAAATGAGTAAGATATATAATCTGTTCATAGATAGGCTCAACCTTGTCAAGATCACCAAATGGAAAATGGATGGAACATGTGATGGAAGGAACTTGCCCCCAAGTGTAGAGTGAAAGTAGGAGGAATTACGTGTGACACCTGATTGCCAGGTTTTCATCATGGTACCAATCCAAGGTGCCACAAGAAGTGGTTTTCACCATAGGATGAATATTTTTCTCTTTACTTTTGCTACTAAGGCGTCTGTTTACCAGGTTTTCACCGAGGCACTTTTTTCTTTCTTTTTTTTAAATTTTTTTCTTTATTTTCTATTTTTTATTTTATTTTTTATTTTTTATTTGAAGGAGGAACTTATGCATCATTCTCTTGGGATAGTGCTCTTTTGAAAGATATGCTATGATAGGCCAATAACATGGAAAGTATGCTCAAAGATGTTGATAGGGTGATGAAATGGAGAACAAGGAAGATGGAAGCCAAGATTTTATGCAATGGACTGGATGAGAGAAACATAAGGAATGTAAGGACCCAATATGGAAGGATAGTAGGTGACAAGATCAAAATCAACACACTCTTTGAAGGGTAATGTATGGATTGAGTTTTTGATGTATGAATGGGTAGGGATCTTGGTACACAAGGACCCAAGATGGAGGAAGTATTAAAGGTAATGGATTTTGGGACATGAGGACCCAAAATAGATTTAGAAGATGGACAATGTGTAAAAGAAGATGAAGTGAAAGTCTTTGGAAGCTTGGATTCCAATCTTGATTTTGTCTTTTTGTTCAAGCCTTTTAAGAGAGACTTGGGAATCCACATAACTCTTAATTTTCCTCTGCTTTTGGATGATTTATAACATAATTCTTCCATGATGGTTTTAGGAACCCATATTTTCTTTGATATTATGTTCTTCTCCGTGGACCTTTGTGGTCTCTTGAATGTTTCCTTTTTCTTTGTATTCAC
>MU227381.1:354678-369927 GCA_018584345.1 Thuja plicata | reverse complement strand
AACTCCACCCACTTGAGAAAGTCAAGGAATCTCAATATTCCTTCCTCAAGTCCACCTTCTCAAGCCACCCTCTTACACCCTTCCCATGCTTCTTTAAGGCTTTCATTAATGCCTCATTAATGAAGATGCCTTAAGCCCATATCTCCTCCATGCCTCATTAATGCTTAAGGCATTAATGGCTCTTATACCACCATTAATGAGTCCCTCAACTCATTAATGAACCTTGTCTCCCCTCTCTCTCTCTCTCTCTCTCTCTTAATCAACCAATTCCACCCTTGCTAATCTAATCCTAATTCTAATTCTAACCCTAAACCACCTCCTAATGTTGTCACATTCCATTAAGGAATTATTAACAACTCCACCCACTTGAGAAAGTCAAGGAATCTCAAGATTCCTTCCTCAAGTCCACCTTCTCAAGCCACCCTCTTACACCCTTTTCATGCTTCTTTAAGGCTTTCATTAACACCTCATTAATGAAGATGCCTTAAGCCCATGTCTCCTCCATGCCTCATTAATGCTCAAGGCATTAATGACTCTTACACCACCAAAAAATGTGTGTGTATATTTGTGCACCTATTATCTGCAATACAACACTTCAATAAGTCATTCTGTTAGTGAAAAATAAGGGTTAATGAGCATATAAACCATAACTTTGACTTATTGCTTTCTAACTAGGATGAGTGTAGCAAATAACATAAAATCCCTCAGATTTATGCTAAATACCAGTGACATAAACAACCTAGCATGAAATATTTGATTTAAAACAAGCTAAAAGATGAGAAAACATGCATTCTAGCTCTAACAATGGAGATAATAAAAATGCACAAGCATAAAATATGAAATGAAATATGAGTTTAACTCTATTCCAACAGCATAACAATGCATTTACAATATGAGATGAAGGATTCTTTGCTCTCAAAAATGAATTCTATTTATAGAAGAATGAGAGAGAAAGGGGAGACAAGGTTCATTAATGAGTTGAGTGACTCATTAATGGTGGTGTAAGAGACATTAATGCCTTGAGAATTAATGAGACATGGAGGAGACATGGGCTTAAGGCATCTTCATTAATGAGGCATTAATGAAAGCCTTAAAGAAGCATGGGAAGGGTGTAAGAGGGTGGATTGAGGAGGTGGACTTGAGGAAGGAATCTAGAGATTCCTTGACTTTCTCAAGTGGGTGAAGTTGTTAATCATTCTTCAATGGAATGTGACAACATTAGGAGGTGGGTCAGGGTAGAATTTAGGATTAGGATTAGATTAGCAAGGGTGGAATAGGTTGAGATGGGTTAGAACCTAGGGTGGAAGTGGTTGAAATATATTAGGTTGGGGTTTAAGAAAATATAAATGAAATGAATTAAACTTATTTAATTAATTTAAAATATAGGAATTTAATTATTTAAGCATTTTATTGATTTTTAATAATTAAGGGGACTATAGCCATTTTAATTAAATTAAATAGGCTAGGGGAATAGATTAATTGCAAGTGGATAATTGATTTAGGGATTTATTTAATTCCTAGCAAATTAATCATTTTTAGCCATGTATTTGATTGATTTTGATTTTGGCTAAAAACAAATAATTTAGTGATTTGATCACTTTAGGAGATTAAATTGGTTTCAAAAGAATTGTGCCAAGCAGTAATAGGGTCATTTGGACATAATTGGGGGTATGATCACACTTAGGGAAAATAGGGTCCATAGTTGGAACAGACCAAATTCAAGTGGTTACAGTACCCGAGAACAATGTTACTCGAGATTAGTAGTACCCGAGCAAGTGTTACCGAGCAAAGTAAGAGTTGATGACCGAAATCAACTAGAGTTAGAAAATGACCAAACTACTTAGCTGGCAGAGCTATATTTAGAGTTAACTGATTGATTGATTTATTTTCGTCGACCGGATTAAACTAAGGATAAGAATAAGATTTAAAGCTAATTTTATTCATAGTTTTCAAGGGGAAATCTACAGAATAAAACTAAAGCAAAGCTTGAAAGATTAAAGAAATGCAATGCAAGATTTGCGGATCAAGAAGCAATCTACGTCAAGAACAATAAATACAAGGAGATTGAATGATGAAATCATGTCTATATAAAGAGACAAGGAATTCATTATGAAGAGAGGAATTTTGAATATAAATCTGGTGAAGATAGAAGTCTTCATGCAGATCTGATCATATAGGTTGAGGAACATAGCCAAAGAAATTTTGCAAACATCGAGCAACAGAAGCAAGAACATTTACTGAGAAGAAAGAATAAAGAAGGGGAGAAAATGAATTGAAGAGAAAATTGATCAAAGAGGTATTATGGATTAACAATAGATCTAAAAATATGCAAGTTAAAGTTGTATTATTGAATAGATCATTCACTGCTTCAGTTTAACCATTGATTAAGAAAATCTCTTAACTGAGTGGGATTTAACCATCCTTATTGTATTGAGATACTCAAGAGTATCAAAAGGTTTTCATGTTGACATCATAGTGAATGCTAGGTCAAATGATAAACTTTTAGTTTTGAATCCTCTAACAAGGTCGCACTGAACAGTGTGTTTGTAACCTTAAACAATGTTGGCTCTTCATTGAGCTCACTTTAGAAGAGTGAAAATTTTGGGTTACCGCTCCCAAGTGGATTTTCCCTTAATAGGGTTTCCTTGTTAAAAAATCCATGTGTCAAATATGTATATGGTTCATTTTTTTGATATTTTGCTTTACACATTACTAAAACATGATTGGTTGGTAAACACTAAGTTTAATTACTGCTACTCATTAAAGGCTAAGAAAAAGACAAACAATATATTCATCAAGCAGTATATATGTTAGAATTACATAAGGCATACATCTTGTAGCACTGAAAGATAACTAAAGGTACTATATTTTTGATATAAGTTTTGGTTGGAATTATTGGAATTATTTTTGAGGCCACTGATTCACCCCCCCTCTCAGTTATTCTAACAATTGGTATAAGAGCTTTGGTGCTTGGAAGAGAGTTTAAAGACTCAAGCTAAAAGATTACAAGATGAGTAAAAGGGATGTGTCTAAGTTGAATAAGGACAAATTTTTTTCATGGAAAATCAGGATAAGACTCCACCTATCAGGTATTGGAAATGATGTTACACAATACTTGGATACTAAATATGTTGCACCTACTGGACCTAATGATGTTGCACCTACTGGACCTAAATATGTTGCACCTATTGGAAAAGTAACCTTCATGTTGAATAATCTGATCAGATGTGAAAATGCATAGTGGGTGAAAGGACTTAACTATAATCTATTGAGTGTTTCACAGCTGAACAACACAGGTCACCGAGTTGCATTTGAGAACAAAAAGGCAATGATCTATAATGGAACAAGAAGGTTGATCGGTACTCGTGAAAAAAAAAAGGTAACCTATTCTATCTTAATAATATTGAGACCACTTGTTTATTGGCTAGAAATGAAGACATTTGGCTGTGGCATAAAAGGTTATTTCATATGAATTTTGACAACATGGTTAGGATAAGCAAGAAAAGAAAAGTAAGAGGCTTACCTAGTATGTCAAAACCCGACCATGTCATGTGCAAGAATTGTCATAAAGGAAAAATGAAAAAGTATAGTTTCAAGAGAAAAACCCACACATCTAATGCTATTCTAGAGTTAGTCCATATTGACTTATGTGGACTAATGAGAAAAAAAGAGCTATTATAGTGACAAATAATTTATTCTATTTGTTGATGATTATTTTAGGATGATGACTGTCATGTTCTTAAAAGAGAAATTTGAAGAATTTAAGATGCTCCAATGGTATAAAGATATAGTTGAAAAGAAAAGTGAAAAAGAACTGAAATGTTTAAGATCAGATAGAGGAGGAGAATTTATTTATGATGAATTCACTAACTTTTGTAATGAGCATGGAATTTCAAGATATGTTTCTGCACTGAGAACACCACAACAAAATGTGATTGCTGAAAGGAGTAATAGATCAATTATTGATTGTGCCAGAACATTGATGATTGAAAAAGGCATCACACAAATAATCTGGAGAGAAGTTGTAAGTACTATTGTTTATACATTAAATCGAGTTCAATTAAAGAAAGACACCAATAAGATACCTTATGAGCTATGGTATGGATACACACCAAATGTGAGTTACTTTAGAATTTTTGGAAGTCAATGTTATATATTGAAAGATGATAGGAATGGGAAACTTGACTCTAAAAGTGATGAAGGATTATTTCTAGGATATTCTACCAAAAGAAAAGCTTATAAATGTCATAACAAATCTTCTAACAAAATCATTGAAAGTGAAAATGTTAAAGTGGATGAATTTTCTGAGAAAAATGATGAAGAAAGTAGAAAGGAATTAGAAGATTACAATAGATTTTTCTATAATGAAGAACCTAACACTTTTCCTAAGCAACAGTGTAACCTACCAAGCGACAGAACAATGCAACTGAGCAACATGATACAAACACCGAGAACCAGGAAAATACCCACAATGATGAACCGAGCGATGAAGATAAAAATGAAGGTCAAGATGATGATCAAAATGATGAACAAATATATGAACTTGTACTTTCTAAGTATGTCAGAAGACACCATCTGCAGGACCAAATCATTGGAGACAAAAGAGCTGGAATGAGAACAAGAAGTAAGTCACTGAACACTAGATGTTTGATTTGTGATTATGAGCCTAAATCTGTTAATACTTCACTTGGGAATCAATAATGGATTAGTGCAATGAATGAAGAGATTGAATACATTGAGAAGAAAAAAATATGGATATTAGTACCTAGACCGAGTGACAAAAATGTCATTGGTACCAAATGGATATTCAGAAACAAACTGAATAAGAATGGAGAAGTCACAAGGAACAAAGCAAGATTGGTATGCAAAGGGTATGCACAAGAAGAAGGTATTGACTATGGAGAAACCTTTGCACCAGTTGCTAGAATAGAAGGAGTAAGAATTCTACTTTCTTATGCTAATTTTAAAGGATTCAAAGTATACCAAATGGATGTTAAATTTGCATTTCTGAATGGAATACTAGAAGACAAGGTATACATTGAACAAATTGAAGGGTTTATTGATCCAAACAAGAGAAACATGGTTTTTATACTACACAAAGACTTGTATGGATTGGAACAAGTACCGAGAGCATGGTATGAAAGAATTCACTCTTATCTCATTAGTATTGGATTTGTAAGAACAAGTGATAACAGTAATCTCTATTTGAAAGGAGATACTGATGATAAAATTCTGATTGCTGAGATATTTGTTGATGATATTATATTTGGAGGTAATGATATGCTATGCAAGTCATTTGCTGATGAAATGAGAAAAGAATTTGAGATGTCAATGTTTGGAGAGATCAAAATTTTTCTTGGTCTACATATTCTGCAACAGGATGAAGGCATCTACATCACACCATCCAAATACATCAAAGAAGTTATGAAGATATTCAAAATGGATGACTCCAAACCAATTGGAACACCTATGGAAACTAGATGCAAACTGACAAAGGAAGACAAGACAACCGAGGTAAATCATACCTTATACAGATCTATTATTGGCAAACTAATGTATGTTGTACACACTAGATAGAATATAGCACATGTAGTTGGTATAGTTGCAAGATTCTCTGCTAATCCCAAGGAATCACACATGAATACTATCAAAAGAATTCTAAGATATCTAAAGAATACCGAAGAGTATGGTTTATGGTATAATAAAGAGGGAAAATTTGAGCTAAAAGTTTATACTAATGTTGATTGGGCTGGAAACATAGATGATAGAAAGAGCACAATAGGAGGAGAATTCTTTATGGGTGACAGACTTGTCACATGGATAAGTAAAAAGAAAGGATGCATATCACAATCAACTACATAAGAAAAATATGTGGCTCCTACTACAAATTGCTCTAACATTGCATGGATCAAGAAATTACTGAAAGGTATGAATAATGAAATTCTTGAACTAGTAATTATCTATTGTGATAATACAAGTGCTATCAACATTTCAAAGAACTGTGTGATGCAGCCTAAGACAAAGCACATAGAAATTAAGTATCATTACTTGGGGGAACAAGTACAAGAGAAAGAACTGATACTAGAATATGTACAATCCAAAGAATAATTAACATACATATTCACAAAGCCATTGCCAAAAGATACATTTGAGTACCTGAGAAAGAGACTAGGGGTTTGACCCTTGTCTACTGGTCACTAAGCTGACTAAGAGGCTGCATCAACCTACACACAATCAGAAGATCAATCATGTTGATGCAAGATAAGATATGGACTGCAATGATAAATCAGTACAAGAAGGTACTACAAAGCTAAATTGTTGATGGAAACAAGATTCAATGATATATTTTTGTTTGGCATTGCTGTCAAAGGGAGAGAGATATCCAATAATGAAATATCCATCAGGGAGAGAAGTGAAATATCTATTAGGGAAAAGAACATCAGTCAAAGGGAGAGAAAAGATCAAGAAAGAAAGTTTCTACAAAGGGAGAGAAATATTCAAAGAAACAACCATCCATCCAAGGGAGAGAATTGGAGAAAAGTTAACACTACATATCTATCCAGAAAAGGGAGAAGAGATTCTACAACAAAGGGATAGACAAAATCAGAAGATAAAATTGCTACACCTATCCACTGAAGGGAATGAAGACAGGAATAGCACTCTGCAAGAATCAAATCTAAGCTAGAAGATCTTACCAAGAGTTAGATATTTGAATTGGTTATAAAGCAATAAGTTTGGTATGTTATGGCATGTTTTAGATTACATATTTCATATTGTGTTGATAGTATGTTGCCATCAATGCCAAAGGGAGAGATTGATGAACTATAACTGATTGAATGTTTGAAGATGATAAGTTGATGATCACCAAGCTACAGAAAGTAAATGCAAGATATTAAATCAGTTAATATATTGTATAGTCATTGATTTCATCTTAATATGTTATGATTTCTCATACACATATTGTCACAACACTTGAAGATCTAAGGAGACAAAGTTTTTTTTGTTGTTAAAGGTATACACCGAGTGATAGTGTTACCCGAGAACAGTGAACCCTGAGCAGTTCACAATGTTGCCCGATGGACAAACAAAACTGATAGATAGTGTTACCCAAGAGACACAATGGTACCTAAGAATAATGTTACCTGAGATCAGTAGTGCCTGAGAAAGTGTTACCGAGAAAACTAAGAGTTGATGACCGAAATCAACTAGAGTTAGAAAATGACAAAACTACTTAGCTGGCAGAGCTATATTTAGAGTTAACTGATTGATTCCTTTATTTTCATCGACCAGATTGAACTAAGGATAAGAAAAAGATTTAAAGCTAGTTTTATTCACAGTTGTCAAGGAGAAATCTATGGAATAAAACTAAAGCAAATCTTTAAAGATTAGAGAAATGCATGGCGAGATTTGCGGATCAAGAAGCAATCTACGTTAAGAACAAGAAAGACAAGGAGATTGAACGGTGAAATCATGTCTATATAAAGAGACAAGGAATTCATTATTAAGAGAGGAATTATGAATATAACTCTAGTGAAGATAAAAGTCTTCATGCAGATCTGATCATACAGGCTGAGGAATAGAGCCAAAGAAATTCTATAGACACCGAGCAACAGAAGCAAGAGCATTCACCGAGCAGAAAGAAGAAAGAAGGGGAGAAAAGGAATTAAAGAGAACATTGATCAGAGAGGTATTATGGATTAACAATAGATATGAAAATATGCAAGTTAAATTTTTATTATTGAATAGATCATTCACTGTTTCAGTTTAAACATTGATTCAAAAAATCTCTTAACCGAGTGAGATTTAACCATCCTTATTGTATTGAGATACTCAAGAGTATCAAAAGGTTTTCATGTTGACAACATAGTGAATGCTAGGTCAAATGATAAACTATTAGTTTTGAATCCTTTGACAAGGTCACACTTAACAGTGTGTTTGTAACCTTTAACAGGGTTGGCTCTTCACTGAGCTCACTTAAGAAGAGTGAAAATTTTGGGTTACCGGTCCCAAGTGGTTTTTCCCTTAACAGGGTTTCCACATTTAAAATCCATGTGTCAAATGTGTATATGGTTCATTGATTTACACATTACTAAAATAGGATTGGTTAGTAAACACTGAGTATAATTACTGCTACTCGGTAAAGGCTAAGAAAAAGACAAACATTATATTCATCGAGCAGTATATATATATGCTAGAATTACATAAGGCATACATCTTGTAGGACTGAAAGATAACTGAAGGTATTATATTTGTGATATAAGTTTTGGTTGGAATTATTGGAATTATTTTTGAGGCCACTGATTCACCCCCCTCTCAGTTATTCTAACACAAATATGATATCATACATTGTTATTTTCCATTTCCTTTATCATATATCAATTTTATCAATCTGTTCATACACATAAATAAATCAATAAAGGAATACAATGTCCCCCTAAAAGAAAACTCATCCTTAAATCTAGTTCTTGCATTAGCATCCCTTGCATCCTTTTTGGGTTGCGCTAATCAGATTTTTTTGGAGGGTGAGCTCTTTGGGATATTCCTAATGTTATAATATACCTTGATGAGTGATCTTCATTCCTAGCATTGCCCACCATTTAATATTATACAATTATCATCCCTATTTTTAGGATAACATATAATATCATCTTTATTACAAATTTATGAGTCTCTTTCTGATTGGGCATATGCTTGCTTTAGGCCCTATACCCTATCAAATTATTATTGTTAGTTTGGTTATTTTTGTGCTTCTCTCAGGTTGTCATTATGGTTCAGCTTCTTCATTTTCCTTTGCATGGTCATTGTCTTATTTCCTTCTTCTTATTCCCTTTGACCACATATTCTGTTATTTTGTTTGCTTTTTTGCCCTTGTTTTGGTTATCGTGGGTAGGACATTATAGATTTGGTTATGTATATAGCTATATGTTTATTTTGGTTGGATACTTCTTCTTTTCCTTTTATGGTATCTATCCTCATGGATATAGTTAGCTTTATATATTTTTCTCTATTCTAAGCGGTGACACTTTGCTATGATTACTATATGACTATATCCTCGCTTGGGTACACTATTGAGTATTTATGTGGGATAAGAAAATTATAGTCAAATTTGTTATAATTTTCTTATATATTTTCATAATTCATTTCCATGGCCTGCACTGGGAGGTGTTTTATGCTTAAGGCTAGTATTAGAGACTTGCATATTTTATTTAATATATGCAACCTAGATAGTATTAATTACTTCTGTGAGATCTTTCAATTTTTTGATTAGATGCTATTGTGGGACATGCTGTGTGGGCGATTATTCTTACTCATCAATGAAGTGTTGTTGAGATCTGTATATTCATTGTCTTAAGTTTCGTATGAGCGATATTAATATGGGGTATATTACGCTTCCATTCTTTATAATGCACGGTTATCTACTTGATGGGTATCTCTGCCAGTATAACTTATAAGATGAGTAGGTATTTAGTGGTATTTCAAGTATTATTTTAATTCATATTTGTTCAAGCATTGTTGGGTTCAAGTGACTTTTGGTTTTTGATGTTACGTTGTTTGAGAACCCTTCTCTTGGTTATTCATTTGTTTGATGGGTTTTATGGTTGGAGGGGCGTGATACCTTCCATTAACATGTAGTCATAGCTTGATGCCTTGTTATTAGTTATGGCTCCATAATTAGAATAATAAGGAGATAACTCCCCATTATAGTCTGATAAGTCATATCAAGGTTTCAAGTTTTTTCTATATAGTATGACATATTTTCCTCCCCCATTATTTTTATGATGATTTGTAGGCTTTCCTAATTTTACTTGGTATAGTGGTGGATGAGGGTATCCTATGTATAACTAGCATGAAAATTTGAGTTTAAATTTATTTAGTGAATGAAGGTTAGATTTGGCTTACTAATTAATACCATTTCTAAGTCTCATTTGAATTTAAGATAGTCAATTTGCAAACTTTACTATCTTGGAATATAGATCTATGAAATAGTAATAAAATATCAATCTGATTACTTATGATGACCTCTCCATTCCATATGGGACTCTTATGGATACAAGAATTTTAATCTAACCTTTAGAGCAGATGGAATCTTATGCTTAATCATTAAATGGATGGTTCTGAAGGACATTATGAATTTGGCTAAGTATATCGACCATAGGTATATAATTCTATACAAAGGATGCATAATATATAGATATTAGTATGGGATGTATACATTTAATTAATTACATTCAATTTTTAGATTGTAATTGGTAAAGGAATGAATGTTTACAGTGACAAAAGTTTCATGGCTACTAACGAGTGTGGCAAGGAAAGTCTATTGTGTTTTGCAACCAATACAAGAATAATGATACCAGATTAAAAAAACAACACAAAAGACTAGGAACCAATCTGGAAAACTAAAGTTAATTTAGAGATGGAAGGATTGGTGATCAACCCATCTTTAATTTAGTTACTACAATTAGATTGAATCATAAGATTCTTGTATCATATTAATTTGGTTTATATTGTCACACAATGTAAATAAGGCCATCAAATTCCTTAACAATACCCTGTATACGTAAAAAAAAGATGTTTGTAAAATGATGTACCTATAAGAATCTTTCTCTATATATTTAGGACAAGACCGAAGGTTTTCTCCACCCTTCTCTTTCCTACCGGTGCCCCTAGTGAGTGAGGTTGTAAAATAGGTTTAATATTAATAAAATAATTCAACTACAGCCTATTAATTATAAAAGCCTCCATACTCCATTATATGAATATTTTTTTGTCATGAGCCCTTTCATGTGTCCTCCTCTCACTAGCCCTTCACCTCCTAGTGCTTATTGATGAAAGGATCTCATTGATGAAGTATAGAAACCGTTGAACAATCATAAAACCTCATAAAAAATAGATCATCGATGGAACCAAGAAGAAGCCTCATTTAAAATTCCTATCGATAAAATAAAGCCCATCGATGAAGCATAGAAATACTCTAGTAGCCACCAAGCTTCGTTCAAAACTATCGATCAATGAGACAAAAGAAGGTCTCATCGATGAACCTTGTCGATGGAACAACCATTTTGATGAGGATCATGAACACCTCACTGACTGCCAAGTTAGATTAATAATCACCCATTGGAAGAACAAGAGATAAATCCCATCAAAACCCCCTATTGATAAATAACTGCGTGCTTATTTTGGTGTTACATGAGGAATGTTACACCGAAATCCCAGTCCAACTAAAATGTTCCTCACTAATCAGCTCTGCATATTTTCTCAAATGAAACTCTATGAGGAAAGAATGATCTGAGAATTAGATGGTGAGCATAATGATCAACATTTTTGGCAACTTGGGGGAAACATCCCTGCTATGTGGTATGATCAGTGGCTTGGCAGTCCATTGGGTGTGGAGTCAAAATATGAGAAACAAAGATCTGAACTGAACCCTCTTGCAACTGAACAAAACCTCAAAAATTGTTGTCTCTAAAAGAAAACAATTGTGCTCATGCACTTCTTGAAAATATTGAAAACTTCTACTCTTCTATGTACAACAATTTTCATCAAAATTTAAATGAAGCCATTAACTAGCTTGTTGAAGTAGCTTCCCTTCCTGATCAATTTCTTGTTTCTTTCATGAATCTGGGCAACTAGATAGTATAGAAATAATGAAAAGGATATCATATCCTACTGGAATATCATCCAAATTATAAGAAAAATGAATCCCTCAGAAACTAGAACATTCTTACCTTGAGTAAGACTAACCTCTCCTCTTCTAAAATAAATATGACTGGAGGTGATGCAAAGTTGGCAACAGGAAGCCTCTAGGTGACTCAAATAGGGCAATGTACCCCAAACACCAGCTTATCAAAGCCAGAGTGCTTCACACTTATCAAAGTGTGGGAAAGGAATTGATTAAGGTTATCACAACCCCAAACCCCAAGGGCAACCTAATCAATAGGTTTCACTAATCCTACAACACCAACTACCAAGGTTGGCTTTACAAGAACTTGACCCAAATTCTCAAATATATCCCCATAATGACTTATAGGACTAGGGGTGACCTATTCTCATAGGTGTGGTCTATCTAGGTCCCTAACATTTAGTTCCAATGGTTCTTTCACTCAATTGCAACCCATATGACATGGTTGCCTCACAAACCCAAGACTAGGCTTGTAGCCTTTTCCTGAAGGAAAATTTATCTTAAATGAGATTATTCCACATAACCCCCTTAACTGATTAGGGATTCAAACACCCTTTATGGCCTAGGACATTGGACTCAGACCTTAAAAAATGGAAATGAGAAAGAGACATGATGACACACAAAATTGCTTTTGCAATTAGGGCTGATTAGGCCTCCACTTACACTACAAGTGACTTTAGGATACATCCAAATTCCAAAATAATTATTGGATCATGTGAGGGTGTGTACAAGGGTCTTCTCCTCTGACTTAGAGCCTTTGATGAATCCCCAAACTAGAGTTATGATTGCTATCCTAATTTTGGATTGGTGCATACATAAGGATATACACCTAAGGCATCATTGTAACTCCACCTCCCTAAATTTTGGATAAACTATCCTACATAATCTTAAATAGAATCATATAAAAATTCTTTTCACCAAGGGTCATTAAATTCCCATGGTGGAAAAGTGAAATACACTCAATTCTTTCCTAAACCTTGATTTAGGGCCTACAAACCAAGTAGTGAGTTTGCAAATTCAATAAATTTCAAAATAAGATCGATCAACACATAAGACCAAAGGAAAATGAAAGAATATTCATAGAACTAACCCTTGGTGTCATACTTTCATGTCCTTCTATCTGTACCCGACCGTACACAGAGACTGTTTCTCAGGAATGCAGGAAAATGGTTATATTTTATTAATTTCAAAATGCCAAAATTACATGATTATCCTACCACCCAATTGAAAGGGATTTTATAGGCACTCCCAATGGTTACATAACATATTTGAACTGATTTGACCATTTGGGAGTTGTTTTTCAAAAAGTTGTCAAGTTTGCTCAAAAGTTGCTTGACAACTTTTGAGCAACTTTTACATATTTTGCAATTTTGCAAATCTGGTGACCAAAATTGGTCACAATGTTATTTTTGTGATTCCTAGTGGATCCAAACATGGAAAACCTAAAAACAAAATATTCCTAGGGTTTTGGACCATTAATGACCAATAGTTGACCAAGGGCTCATAAGGTGCCAAACATTGAACTATGGCCTTACAAGGTGGTCCACTGATTAACCCAATGTCTTAACATCACTAAAGGCCTCTGACGACTTTGAGGGAACCCCTAGGTTCTATAGGAACACTTGGTTCATTCAGGGTGCTCCTGCACCATACTCCCCATGAGATTTGAACTCAAGTTCCCACTTGAGGATAACTCGTCAACAGTGGTTCCATGTTGTTGGATCTGGTCCTCTGTCATCTAGGTAGCATCTATTGGAGGGAGTCCTTTCCATTTCACTAAGTACTACATGTAATTTTTCTTCCTTTTCATATTCAATACTTTGCATTCCAAAATTGTGTCTAACTCCATTTGTTTGCTTGGTAGGAGATCTGTCATAGTCTCCATCATCTTCAACTTGTGATCCCTGCACATTAGTAATGTCTGAAACACAATTGTAAGGAGAGAGTATTGGAAAGTTGAATCCTAGGGAGTATATGGCTTATTTTTTCTTTTCATTATGGAAACAAAGTCATATAAACTTTTGATAGTAAACTATGAAGTGAAAATTGACTGTGTAGAAGACAGAATAGAACAGTGACTTGCAGTCGATCAGGGCATTAGTGCATGTGCGTATGATCACACCAGGATATCTGCATTCAAAATTAAGCTCTATGATATGTTATTATGCTTACCCTATACACGCATGGTACATAATGGAAGTATAGACAAGTTACAGAAAGAACAAGTACACCAGCAGTCCAGAATATAGAGTATGAAGCCGACTTCATTATTTTGATTAGCGTGTAATATTTTGTTATGTAAAGGCTAAGTGCCTATTGTAGTAATTTTTTAATCATGTATTAAACATTGTTGTAAAAAATCTTAAGCCACTTTGTTTGGAAGCGTTGTGAATGTTGTTTTTGGGCCGACTAAGGTCTTGTTTATAGCCGCGTCTATTTAGGCATAAACATATATATATGCAATGTAAAGATATATTTCAAGTGTCAAAAAAATAGTTAGAGAAGATATATAGTAGAGTAGTATGAAGATATTAGTATGAGATAAATCCCTTAAAGAAGATAAGAGCATAAGTGCATAACTGGAACTGATTAGACATCTGTGTCACATACAACAGTTCACTCTTGGATATAGTGCATAGATATTCTCAGAAGGTTGTAGCCTTCTTTATCATTGAGCAGTGAGCTCTTGGATAGTGAGTCCTCACCCCTAATAGGGTTGTTTTTAAAAGACTCCTAATAGGGTCAGACCCTTAACCAGGTCATTGTACTTGCATTGTAAAGACTGCTCCTAACAGGGCAAAGGAACTTTAATAGGTTCATTATACTAGTGCAATATTTGTGGGTACTAATTCCCACCGGGGTTTTTCTCTAATAAAGGTTTCCCTATAATCATGTTATTTTTTATTTGATATTGTGTTAAGCTTCAAGTGATATATAATTGTTTATGTTTAAAGTTGCTGAAATTGAGTAAATAGCTAAACACTGATTCACCCCCCCTCTCAGTGTTTCCAACAATTTGTATCAGAGCTCTGGTCCTCTGAAAGAAAAGTTTAATCACTTGAGGAGATCATGGACTCATCAGAAGTAAAACATCTGAAAAATAATCTTGAATCAGCCCTTGAAGATTTGGACAGATCTGAGAAAGAAAATGAAGAACTAAAACTAAAGGTTGATGGCTCTCAAATGCTTATCAAGAAACTAAGGAAAGATCTGAAAGTTTGATCTACAAATGATTTGGGAGAAATGGTCAAGAAGCTGAATGAAAAGAACATGTATTTGAAAGATAAGATAGAATTGTGATGTGTTATTATGTATCCTACAAGTATACTGCACACAAACACTCAATAACTCATTATATCCAAGGTTAGTAAGATCAATTCAATGAAAAACATAAAAAACCTTGAGAAATCAAATTATTGCTTCCTAGTCATGAAGATTCTATTCTAAATTGTGAATTTCTCTCAGATTAAGCATGTTTAGATCATAGAATGACAATCATGAAATGGAAGATTCATTGTAAAAATGCCTAAAATGCTCAAGAACATGTTCAATTATGCACAATTTTGATC
>MU227381.1:318452-332067 GCA_018584345.1 Thuja plicata | reverse complement strand
TAAGAAGGTGCATGACTGTAGGGAATTCAGTCATGAAGAGTAAGAGACAGTGAGGAGTAAAACATTTCGGTGGGTAGGGAACCTAGGAGAGAGGGATCAGAAAAGTCCTTCTGGTTAGGGTCTGAGAAGTATCCCTAAGAGACTCAAAGGTGAGTCTAGAGAGTCCTAAATTGAATAGGATTCCAGGTGAGATTCCTAGAAGAGAGTAGGAATTTTAGAGAGTTAGGTGACCTCCCCATCACTTTCATATGTATATATGTATGCTGGAGATATGGTGCAGCCCTGCCTGGGCAATCTAGAGTACTGGAGGTGAGCCTTAAATGATATGACCATTATTATCTGGTGTCCTTACTTATATTGTGAGGAGTGGAGGAGTGACAGATGAGAGATGCCCTTTGTTTGTACTGAGAGATACCTGATTGGCCGGACTATGTACATTATTGAGAGATTTATGATTACTCATGTATTCTGACAGTTTGGCATGGTACAACCTATTCCCCAGGGTATGGTAGAAAATGTTAGGACCCAAGATGAGAAGACATAGAGGGGACCCTAGTTAGTTTATGAGCATGCTATACTAGATCACCAATGATTAGCTCCAATGATATGGACATTAGCTCTAGATGTTATAGATGCAGGTATGACTCTTGATTTCCCCACATATTTTTCATAGCATCCATTCCCTTGATTGACCTCTCCTGATGAGGTAGTACCGGCTATGGTAGATGAGGGTGATGATAGAGGAGATGATGACAGAGGTGGTGGGGCTGTCAGAGCTCCTTCTCGTAAACGGTCCAGTAGTATTGATGATAGTGCTGGCAGAGGTCATGGTCGTTAGTAGAGACAGGTTAGGATTTGAATTGGAGGACCTATGCCACCAATAGTTACACAGTCACATGCTTCCTCTTAGATACAAATTATAGGATAGGTTCCTTCATCTTCTTAGATTCCATCTTCTTCTTAGATTCTATCTTCTTCTCAGATTTTGTCTTCTTCTCAGATTCCTGTTACACAGGTTTCCTCAATACAAGTGTTTGCTTCCACCCGAGTGACTACTTCACAAGTGCCTCCACAGGTGATAGTTTCTAGATCAGTTAGCACAGGTATCTGGCCAGTTGTACAGGTTATACCATAGATGAGTATTCCTTCTCCTCAACCTAGTATAGGTCCTACAGTTCCTTTTGGTGTACAGGAACTAGGACTGAGACCTACAGGTGTACTAGTATAGGGTACAATAGATGCAACAGTGATTGTACGTCTCCATAGAGAGAGAGGCCAGTTACAGACTCAGATAGTAGTGCTACAAGCTCAACTAGCTGACAGGGAGAGAGATTTAGATGTTGCATAGAGAGATGCTGTAGCACAACGTAGTAGAGCATCTTATTATCAGGCTACATATTTTTTAGCAGTACCAGATCCTATTGCTAGAGTCACTCCTTTTTCATGAGCTACAACATAGTCAAAGGGTGGTGGACCAAGTATATCAGATGCTCCTCCTCATGGACCACCAGGGGATGATACAACAAGTTAGCCTTGATTGATTATGAGCTATTGATCTACATTTTTGATGATGATGTATTGATGTATATGTGATCTAGCACCATTTTTGCTCAGTTTTTTGATGATGTATCTCATGGACATTATTTGATCTATGATGACAGTCTCATGTTTTAATCTCATTGTATCTTGTATCACCGACATATTATGCATTATGAGATGATTATGATTATGCTATGATTACACTCTTTTATCTCAGTATTCTTTGGATGCAAATGTATGAATGCATGTTATTTTTGATGCATAAATATGATGTTATCTTAATGCTATGGATGCATATGTATGAAGTTTAATGTTTATGCAAATGTGGATGTAAAATGATGATTTTTATGTCAGTGATGTAAAATACTCAATCATAAGAGAAATGATATCTTTAAATGTTTGAAATTTGTTTTTCCCTCTTTTAAATATGTGTTATGATAGCCTTTCTTAGCATTACTTGATATAAAATATATGCAACTTCTAGAATGAAATGTAATTCTAAAATGCAAATGCAGATGCAACTTCCATTTTCATGTCATTCATTTTATGCTTTTGTTTCATCATTGAGATTTTCATGTACCCCATTTTTGACACAACCAACACTGATATACAAGTAATCATGTTAGTAAGAATATCACTTTTCTCAGATATAAGTACATACAATCATCACTAGTGCTTAGGTGACTATGATAATATGAATATGACTTATGTAAAAATGTTTGATTTTAGTACAACCACCATGAATAATTAATTTACTCTGATGATATGAATACTAAATTGAGCTTAATTTTGATATTGCAATATGACACAAGCATCAAGATATAGCAGATAATGATGTCTTGAGTATCAATTGTGTTAACAAACACATATCAAACAAAACAAAAAAATACCATGTGTTTTCTTCAATGTTCTAGTACAAAGACTCATGGAACATTTTTAGAAATATGATAATCAACAATTGATAAAAGATAGCAACCCAAACTAACATAAGTGTTTGATTTGGTCTCAAAATCAGAGCCATTCATGTAGCTTTAATTTTGTCATCATAGACCTTATCAAAAACCCATGTCAATCACAAGCAGAAATCAAAGAAAATATCATGCCCCCTGTCCTTATGTTTCTCACTCAGTAGAGTATCATTAAAACATTCGAGAGAAGTATAATAATTGAAAATATGATAAAGAACAAACAATCATGAAAAGAAAAGTATCCCAACTCTTTTAGTGTGTCTCTAGTACGAATACATCATAGAGGTACTTAGGAGTCAAAACTCATGCAAGCATAGTACAAGACTGAACATTTTTGTGCTTGTGATTCTGATTGATAGATTTTGATATGATCATGTTGATAACAGGATGAGTGTTTAAGAAACACTGTTTTTATTTGTTGATATGTGAAGTGACTCAAGATCAGTTGTATTGAAAAATACCTTTGTTTGGTTGTTTAATTGGGGTGGTGTTGAGAAACACCTTGGATTGATTGATGTGGTATTGAGAAATACCATTGGTGAATTTCTTGCCTTGGAAGAGTGTTTGAAAGGATAAGATTAGATTTCAAACCATGGTAATGTGATAGGTAAATGATAGATTCAATCAGCTTGTAATGCATCCTGGCTTGTGTTAGCTCAAAGGTCTTGAAGTTCTTGCTGAAGAGTTAACCAGGCTTTGATAGACAGAGCAACGAGCTGATGAAATAGCGCCTATTTACTAGGTTTTCACCATTCGTAGGAATGTTATTTTTTCTACCAAGCTGCTTGTTTTACCAGGTTTTCACCAAGGTACAATTTTTTTTGTTTTTTTTTTAAATTTTTTTGTTCTTTTGTTCTTCTTATTTTTCTTATTTTTTTGTATTTTCCAGAATCTTTTCCACTATACATAGCTGTGACAACAACTTAAGAATAGAATCTCTTCAGATGATTTGTGTTGATTGGATCAGGAAGTGTGTCTCCTTCTATGGTAGCTACCTGATAAGCTCCAGATCTGAATACTATGGTGATTACGAAAGGTCCTAACTAGTTTGGTTCAAACTTACCCTTCTTTATTCTCTGTTGTTGATTCTTGGTATTTTCATGTAGTACTAAATCACCCACTTGAAACTGATGAGGTTTGACCTTTTTATTATAAAAGTTTGCCATTATATTTTGATATCCTTGTAAATGTTTGAAGGCATCTTGACATTTCTCAGCTAACAATTCTAGATGTTGTAGACGTGAGACTCTGTAGTCCTCATCTGTGATTAGTCCTTTCAAAGATATTCATAATGATGGAATTTCTACCTCAATTAGAAGATCTGCTTCAGCACCATAAACCAAAGAATAAGGAGTAGCTCCTGTTGGTGTTCTGATACTTGTTCAATAGGCCCACACAACTGGGTTAATCTGAACATGCCAATCTTTTCCAGAATCATTGACAGTGTGAATGAGAATCTTGAGAATATTCTTGTTGCTATCCTCTACCTGTCCATTTCCTTGAGGATAATATTTAGAGGAGAAATTTTGAGTAATTTGGAACTTGTTGCAAAGTTCTGTCACATCCTTGTTTTTGAACTGTTTTCCATTATCTGTCATAATTGATGAAGGAAGACCATACCAGAAAATGATGTAGTTGAGGATAAATAGTGAGATTTGTTTTCCTGTTGCCGTGATTAAGGGTATAGCCTCAACCCACTTGGTAAAATATTCTATTGCTGTGATAATGAACTTGTGACCATTAGAGGATGATGGGTAAATTTGACCAATAAGATCAAAGGCCCATTGTTGAAAAGGCCAGTGTGTGATAAAAGGTAACAATTCCCTTGGTGGGGCATGTATAAGATTGCCATGGATTTGACACTTTTTGCAAGTTTTTGAAAATGTGATAGCATCTTTCTCCATTGTAGGTCAATAATACCCAATACGCAAGAGTTTCTTAGCTAAGGTAAGACCATTTGAATGTGATCCACAAATACCTTCATGGAATTCATGTAAAGTGTTGTTAGATTCTTCTAGATCTAAACATCTTAGTAAGGTACCATCAAAACCTCTATGATACAAATCATCCACGATGATTACATGTTTAGAAGCTTGATGAATAAGGTTACATTTTTGGTACTTGGATATACCCTCGGGTAAAGAATTGGTTTCAAGATAGGTTCGAATAGATCCATAGCGAGGGGAATCACATCCTACAAGTTGACAAACTAGCTTTGAGTCAGGACAGTTATAGGAGGGATAAGATAACTCATCCACTAGGAATGCATAACATGTTTGATTATCAGATAACTCTATGAGAGACATAAGATTAGCCATTGCATCGGCCGCTTGATTGTGTAACCTAGAAATCTATTCAAATGTTAGGCCGATAAAGTATTGCTTTAGATCATCCACCATCTTCTTATAAGGCACAAGCTTATCATCTTTAGTCTTATAGTCATCAGTAATTTGATTTATAACCAATTGAGAGTCACCATATACATGAAATGTTTTTATCTTCCATTCGAGTGCCATCTTTAGTCCATTTAGCAAGGATTCATATTCCGCAATGTTATTAGTACACGGAAACAAAATTTTGTATGCCTTTGGTATAATATATCCTTGAGGTGATATGAATACAACACCTGATCCAGAGCCATGTTGTGCAAATGATCCATAAAAATACATCTTCTAGGTATGCTTTGTAATCACAAGGATTGATTCATCAGGAAAATCAATAGTCAAAGGTATATCTCTTGATAATGGTGCATCTGCAAGTTGATCAGCAATAACTTTCCCTTTAATAGCTTTTAATTCAACGTATTCAATATCAAACTTGCTTAATATCATCATCCACTTAGCCAATCTTCCAGTTAAAGTTGCTTTGTTTAAAAGATATTTTAGTGGATCAATCTTAGCCACCAATTTGATTGAATGTGCCATCATATAGGTCAAAATTTTTGAGATGAAAATACCACTGCTAGCACTGCTTTCTCAATTGGCATGTAATTAAGTTCATATTGCACCAATGTTTTTTTGATGTAATTGATGGCACATTCTTTTCCTACTTCATATTCTTGTGCCAATAGTGCCCCCAGTGAGGTATTAGTTGCCAAAACATATAGGAGCAAAGGTTTGCCTACGATTGGAGCCATTAGAATAGGTGGGTTCACCAGATACTTTTTCAATTGATTAAATGATGTTTCACATGCTGCATCCCACTTGTGAGTAATACCTTTGTGCATAAGTTTAGTGAACGGTTGAGCTTTATCAACTAATTGAGCAATGAACCGTCGAATTGATTGTAATTTCCCTTGTAATGATCGCACCCAACTGATGTTTCTAGGTGGAGGCATCTCAATGATAGCTTTGACTTTTTCTGGATCAACTTCAATTCCTTTAGCAGAAACTATGTACCCTAACAATTTTCCTGAGGTGACCCCAAATGCACACTTTTTTAGGTTCAAGCGTAACTTGAATTGCTCCATCCTATCTAAGATTTTTGCTAAATCTTGTAGATGATCTTCATGATGATGAGATTTCCCTAAAGTGTCATCCACATAATCTTCCATATTTTTGTGCATCATGTCATGAAAGATTGCTGTCATTGCTCTTTGATATGTTGCTCCTGCATTTTTGAGTCTGAAGGGCATGATGTTCTAGCAGAAAGTTCCCCATGGACAAGTGAAAGATGTCTTATTTTGGTCTTCTGGAGCAATTTTTATTTTATTGTATCCAAAGAATCCATCCATTAAGGACAACATCTCATATCCAGCTGTAAGATCTATGATGACATCAATACTTGGTAATGGAAAGTCATCTTTTGGACGTGCTTTATTGACATCTTGAAAGTCAGTGCAAATTCTAATGGATTTATCATGTTTTGACACTGGCACAATATTAGATATCCATGCAGCATATGCAATAGCTCTTATAAACCCTACTTTCAACAATTTGTCCAGTTCCGCTTTTACCAAAAGAGAAATATGTGGATGCATCTTTCTTAATCTTTGTTTGAAAGGTTTTATTCCAGGGTCTATAGATAAATGGTGCATAATCAAATTAGGATCAATTCCCGACATATCAGAATAAGACCATTTAAAATTGATCTTTGTTTCTTTGAAAAACTGTGTAAATGCTTCCTTTTCTTCCACAGATAGAGATTGAGCATTGTATATGATGTGCGGGTTCTCCTTTGTACCAATATTAACTGGCTAAGTTGGTTCAATAAGTACCACTGACCATTCCTGGGAGTGATTAGGAAGGATATCAAGTTTCCCATCCTTTAGTGCCTCAGTGAGGTTTTCACTATCAGATGCGTCTTTTATTCTTTCCTTTTCATGATCTGAGACTACCACAAAATAGTTTTCACCCTCAGATCTTTTATTGATTTTTTCTTTATTTTTGTAACTGGAAAACTTGATATCCTCCCTAGCATTAGAATTCCTAGTGGAAAAAGTTACAGGTTCAACTACATTGAGGTAACAAGTGATCTCATAGTCATTGGCAAATATGGGTATATCCATAGGTTTAGACAAGGTCCAGTCAATTAAGTCAGGGTGTACAAGTTGAAGATCATTGTTTGCGTTAGTTTCACTAATGTCAAGATGTAGGATGGAATTGTATTCATCACGTTCAAATGGATCAACAAGATCTATAATAGTATCTTCCAAAAGAATGGTTAGACTGGGAAGATCCTCACTATTGTCACTCGAGTCATCATCGATATTTTGTGAACCGAATTCAAATGGTCTAATATCCGAGCTTTGTCCCCTTCATGTATTGTTCTATTAAGATATGCATTTACCAAGATGTGTTGATACTCTATAGAATCTACCAATAATCCTGTGACGGTATCAATAATGTTAGGTGTCATGATGTCTCATGGATCTATATCCATGTTACAAGGACCAGCATCATTGGAATTTTCACCTCTCTCCATCTGGGGTGCATATTGATGAATGACATCTATCTTGATATCTACAGTGCTGACATCAGAGAATGAGTCCCATTCATAGTCATTAGAATTTGTTTCCATGGACTGACTAGTATCTAGAACATGAGTAGGTGTGACCCTTTCCCCCCAGTTGGGATGATGATTGTTTTGTGTATCAGTCTCCTCATCAGAATGATTCTCTTGAATTGTATTTTGAACACCATTAATATTAAAATTCTCTAATAAGGGCATGCCTGTATCTTCATCCTCATTTGCTTGAGTTAAAAATGAAGGAACATATCTTTCACCTTGACACTGGAGATTGTCATCATGAATATGTAATAGCCTCTCATATGAATCCTATGTGAATTCTATTTCTTCTTCTGATTCTTCCATTTATTCATCAAAGATTGGCCCATCCAGAATGAGAGGTATTTGTGGTTCTTTAGAATATCCAATTCTTGTTTTGTCTCTGAGATCTCTGAATTGTGTTAATATTGGTTCAATCAAACCTTCTCTATTGTTTCCTAAAGGTCCTTGTCCTTGATATCCCATCTTTTGCATGATACGTAGACCACATCCATATTATTGAGTGGTAATTTGAATGTGCTTGATATCCTGATGAGAATCCTCCTTGTCTTTGTATAACCAACTTAACACATCAGCATCCTCTTTTTCTTTTTCCACTGATTTTCCTTGTACAAAGGTTCCATTAAATTTTGTTTGCACTTTAGGTGTTGCTGCCATTGTAGAAGATGATGGTCTCCCTTGTGATCTTAGAGATAAGGGTAATGTTGTCACAGAGAGTAATTGATCAATCTTGTATTCTCCCATTCCATTATCATGTAATTTTAGTTTCTTTTCAAATTCTTGCATCAATGTGTATATTGAACTCTCTGAGAGTCATTCTTGAGAAGCTTCTCTATTATATGGAACCATCTGTTCATTTGATTGATGCATATTGCTACAAGATTGAAAGTAAGTTGTGTCATCTGGGATTGTTACCTCTTCTCCATTGTATGGGAACTTCAAACATTGATGAAAAGTAGAGGGGACGTCTTGCATTTCGTGTATCCATGGTCTTCCCAAGAGAATATTGTAAGATAGTTTAAGATCAACTACTTGGAACACCACATTTCTTTCCATTGGTCCCACTCTGATTGGCAGCATGACTAGCCCTTTGGATGATCTTTCTTCATCATCATATGCTTTGATAGTTATTCTCTTTTTAGGATCAATATGCTCATATGAAAATCCCAGTTCTTTGATTAGGCCTAGAGTGCAAATGTTGAGACCCGCTCCTCCGTCTATCAAGAATCATCTTACTTGATGTCTATGAATGAGTAATTCTATGTGTAGTGGCATGTTATGGGGGTGACTTAAGGCATTGTCATCCTCTTCAGAAAAGGATAAATATTGAGGAGTAGTTAAGTGTCCCACCATAGTTTGAAATTTATCTATGTCCAAATTGTCAGGAACATTTGTTTCAAACAAGCCTTTTTCGAAAATCTCTTTATGTGATGGAGAGATTTTAAGCAATTCAAGAATTGAGATTTGTGTAGGAGTTCTTTGCAACTGATCAACCAAGATATAATTAGATAAGAAAGATGGTGGATTTTGCTTGGTTATTGTAGGTTTTGATGATATAGGAAGTTTTGAAGAATCTCCTTGTAGGAATACCTTGGCTTGTCCTCATGTTACTAAATTAGAGGCTTCCCCCTTTTGCTTGTCTTTGATAATGATTAGATTGATACTTTGATCAACTTCTTTTAGCACGTTGATAGTTTTGTCATGAGAATATGTGTAGTTCACCTGATTACCTTTTGCATTGGATGATTCTCCTTTCTCATAATTAGGTAAAGGTGATTGAAAAGCTGTATGATCTTCATTTCTCTTATATCCATCCATTGTAATGACCTCATTGTCATTTAAGTCTTGTAACAAATGTTTTAGTTTCATGCACTCATTTTCTTTATGCCTATTGTTTCTATGGTACTCACAATAGTGTGCATCATTCCACCATTTAGGCTTAACTGGTGGTTCATATGGTCTTGATTCTAGTAATGTGATCACCATGTGAGTGACAAGTATTCATAATGAATATTCCAAAGACTCCCCAAGAGGTGTAAATGTCCATTTAGGAGCATATGTAAAAGGTGGGTTTTGCTGATTGTTATTTTGAGTAACCCGCACATTAGATGCAACAGTAGGATTCTTAGGAGGATTAGTAGTAGATAAATTGAATGCTAGTTGTTGTGAATTCACGTTGTGTGCATCTACTACTCCATATTTGAAAACATTCCAATTTTTGTTCCAAAAATTTGATTTATCTTGGTTGCCATTATAGTTTGGATTAAAAGACCCTTTAGTATCTTTGTAGCTTTTAAGTTCACCTTTCCTTATCAAGGTATCTTCAATTTTGATTCCCATCTCAATCATTTTGTCAAAATGTTGGAATGCATTTTAGTTGGATATAATGATTAAATTTGGGGACCAAGTTGTTTACAAAAATATCCATCTTTTCTGTTTCCGGAATTAATCAAGGATATCGTGCAAAAAGTCTTCTCCACCTTTGTAGAAAAGATATAAAAGGTTCACCAACTCGCTGTTTGGCATTGCATAAGTCAATCATAGTGATGGGATGTTGAATGTTGTATGAATAGTGTTGCATAAACCTTTCTACAATTTCTTCAAAGGTTTTTATCCCATGTGGTAATTTAGCAAACCATTCTACTGCTTGTCCTCTCAAACTGCGAGGGAATAATCTCATAAGATATGTTTGTTCATGAATGAATTCCATGCTTAAGGTGTAGAAATTTCATACATGATCTTGAGGGTCCATGCATCCTGTGTATTTTTCATATTTAGGTATGTCCACATTTGGTGGAAATGCTGGCATGTGTAAGCTTTGATCAAATGGCATAGGACAAAATGTACTCATAGAGTATTTATTTGGTACAATTTATTTTTCTTTCTTCATGTCAAGAAGTTGAGTTTGTAAAGCTTCCAATTGTTTCACAAGGAGAGTCATAGGATTTTATTCTTATTGTGTTTTGAGTTTTTACATATCAAAATCTTGAGGTAGTTTTATCCCTGTTGAAGCTAGATGCATGAAGTATTTTTCTTTATCCGCCATTAGGATTTTGTCTATGATCTTTTGGAATCTTGCATCTTGTTGGACCTTCTGGATATACTCCTCAGTTAGATCTTCATCATTAGTGGTTTGAGTAGCCCATTAATTTTCAATTCCAGCCATGTTATTGTTGTTGGTGTTGTTGGTATTGTTGATGTTGTTAGTAGTTTCCGACCCACTTGCTTTAGGAGCTGAAAAAGGATTGTATTGTTGTGCTTTAATGTGTACTCTAAGATATTTTGAAGTATTTATGTGTTGCACACATCCACTTCTTTTCCACACCATGTAGGATTTAAATGATACTTGATTAGCAAAGAACAACAACCTATTACCTATAGTTTCAATGTTTTGATAGACTAGCTTTACAATTGGTCAAAGTTGATGAAAAATTGTTGATGTAATTGATAATGTTTGAGATCTTGATGAAGGTTAGATTGACCTTGATAGTGATCTCTAAACACAAAGAGGGTTGATATGACCAATTAAAAAGTAGTTTGAGTTGATTGAAACTAATAGCAAATAGTTTTCTTTTCTATGAACCAACATTTGATTTGAGTACTTTGGATATTTAGGACTAGAAATAGATGACTTTAGAACTTCCACATTTGAAATGAGTTTTGAGATGAATAACACAAAATGACCTTTGTTTTTGACAATCAAGAAAACAAACCAATGTTTTAGGGCCAATGTTTTTGAGCAAAACAAGAGAACAAGGACTTGAGAACAGTTCTTTTGGACCAATGTTTTTGAGCAAATTTTGGAGTAATTTCTTGAGAACCTTTGTGCAAAGTAACCAACCACCGTTTTGAACAAAGTCACTCATTTTTGGAATGCTTGCAAGGTGTTTTGAATTATGAAAATTTTAGTGACACACACACACAAAGAAAGTTGTTTTTGTCATGGTTTTGATAAGGATTGTTTGTTTTTGAAAATTTTGTGATTATAAGGGTACAAACACGCACTATCCCTACAAAATTGGCATAGAATGAAAATCGCTTGCTCATAGACTTAGGTACACACCCATTTGCTAATCAGAATATGGCTATCACCAAGCACACAATGGCTCCAGTCATGATACCATATTATCCGGTTCCAAATGCAAATGGGGGCACAATATTGAGTATCTTGGGGCGATTAATTTTTGCCTTGCACAAGGATTATCACCTTTTAGGGGTGATTTGGGTAGCTTCTAATCCTAAGGTGTTTAGTAAGTTTCTCAGTTCGGTTGTATCCTCTACATTTGCGCAAGAATGAATGAGGCGTATAGCCCCGTAGAGCGTCTTGGAAAAAGGGGTCACAAAAAACATTATTGAGACTATTAGGCCACCCTTAAGTTAGACGTGAGCTGAGTATAAGCTCAAATGACATCTGACTCCCCAGGCTTTAACTCAAAAGAGTAAATTTGTTTAACGTGAGTTAGAGTGGTGTGGCTCACACCTTGTTATCACGTGGGTCATCCCGGGAGATTTTTTCCTCACCGGTAGGTCCAACTAAAGGATAAAGCAAGTAAAGAGGATTGGAGTTGAAAAAAGGTCTAGATTTCTGATTTTCCCAAAGGGAAAAGAGCATACTCTCCTACTCGATAACATTTTCTCCTATCAAGCACTTCAAACAAAGTTCATTTACTCAAATCAAGAATTAATATTCTATTTCACGTTTGAGTTTCTAATTTTCCCAAAGGGAAAAGAGCATAATCCTCTAATGAAATGAAAAATTAACCCTAAATTTTATGTTAAGATGCCTAATTTAATTGATAAAACACATTGCATATGAAAGAAAATTGTTCATTTCCTCCAATTTTAGTACAAAGCATAATTTGGGGTTTGAGTTACTGATTTTCCCAAAGAGAAAAGAGCATAATCCTCTATCCAAATTAGGAAATGCACAAAAAATGTTTTAAGTGTCAAAGTGTTTAAATTTTTGCAATTTGGCCACCTACAACAAACTTGTTAGTAGTTTCTCTCCTTGGAAATCTTTGGCAAACGTTCTAGAAAACATGTTAGGCTACTATAAAGATGATCAAAATCATGAAAACAACCAATTTAGCATGTTAGAAATCCAATTTATCAATGAAACTATTCTGTATTTCTGCTCTCTAGATTACAAACGATAAAATAGTGACCGAAAATGATAAATCCCAGAAACGATAATACTTTAACCTCAAACGCTAAACTTAATCGAAAATGATAAATCTTTTACACCAAATGATAAAGCATTCCAGAAACGATAAAGGAATTACCAAAGACACATTAAAGCCAATTTTATACCTTCTAGAGATGATGCCAGTGAATCAACAGATGATATTAGCATGATAGGAGGCGATAAAAGAATCCCTGGAGATGATAGAACACTCCTAGAAACGCTAGAAGAACAACCCCAAATGATAAACCGCCTGCAAAAAGTTAAACTGTTAAGAATAGAGAGAAGAATTTCATAAAAATGGGCAATCTGCCCCATGGTGGGTGCCAAAATGTGATGTGTTATTATGTATCATGAGAGTATACTGTACACAAACACTTAATAACTCATTATATCCAAGGTTAGTAAGATCAATTCAATGAAAAATATAAAAAACCTTGAGAAATCAAATTATTGCTTCCTAGTCATGAAGATTCTATTCTAAATTATGAATTGCTCTCAGATTAAGCATGTTTAGATCATAGAATGACAATCATGAAATGGAAGATTCATTGTAAAAATGCCTAAAATGCTCAAGAACATGTTCAATTATGCACAATTTTGATCAAATTATACAAATGAACTAGATTAGCATGCTAAAAATGATGAACTAGATAGCTAAAACCAAATTGACATTATATCTATGCTTTTAATTCTATTCTCCTATATCAAATAAGCTTAGAATTGCTTCCTTTTATAGAGAATTCTTGGAGGGAAAATTCAAATTTGAATTTGAATTGAGTGGTTGAGATACATCCATTGAGGGATGGTTGAGATTGAAACTTGCTTAATCCAAGTGATTACCTCCTATTGGTTAGAGGCTTTTATCCTTGAGACATGTTGAAGGAATATTAATTATTTGATTTAATTAATTCCTTTT
>MU227381.1:296078-314345 GCA_018584345.1 Thuja plicata | reverse complement strand
CATCAAACTCATTGTTGTCAAGTTTAACTCCTGACTCAACAAGTCTGGATGCATGGGGAGAAGAAGACCTGATCAAGATCAGTGTCCTAGCCATGGAAAAAGCCAAAGAGAAATAGGTTATGAGAAAACCTCTCTTCTTGGAATCAGTAAACATTTTGAATGACCTAGTGCCTGCAGACAAGAAAGTAGCAAAAATTCAATCAGTTGATGATGTAGACAACATCCTAACAAGCTTCAAAGAACATTTTACAAGTTTAGTAGACTCAGCTACTAGAATTGCAGAAGATGAGTACAAAAAGGAAAGATTGAATGAACTAGTAAATAATTTTTCCTTAGATTTAAAATCATTGAATATTGGTTAGACAATGTTGAAAGAATTGGCAACAAAAGGCAAGAAGGTTATAGAAAACTACATGGACAGATGCAAACTCACCTCTGAACACATCAAAAAGATAGAGTAGGTAGATATCTTGGTTGACAGTGTAAGAAAATCAGTTGAAACATCCATGCAAGACATGGACATCTGTAACAATATCTATCAAGGTCAACTAGAAAAGATAGAAAAAGATAAAATGGAGATCAGTAAGATAAGGATCAGGTAGACTCAATTGAGAAATGCACTTGTGCCCTCCTTAGCAGTTCTGGATGAGAATATTAAACAGATTGATGCAATGATTGCTACCTATGATCAAGGACCAAGCATGGATTTGACAAAGATGGAAAATCTTACATATGCCTTATGCACCCATCTACAAACAATTGATGCACTAAAGGCATTCTGGCAGCAAGAGATGAAGAATCTTCAGATTGTATATCCAGATGTATATATGGAGTGAGTATCTATAAACTTACAATTTTTTTGACACCTTTGTCATTAATGTCAAAGGGGGAGTAATGCATATAATGAATAAAGTATATATGAGGAGTAGTGTATGTATATGTTAAAAAGATGAGAATATACAGTTTTTGGGTGTTAGTCAATTTTGAGTAACTTGGCCACATTCCTTTGTTGAAATTAATGACAAAGGGGGAGATTTTTGGAAAGTTGACTCCCAGGGAGTATATGGCTTATTTTTTGTTGTCATTATGGAAACAAATTCATATGAATTTTTGACAGTAAACTATGAAGTGAAAATTGACTAAGTGTAGAAGACAAAACAGAACAGTGATTTGCAGTCGATCAGGGCATCAACGCATGTGCATACGATCACATCAGGATATGTGCATTCAGACTTAAGCTCTATGATATGTTATTATTCTTACCCTATACATGCATGGTATAGAATGGAAGTACAAACAATTTACAAAAAGAACAAGTATGCCAGCAGTCCAGAATACAGAGTATGAAGCTGATTTCATTATTTTGATTAGCGTGTAATATTTTGTTATGTAAAGGCTAAGTGCCTATTGTAGTAAGTTTGTAATCATGTATTAAACATTGTTGTAAACATGCTTAAGCCAATTTGTTTGGAAGCATTGTGAATGTTGTTTTTGGGCTGACTAAGGTCTTGTTTATAGTCGCGTCTATTTAGGCATAAACATATATATATGCAATGTAAAGATATATTTCAAGTGTCAAAGAAATAGTCAGAGAAGATATATAGTAGATTAGTATGAAGATATTAGTATGAGATAAAGCCCTTAAAGAAGATAAGAGCATAAGCACATAACTGGAACTAATCAAACATCTGTGTCACATACAACAATTCACTCTTGGATATAGTGCATATCTATTCTCAGGAGGTTGTAGCCTTCTTTCTCATTGAGCAGTGAGCTCTTGGATAGTGAGTCCTCATCCCTAACAGGGTTGTTTGTAAAAGACTCCTAATAGGGTCAGAACCTTAACCAGGTCATTGTACTTGCATTGTAAAGACTGCTCCTAGCAGGGCAAAGGAACTTTAACATGTTCATTATACTAGTGCAATATTTGTGGGTACTAATTCCCACCAGGGTTTTCCTCTAATCAAGGTTTCCCCGTAATCATATTATGTGTTATGTGATCTTATGTTAAGCCTCAAGTGATATATAATTGTTTATGTTTAAAGTTTCTAAAATTGAGTAAATATCTAAACACTGATTCACCCCCCCTCTCAGTGTTTCCAACAGTGAGGTCTGCAATATTAAAAACAGGAGAAATCAATAAAGTAGGGGGCAAAGATATTTCATATGCATTTTCACCCATCTTGGTGAGGATTGTGCAAGGTCCAATTTTCTTCATGTGCAACTTTGAATATCTACCTTTAGGTAGTCTCTCCTTCCTTAGGTATGCCCATACCTTATCTCCAACTTTGAAATGAACTTCTCTCCTTCTCTTGTTTGCTTGTGCTTTGTATTTCATAGTTGACTATTGTAGTGACTCTTTCACTTCTATCTGCACTTTAGAGATTAGTTTGGCTAGTTCCTCTCCTTGTGCACTAACTCTGAAATTAGATGGTAACTCTACTAAATCCAATGGGCCTTTGGGATGTAGTCCATACACTGTTTGGAATGGTGTCTTTCTAGTGGATCTGTTCATGGAGTCATTAAATGAAAACTCTGCCTGTGGTAGGATCATGTCCCAACTTTGGGTGTACTATTTGGTTAGGAATCTCAACAGATTTCCAAGAGATCTATTTACCACCTCCATTTTCCCATCTATTTGTGGGTGGTATGCTGAGCTATAAGTCAGATTTGTACCCAATTTCTTGAAGAGTGTCCTCCAAAAGTGACCCTAAAATTTTACATCTCTATCAGAGACAATGGTTTGAGGTAGACCATGGATCCTAACCACTTCTTTAAAGAATAGATGTTCTATATGGGAAGCATCATTTGTGCTCTTGCAAGGAACAAAGTGCACCATTTTACTAAATCTATCCACAATGACAAAAACACTATCATAACCCTGCTTTGTCCTTTGCAAACCCATAACAAAATCCATTAAAATTGATTCCCATGGCCTAGAGGTAATTGGTATGGGTTGGTACAATCCTTGGTTAGTGGATACACCTTTTGCTTGCTAGAAAATAGTACAAGATTCAACAAAATTCGTGACTTCATTCCCCATCTTTGGCCAAAAATAACTTCTTTTCACTAAATTAGTGGTCTTATCTATCCCAAAATGTGCTCCTAAACCACCACAATGTTTCTCCTTAATAATATTTGTTCTCATGGAAAATTTAGGAATGCACAATTGGGATCCTTTAAACAAGAGTCCATTCTAAATTAGAAAATCAAAAAAATTAGTATGGTATTTGCCAACCATTTTAGTGCATACCTCAAAAAATTCTCCAAATTTTGGATCATCAGCATATAGGTGTTTTAGGGAATCAATCCCTACACTTTTAAGTTGTACTTCTTCAATCAATGTGACCCTTCTTCTTAGGGCATCAACCACTTTGTTTTCCACTCCCTTTTTATTCTTTTAGTTGAAGGTATATGCCTGCAACTACTTCATCCATTTGATGTGTTTGACTCCAAGCTTCTCCTGACTATTTAGAAAACTTAGTGCATGGTTGTTAGTATAAATAATGAATTGTTTAGGGAGTAAGTAGTGTCTCCACTTTTTCAGGGCTTGTACCATTGCATAAAGTTCTAAATCATAAGTAGAATACATCTTCTTGGCATCATTCAATTTTTTTGAGAAAAATGCTATAGCATTACCTTCTTGGCTCAAGACAATACCTATAGCCAAGTTTTTTGCATCTGTTTTAACTGTGAATACCTTGTTGAAGTCCGGGAGCACAAGGATTGGATATTGTGCCACTCTATTCTTGAGATATTGGAATGAATATGTAGCTTCTTTAGTCCATTAAAATATGGTCTTCTTTCCACCCTTTATTGTGTCCAACATAGGAGCACATACATGGCTAAAATTCTTAATAAACTTTCTACAAAAAGTTGCTAAACCATGAAAACTTCTAACATCACCTTGGTTCTTTGGTGGAGGCTAGTTGACTATTGCTGCAACCTTCTCTGGATCCATTTTGAGGGTGCCTTGGGAGATGAAAAATCCTAAGAAGACAAGTTCCTCTATCACGAACATGCATTTTTCCAAGTTAATCACTAACTTGTGCTGATGGAGTCTCTTTAAAACTTGCTCAACATGATCAAGATGTTCCTATTTTCTATGACTATAAATCAGAATGTGATCCAAATATATGACCACAAACTTGCCAATAAAATCAATGAAGACCTCATTCATGAGTCTCATGAATGTACTAGGAGCATTACTCAGGCCAAATGGCATAATAAGCCACTCAAACAAACCCCCAGTTGTCTTAAATGCTATCTTCCACTCATCACCTGGCTTTATCCTAATTTGGTGATAGCCTGATTTTAAATCAATCTTTGTAAAATAACAAGTAGTGCCTAATTGGTCCAGAAGATCTTCCATTCTTGGAAATGGAAATCTATATCTTATAGTGATTTTGTTTGGGGCTCTGCTGTCAGTACACAATCTCCACTTGCCATCCTTTTTAGGAGCTAAAACTGATGGGACAACACAAGGACTGAGACTCTTTTGAATTAGTCCCTTCTCTAACAATTCATTGACTTTCCTTGCAATCTCTACATGCTTAACTATTTTTATTTTGTATGGGGTCTTGTTAGGCAAGGAGGAACTAGGTATCAAGTCTATTTGGTGACTGATATCTCTTAAGGGAGGGAGGGTTTTGGGTAGATCACTAATAGTGACATCACTATATTTTATAAGCAATTCCTTCATTTCATCTAGTATAGGATCATCATTATCAGACCTTATACTATCCTTAGGCTTGGATATTAGGACAAAATCTTTAGTTTCAGGTTCTTTTAAAACTTTTAACATTTCTTTCTCACCCATGGTTATGACAGTAGGTTCTTTCTCTATTTTGGTATGAGGCAGGGCCTTCATGGTGAATGTTTTCCCATCTTTAGTGATGGAGTAGGTATTTTTCCTACAATGGTGTGTGGCATCTAAATTATACTACCAAGGCCCACCTAGAAGGATGTGGGAGGCATCCATTTCAACAACATCACAAAGAACTTTGTCTTTGAATTATTCTATAGAAAATTCTATCCATGCTTGTTCAGTCACTAAGGTTTGTTGACCCTTTGTTAGCCAAGAGACATGATAAGGAAAAGGGTGAGGCTTCTTAGGGAGGTTTAACTTATGTACCATTGCACAAGATACTAAATTTTTAGTTGAGCCAGAATCTATAAGTAAATTACATACCTTCCCATTGCATTTGATCTTTGTCCGGAAGAGATTCTTTCTTTGAGGAGGTTCTTGGCTTTGTGGAACTTGAAGGAAGAGTTGTATCATCATCAAACATTCTCCTTCCTCTGGTTCTAAGTCCCTTTCATTTGTATTGTCTTCTTTCTTGTCCTCTTGAATGAGTTGTGCTCTTCTTTCTCCTTGATTGTTATTGTTTCTCTTCTACAGGCATCTTCCTGCATGGTGTCCCAACTAATTGTAGTAGTAACACCTTAATGGTCCATTTCCTCTTCTAGTGTTTTTACTTCCCCTATTGAAGGGTCTTCTCCCTCTATAGTTACCTCTAAATTTTGTATCATTATTTTCTTTGTCTCCTTGGTCAGGGGTCTTGCTGCTATTGCCACTGTATTGTCCTCTATTCCAAGAGGTTCCTCTTCCTCTAAAGTTCTTCCCACTGTCATTGCTCTTTCCCTTTCCAAATTCCTATTTTCTCTTCCACTTTTCCTTTACCTTGAGTTCCTTTTGATAGCACTTGTTCACTGTGGTAGGGAAATGTAGGCTAAGTTCCTCTTGAAGAGTGGATACCTTAAGACCATTCATACATCTTGCTAATTTTTCTTCTTCAGCTTCTACCACATTTGTCTTCATACATAATTTTAGGAACTCCTCGGTGTATGATCCCACATCCATATCCTTTTTCTTTATGCTTTGTTTCCTCCTATGGAGTTGTACCTCATAGTCTCCAGGAACATAGGTCTCATTGACCAATGCAATCATTTTGTTCCATGAAGAGATCATACTCTTCCCATTCTTCACCCTCTCTCTTTGGATGAAGTTCCACCAAGTTAGGGTTTCTCCCTTCAACTTGGATCTTTCCATCTTCACTCTCTTATTCTCAGGGATTTCCTCACACTCAAAAAAGTTTTTTAGGGCCTCTATCCAATCCAGGGCCAAATCTACATTCATCTTTCCATTAAAAGTTGGTAGATCCAACTTCTCCTCCATGGTTCTTCTCCCCATAAACTTTAAGGCATCTAGGAGGGGTCTCTGGTCTACAAGAATGTTCACATCCTAATTGGGGGTGTCCTCATCTGAACTCCCTTCTTCACCATTAGAAGTGTCCTCTTTTCCCCTCTCTATGTTGTTCTCCAACTCTTGAAGTCCTCTTGTCAAGGCTGCATTTTTTTCCCTCTGTTCTCTCACCATCTTTTCTAGTTCAATGTTTTTAACCCTTGAAGGGATATCTTCATCCTCAGGAGAAGACATAGCTTTGATACCACTTGATGCAAAGTTGGCAACAAGAAGCCTCTAGGTGACTCAAATAGGGCAATGTACCCCAAACACCAGCTTATCAAAGCCAAAGTGCTTAACACTTATCACAAGTGTGGGAAAGGACTTGGTTAAGGTTATCACAACCCCAAACCCCAAGGACAACCTAATCACTAGGTTTCACCAATCCTACAACAAAAAATACCAAGGTTGGCTTTACAAGTACTTGACCCAAATTATCAAATATATCCCCATAATGACTTATAGGAATAGGGGTGACTTATGCTCATAGGTGTGGTCTATCTAGGTCCCTAAAATTTAGTTCCAATGGTTCTTTCACTCAATTGCAACCCATATGACATGGTTGCCTCACAAACCCAAGACTAGGCTTATAGCCTTTTCCCAAAGGAAACTTTATCTTATATGAGATTATTCCACATAAGCCCCTTAATTTATTAGGGATTTAGACACCCTTTATGGCCTAGGACTTTGGAATCAGATCCTAGAACATGGAAATGAGAAAGAGACAGGGTGACACACAAAATTGCCTCTGTAATTAGGGCTTATTAGGCCTCCACTTACACTACAAGTGCCTTTAGGATGCATCCAAATTCAAAAATAATGATTGGATCATGTGAGGGTGTGTACAAGGGTCTCCTCCTCTAACTTAGAGCCTCTGATGAATCCCCAAACTAGAGTTATGTTTGCTGTCCTAATTCTGGATTGGTGCATACATAAGGATATACACCTAGGGCATCATTGTAACTCCACCTCCCTAAATTTTGGAGAACCTATCCTCTATAATATTAAATATCATCATATAAACATGATTTCCACCAAGGGTCATTAAATTCCCATGGTGGAAAAGTGAAATACACTCAATTCTTTCCTAAACCCTGATTTAGGGCCTACAAACCAGGTAGTGAGTTTTCAAATTCAATAAATTTCAAAATAAGATCGATCAACACATGAAACTAGAGGAAAATGAAATAATATTCATATAAATAATTCTTGGTGTCATACTTTCATGTCCTTTTATCTATACCTAACCGTACACAGAGACTGTTTCTTAGGAATGCAGGAAAATGATTATATTTTATTAATTTCAAAATGCCAAAATTACATGATTAGCCTACCACCCACATGAAAGGGATTTTTTAGGCACTCCAAATAGTTACATAACATATTTGAACCGATTTAACCATTTGGTAATTGTTTTTCAAAAAGTTGTCAAGTTTGCTCAAAAGTTGCTTGACAACTTTTGAGCAACTTTTACATATTTTGCAAATCTGATGACCAAACTTGGTCACAATGTTATTTTTGTGATCCCTAGTGGATCCAAACATGAAAAAACTAAAAAAAAATTATTCCTAGGGTTTTGGACCATTAATTACCAATAGTTGACCAAGGGCTCATAAGGTGCCAAACTTGGAACTATGGCCTTACAAGGTGGTCCAGTGATTAACCCAATGTCAATATCACTAAAGACCTCTGAGGGCTTTGAGGAAAACCCTAGGTTCCATAGGAACACTTGGTTCATTTAAGGTGCTCCTGCACCAGGAGGAAACCTGCAAATTTTTTGCAGAGCTAGATGTCTTATGGGGCGTCCTCTTGATGGTGTTTGATCTAAAAGTTCAACCTTGTACTTACTTTTGTGCTCTACAAAGATGGTATCCTTCTGATTTGAAAATGGCTCCTCTTTTATTTGTGAGGAAAATATCTCCACCTTTTCATGTTTCTCATGAACCGCTTCCTTGGGAGATACTTATATGGTGTGAATCTCCACATGTTGATATTGCAACTCATGATATTCTAATAAAGGAGAAGATGGATTGATGTCTATGGATGAGAAAAATATTTCTATATCATCCCAAAAAATTTCCTCTTCACCAGAACCCTCTTGCTTTGTTGCAATAATATGCATAGGCTGAGATGCAACCTCATGCATATAAACACACTCTTCCTCAAGGATAGAGCTATCCTTGGGATATTCCTTTTTATCCTCTATATCATGAGGAACCTCTTGCTGCAAAAAATGGATTTTCTCTTATTTTTCTTCTTGTAGTAGGCCCCCAAATTATTTAAAAGGATCAAAAGCTTAGATATGTTCCTCAAGAGCAGGAACAACTTTGTTTTCTTCTTCTTCCTCCACAAAAGAGGGAAGCTCTGTAAATAAGAGAATTGGATCCTCTTCCTCTTGTTTAATATTCATTTGTAGAAAGGTTTGTATGGGTACAACCTTCTTAATATCCTCCTGCGGCTCTTTTGTTTCCTCCTTAACTTCTTGAGAAGTTACAACAATGGGAGGCTCATTCACATGAAAGTTTAACACATCAATTTCTTGTCCAAAAAAGGATTTGGAAAGAAAGTAGAAGAATGAAACTCGTGCTCTTGAATAGGCTCTTGTGATGGAGGGGGTGGCTAAAACTTGAAATGAAAAATTTAGGAGAAGGGGCCTTATGCTCTTGTGCAACTTCCTGTAATGAAGGAGGCGTACTCTACCTAAAGTTGACAAATTTATTCCTAGGAACTTCTTGTGCTTCAGAAGCTTGCATTTGAGAAAGATTAAGCCTTGTTTCCTCATCTACTGCAGCTAACCTTCTTGCAAGGTCCTCCTCAAAATTTCCTCTTTGTGTTTCCCTCTCTTTTTCTTCTTGGAGATAGGCTTGGTATTCCATCTCCTCTTGTTGCATGTCTAACTCCCACCTCCTTTGCAATTTCATCCAGCTACCCATTTTGGTTCAAAATATTCTCACTCTTCTTGTCCAATTCTAACATCATAGCTTGAATCCTTTACACCATGCCATCAATTTTATCATTTGAGGATGTTTGAACTAGTAGAGAAGGGGTGGGAGAGTGGTAAATGTATTGGACATGTTGGCCATTTGATGTTGCAGAGAGACAAGGACCATAACTGGGTTATGGCTGAGGTTGATATTGATAATAAGGGGGTTGAGAGGAACACATATCATGATATGGGGAATGATAGGATGTTTATCTATGAAAAGGCTCCATGTTAAAGCATTAAAAAAATTACAAATTCCTAGAGAACTTGAATAAAACATAAAAGATCAGAAATGATCTTGCACATACTAATACTGTGACTACTTGAAACCAACAAATTTTCACTCAGAGTCACCATTGTGTTTGATGAAATTCCTCCAAAGACTGATGGCACCAAGAATAACACCCAAATTATTAGTGAATAATGAACTTGTATGGTCCATCAGGGGATGTCTTGAAACTAATTTGAATCTTTGAATGCTTGTCCCACTGGGTGTGCCAAAAAATATTAACATAAAAGTTTGCATCCTTATTTAGGTGATGGTTAGTGACCTAAACAACCTTGTGAAATATGGAAACAATCTCTCAATGCAGGACTTGATCAATGAGATTAAATCTTTGGAGAAGGCCGACTTCGTTTACCATCAGGATGCACCTAGAATCTAATGATGTAAAGGGGAAAGGAAAGAAGGATTGAATGAAAGAGAAAAGGTGATGAACCAAATTGAATATTTTGATTTCCTCTTACCTATAAATGCACTTGAATTTTTTAAAAAAAGCATATAACTACACTATCCAAATATTTATCAAATTAAACCTAATATGAAGGTGAGAGACCAATCCAATCTTACGAGGAATACAATTATCCACTGAATAGGAAAAAAAATAAAGGATTACACAGTCATAGGAGACTTTAGATAATGAAATACATCCAAATATGTAGGCAAAATGTACTAAACAATTGTATTTCAGAACAGGTTAAATGATTTCAATAAATTCAAACAAGGCTTGTTACAATTACAAAGAAAGAATTCTGCCAAAGAATAGAGAAGAGATCCTAAAAAATATGTACATCTTTTCCTTTTAAAGAGTTTATGCATAACTCTAGTTTACACTAAAGTTGAAACCCTAACTAGGGTTAGGTCATTGAGAAGGACATATTAGATTAGAAGAAATTTGATCTTTACAAGTTGATCCTGGCCTAGAAGTGACATGAAGCTCACAAAGTTAATGCCTCTACAAAAAAATAATATATTTTTCAACTACAAGCAACATAACAATAACTAAAATCTCAAAAAGTCCACTCTATGTACCCTGATGGCGTATGAAGCTGACCTCAAACCCTCTGCAAAAAATATCTATAATTAATAAGTATGGAGGGGCAACTAAAATGAAATTAGATCAGATTAAACTTGTATTAATGGAACCATTTTTCCTTTGGGATTATTTGAAATAAACTTGAATTCAATGCTCTGCAATTGATAACGTGAAAACCAAACCCAAAAGTGACCGTTATCTTTTAAAAATTTAAATTCCTTTTGTTGTTCGCAGGTCAAAGGGATTTGACCTGGGAGAGCTCCATTTATCAATGAAGTGGGAATGTTGATGAGATACCTAGCTTCTTGGTAGAACAATGAATCCCATCAAAATATCACATCAGTAAAAGGAAGAGAATTCTCATAAAAAACATCCCCCACAGAAGATACAAACTCTGCTAGAAATAACACTTCGATGAAATAAGACAAAGGCTTCATCGAAAACCAACCTTATAAATTAAGGGGAGCACATTGGACAAATCCCTAAGTACCCCATAGACCACATAAGATAATAAAAAAAAGAGGGGGAGCCAACTAGGGATGTGTGCCCCTCTCTTTTTCATTGCTTCTATCTGCACTGTCGACCGCACCATAATCATTCTACTGAGTTTTTTTATCATGGGCCCCACCATGTATCCACCTCTCACTGACCCTTCCCCTCCTAGTGCTTATTGATGGAAGGATCTCATCGATGAAGCACATAAACCTTGAACAATCATAAAACCTCATCGAAAATGCTTATCGATGAAACAAAGCCCATTGATGAAGTGCATAAATACTCCACTGACCACCAAGCTTCATAAAAAACCATTCATCGATGAGACAAAAGGTCTTGTCGATGAACCTTGTCGATGGAACAACTATTTTGATGTGGATCAAGAACACCTCACAAACTACCAAGTTAGATCGATAATCACCCATCGACAGAACAAGAGATAAATCCCATCAAAACCCCTTGTTGATTAAGCACTACATGCTTATTTTTATGTAACATGAGGAATGTTACACCAAAATACCTATGCAATTGAAGTGTTCCTCACTGATTAGCTCTGCATATTTTCTCAACTAGAACCCTATGAGGAAAGAATGATCTAAGGATCAGATGGTGAGAAAAATGATCAATAGTTATCAAGCATACATTCATTCAAGATCTAGGATTGTAAAGTGTAGATCCATGCATTTGTGAAGGCATCCTTGATTCTACATTCATTACAAGATCAACACATTCAAGCATCTTCATGAATTTGAACGATTATTACATCCATTCATAAGGGTTTTTATGTAAGGTGAATCTAACATTTATCTTGTTTACATTACTTTCCTTTATGTAATTTCAATATCATTTCAAGATTTATTCCTATAAAGGGGTTTGACCAAGGAAAACCCATTTCCACAATAATTTTGCCTTCTTTTCTGTGTGTAGGAACAATTTTTGGAGTTATAGGTATAGATTCAAGACCTTCGAAAATAGTTGTAGATCCTCAAGAATTTTCATAACATTTGGACTTGTTGGGACTAAGTCACGATCTTGACATAGTCCTGAAAAAATGACATAGTCCCACACTTTTTGGCTAAAAATTGAATATTGGATAGTTACAGGCATTAGGTTCCCAGATCCATAATTACAGTTGATTTTGACATTTTGACGACAACCAAATTTAGATGCGAAGGTCTATCTTCCTCTTCACATTTCAAGGCAAGTTCATTCCTCCTATTTTCCTCTTGCACTTACTTTTATAGATCAGATTGATGAGCTATAATTGATTGAATGTTTGAAGATGATAAGTTGATGATCACTGAGCTACAAAAAGTAAATGCAAGACATTAAATTAGTTAATATATTTTATTGTCATTGATGTCAACTTAATATGTTATGATTTCTCATACACATATTGTCACAACACTTAAAGATCTAAGGAGACAAATTTTTTGTTATTGGTAAAGGTATACACTGAGTGACAGTGTTACCCAAAAATAGTGAACCCTGAGTAGTTCACAGTGTTCCCCTATGAACAGACAACACTGATGGATAGTGTTACCTGAGAGACATAGTGGTACTCAAGAACAGTGTTACCTGAGATTAGTAGTACCCGAGCAAGTGTTACTGAGAAAACTAAGAGTTGATGACTGAAAACAACTGGAGTTAGAAAATGACAAAACTACTTAGTATGCAGAGCTATATTTAGAGTTAACTGATTGATTGCTTTATTTTCATTGACCGAATTGATCTAAGGATAAGAATAAGATTTAAATCTAGTTTTATTCATAGTTGTCAAGGAGAATACAAAATAAAACTAAAGCAAAGCTTGAAAGATTAAAGAAATGCATGGTGATATTTGCAGATCAAGAAGCAATCTACATCAAGAATAAGAAATACAAGGAGATTGAACGATGAAATCATGTATATATAAAGAGAAAAGGAATTCATTATTAAGAGAGGAATGCTAAATATAACTCTGGTGAAGTTAGAAGTCTTCATGCAGATCTGATCATATAGGTTGAGGAACAGAGCTAAAGAAATTCTATAGACACCGAGCAACAAAAGAAAGAACATTTACCGAGAAGAAAGAAGAAAGAAGGGGAGAAAAGGAATTGAAGAGAAAATTGATCAAAGAGGTATTATAGACTAACAATAGATCTGAAAATCTACAAGTTAAAGTTGTATTATTGAAGAGATCATTCATTGTTTTAGTTTAACCATTGATTCAAAAAATCTCTTAACCGAGTGGGATTTAACCATCCTTATTGTATTAAGATACTCAACAGTATCAAAAGGTTTTCATGTTGACATCACAGTGAATACCAGGTCAAATGATAAACTGTTAGTTTTGATTCCTCTAACAAGGTCAAACTTAATAGTGTGTTTGTAACCTTTAACATGGTTGGATCTTCACCGAGCTCACTTCAGAAGGGTGAAAATTTTGGGTTACCAGTCCCAAGTGGTTTTTCCCTTAACAGGGTTTCCACGTTAAAAATCCATGTGTCAAATGTGTATATGGTTCATTTCTTTGATGTTTTTCTTTACACATTACTAAAACATGATTGGTTGGTAAACACTAAGTTTAATTACTGCTACTCGGTAAAAGGCTAAGAAAAAGTCAAACAATATAATCACTCAGCAGTATATATATATATGTTAGAATTACATAAGGCATACATCTTGTAGGACTGAAAGATAATTAAAGGTATTATATCTGTGATATAAGTTTTGGTTGGAATTATTTTTGAGGCCACTGATTCACCCCCCCTCTCAGTTATTCTAACAATTGGTATCAGAGCTTTGGTTCATGGAAGAGAGTTTAAAGACCCAAGATAGAAGATCACAAGATGAGTAAAAGGGATGTGCCTAAGTTGAACAAGGAAAACTTTTCTTCATGGAAAAGCAGGATAAGAATCCACCTATCAGGTATTGGAAATGATGTCACACAATACTTTGATATTGAATATGTTGCACCTACTGGACCTCTAACTGTTGATCAATTGAGAGACAAACATGAACACAATTCTATGATGATAGAACTTGCTTCTTCACTATCTGACGCTGAATTTGAAGATGTCAAATCATGCTACACTGCAAAGAAAATGTGGGACAAACTCAATCTAGTACATGGAGGAGATACAAATGTGCCGAGAGCTAAAGCTGAAAGCCAAAGAGGAAAGTTTGATGACCTAAGAATGAAAGAAGGAGAGAACATCACTCAGTACAGTAGAAGAATCAAAGAAGTTGTCAATGCTATCCGAGGAGTAGGAGGATTAATTAAGGAAGAAACAATGGTAAGTAAAATTCTGAGAACCTTACTGCCTTTTTATGCTATTAGAGTATCTGCAATTCAATAAATGAGAGAAGTAGAAAATAACAATGTTACTCTAGATAGTTTGATTGGTAGACTTAATTCATTTGAGATGAACAACTATGACAACAATGTCTTACCAACTATTGAGTCTGCATTCAAATCTTCTCTGAAAATAATTAAATCAAGTCATAAATACACTATGAGAAATGATAGTGATGAACAAGAACTTGATGAAATTGAAGCACTAATGGCTAGAAGATTGCATAGAGGTAAAGGAAGATACATAGGTAAATTACCATTGTTCTATTTTAATTGTAAATAAATTGGACACATTTATGCTAGATGCCCTAACAAGAGAAAAGATGAAAGAAACAATGACAGATCTTATGAAAATAAGTTTGACAAAAGTTATGACTGAGACTACAGAAGCAATCGACACTCTGATAGAAGAGATAACTAAGACTACAAGGAAAAAGGAAACAAGGATTGTGACCTGTTTGAGAACAAAGCTTAAAATACTGGCACCAAGTCTGATGAATATGTTGAGGTAGTATTTGTTGCTATGAAGGATGATTCAGACGAAGAAGAAAGGTATGTTGAAACTGCGCTCAAATCTAAAGATAGCAAACATGATGTCTGGATTATTGATAGTGGCTGCACTCACCACATGACTGGAGATAAGGAAAAGTTTGAAACTTTTGAATATTATAATGGTGGATCAGTTAGGATGGGTAATGACTCACCTTGTCTAGTTGAAGGAAAAGTAACCTTCCTGTTGAATAATCTGATCAGATGTGAAAATGCATATTGGGTGAAAGGACTTAACTATAATCTATTGAGTGTTTTACAACTGAACAACATAGGTCACTGAGTTTCATTTGAGAACAAAAAGGAAACGATCTATAGTGGAACAAAAAGGTTGATCGGTACTGGTGAACAAACAAAAGGTAACCTATTTTATCTTGATAATATTGAGAGCACTTATTTATTGGCTAGAAATGAAGACATTTGGTTGTGGCATAAAAGGTTATGTCATGTGAATTTTGACAACATGATTAGGATAAGCAAGAAAAGAAAAGTAAGAGGCTTACCTAGTATGTCAAAACCTGACCATGTCATGTGCAAGAATTATCAAAAAGGAAAAATGACAAAGTATAGTTTCAAGAGAAAAACCCATACATCTAATGCTATTCTAGAGTTAGTCCATATTGAATTATGTGGACCAATGAGAAAAAAGAGTTATTATGGTGAAAAATACTTCATTCTATTTGTTGATGATTATTCTAGGATGATGACTGTCATGTTCTTAAAAGAGAAATCTGAAGCATTTAAGATGTTCCAATGATATAAAGCTATAGTTGAAAATAAAAGTGGAAAAGAACTGAAATGTTTAAGATTAGATAGAGGAGGATAATTTATTTTTGATGAATTCACTAACTTTTGTAATGAGCATGGAATTTCAAGACATGTTTATGCACCGAGAACACCACAAAAAAATGGGATTGTTGAAAGGAGGAATATATCAATTGTTGATTGTGACAGAACATTGATGATTGAAAAAGGCATCACACAAACATTCTGGAGAGAAGTTGTAAGTACTATTGTCTATACATTAAACCAAGTTCAATTGAAGAAAGACACCAATAAGACACCTTATGAGCTATGGTATGGATACACACCAAATGTGAGTTACTTTAGAATTTTTGGAAGTCAATGTTATATATTGAAAGATGATAGAAATGGAAAACTTGACTCTAAAAGTGATGAAGGATTATTTATAGGATATTCTACCAAAAGAAAAGCTTATAAATGTCTTAACAAATATTCTAACAAAATCATTGAAAGTGCAAATGTTAAAGTGGATGAATTTTCTGAGAAAAATGATGAGGAAAGTAGAAAGGAAATAGAAGACTACAATAGATTTGTCTACAGTGAAGAACCTGACACTTTGCCCAAGCAACGGTGTAACACTATCGAGCGATAGAACAATGCAACTGAACAATAGGCTACACACACCGAGAATAAGGAAAATGCTCACAATGATGAACCAAGAGATGATAATCAAAATGAAGGTCAAGATGATGAAAAATTATCTGAACCTGTACTTTCTAAGTATTTCAGAAGACACCATCCACAGGACCAAATCATTGGAGACAAAAGAGCTAGAATGAGAACAAGAAGTAAGTCACTAAACAATAGATGTTTGATTTTTGATTTTGAGCATAAATTTGTTAATACTGCACTTGAGAATCAATAATGGATTAGTGAAATGAATGAAGAGATTGAATAGATTGAGAAGAAAAAAAACATGGACATTAGTACCTAGACCGAGTGAAAAAAATGTCATTGGTACCAAATGGATATTCAGAAACAAACTGAATAAGAATGGAGAAGTCACAAGGAACAAAGCAAGATTGGTATGCAAAGGGTATGTACAAGAAGAAGGTATTGACTATGGAGAAACCTTTGCACCAGTTTCTAGAATAGGAGTAAGAATTCTACTTGCTTATGCTACTTTTAAAGGATTCAAAGTATACCAAATGGATGTTAAATTTGCATTTCTAAATGGAACAATAGAAGAGGAGGTATACATTGAAAAAACTGAAGGGTTTGTTGATCCAAACAAGAGAAACATGGTTTGTAGACTACACAAAGCCTTGTATGGATTAAAACAAGTATCGAGAGCATGGTATGAAAGAATTCACTCTTATCTCATTAGTATTGGATTTGTAAGACCAAGTGATAACAGTAATCTATATTTGAAAGGAGTTGCTAATGATAAAATTATGATTGCTGAGATATTTGTTGATAATATGATATTTGGAGGAAATGATATGCTATGAAAGTCATTTGCTAATGAAATGAGAAAAGAATTTGAGATGTCAATGTTTGGAGAGATCAAATTTTTCTTGGTCTACATATCCTACAATAGGATGAAAGAATCTACATCACACAATCCAAATACATCAAAGAAGTTCTGAAGATATTCAAAATGGAGGACTCCAAACTAGTTCGAACACCTATGGCAACCAGATGCAAATTGACAAAGGAAGACAAGACAACTGAGGTAAATTAGACCTTATACAAATCTATTATTGGAAAACTAATGTATATTGTTCACACTAGACCAGATATAGCACATGTAGTTGGTATAGTTGCAAGATTCTCTGCTAATCCCAAGGAATCACACATGACTGCTATCAAAAGAATTTTGAGATATCTAAAGAATACTGAAGACTATGGTTTGTGGTATAATAAGGAAGGAAAATTTGAGCTACAAGTTTATACAGATATTGATTGGGCTTGAAACATAGATGATAGAAAGAGCACAATAGGAGGAGCATTCTTTATGGGTTACAGACTTGTCACATGGATAAGTTAAAAGCAAGGATGCATATCACAATAAAACTGCAGAAGAAGAATATGTGGCTTCTGCTGCAACTTTCTCTAACATTGCATGGATCAAGCAATTACTGAAAGGTATGAATATGAAAATTCTTCAACCAGTAATTATCTATTGTGATAATACAAGTGCTATCAACATTTCAAAGAACCCTGTGATGCAGCCTAAGACAAAGCACATAGAAATTAAGTAATATTACTTAAGGGAAAAAGTACAAGAGAAAGAAGTGATACTGGAATATGTACAATCAAAAGAATGATTAACAAACATATTCACAAAGCCATTTCCAAAAGATACATTTGAGTACCTAAGAAAGAGAGTAGGGGTTTGTCCCTTGTCTACTAGTCACTAAGCTGACTAGGTGGCTGCATCAACCTACACACAATCAAAAGATCAATCATGTTGATGCAAGCTGAGATATGGACTGCAATGATAAATCAATACAAGAAGGTACTACATAGCTAAATTGCTGATGGAAACTATTAGACACACTGAGAGGGGGGGGGGTGAATTAGTGTTTGTCTATTA
>MU227381.1:275372-286878 GCA_018584345.1 Thuja plicata | reverse complement strand
TATATATCTGTGTGTGTGTGTGTGTGTGTGTGTGTGTGTGTTAGAATTACATAAGGCATACATCTTGTAGGATTGAAAGATAACTGAAGGCATTATATTTGTGATATAAGTTTTGGTTGGAATTATTGGAATTATTTTTGAGGCCACTGATTCACCCCCCCTCTCAGTTATTCTAACACAGATCTGATATCATACATTGTTATTTTCCATTTCCTTTATCATATATCAATTTTATCAATCTGTTCATACAGATAAATCAATCAATAAAGGAATACAATGTCCCCCTAAAAGAAAACTCATCCTTGAATCTAGATCTTGCATTAGCATCCCTTGCATCCTTTTTGGGTTGTGCTAATCAGATTTTTTTGAGGGTGAGCTCTTTGGGATATTACTGATGTTATAATATACCTTGGTGAGTGATCTTCATTCCTAGCACTGCCCACCATTTTATATTATACAATTATCATCCCTATTTTAGGCTAACATATAATATCATCTTTATTACACATTTATGAGTCCCTTTCTGATTGGACATATGCTTTCTTTAGGCCCTATACCCTATCAAATTATTATTGTTAGTTTGGTTATTTTTTTGCTTCTCTCAGGTTGTCATTATGGTTAAGCTTCATTTTAATTTGTATGGTCGTTGTCTTGTTGTTTCCTTCTTCTTATTCGCTTTGACCACATATTCTGTTATTTTTTTTTCTTTTTTGCCTTTGTTAAGGTTATCATGGGTAGGACATTATAGATTTGGTTATGTATATAGCTATATGTTTATTTTGGTTGGATACTTCTGCTTTTCTTTTTATGGTATCTATCCTCATGGATATAGGTAGCTTTATATGTTTTTCTCTATTCTAAGTGGTGACACTTTTCTATGATTACTATATGACTATATCCCCACTTTGGTACACTATTGAGTATTTATGTGGGATAAGAAAATTTTAGTCAAATTTGTTATAATATTCTTATATATTTTCATAATTCATTTCCATGGTCTGCACTGGGAGGTGTTTTATGCTTAAGGATGGTATTAGAGACTTGCATCTTTTATTTAATATATGAAACCTGGCTAGTATTAATTCCTTTTGTGAGATCTTTTGATTGTTTGATTAGATGCTATTGTGGGACATGCTATGTGGGCGATTATTCTTACTCATCGATGAAGTGTTGTTGAGATCTATATATTCATTGTCTTAAGGTTTGTATGAGCGATATTAATACGGGGTATGTTATGATTCCATTATTTATAATGCATGGTTATCTATTTGATGGACATCTCTGCCAGTATAACTTATAAGATGAGTAGGTATTTAGTGGTATTTCAAGTATTATTTTAGTTCATATCTATTCAAGCATTGTTGGGTTCAAGTGACTTTTGGTTTTTGATGTTACATTGTTTGAGAACCCTTCTTCTGGTTATTCATTTGTTTGCTGGGTTTTATGGTTGGAGGGGCTTGATATCTTCCATTAACATGTAATCATAGTCTGATGCCTTGTTATTAGTTATGGCTCCATAATTAGAAGAATAAGGAGATAAATCTCCATTATAGTCTGATAAGTCATATCAAGGTTTCAAGTTTTGTCTATATAGTATGGCATATTTTCCTCCCCCATTATTTTTGTGATGATTTATAGGCTTTCCTAATTTTACTTCCAGTATAGTGGTGGATGAGGGTATCCTATGTATAACCATCATGACCGTTTGAGTTTAAATTTATTTAGTGAATGAAGGTTAGATTTGGCTTACTAATTAATACCATTTCTAAGTCTCATTTAAATTTAAGATAGTCAATTTGCAAACTTTACTATCTTGGAATATGGATCTATGAAATAGTAATAAAATATCAATCTAATTACTTATGATGACCTCTCCATTCCATATGGGACTCTTATGGATACAATAATTTTAATCTAAACTTTAGAGCAGATGGAATCTTATGCTTAATCATTAAATGGATGCTTCTGAAGGACATTATGAATTTGGGTAAGTATATCAACCATAGGTATATAATTCTATATAAAGGATGCATAATATATAGATATTAGTATGGGATGTATATATTTAATTAATTACATTCAATTTTTAGATTGGAATTGGTAAAGGAATGAATGTTTACAGTGACAAAAGTTTCATGGCTACTAACCAGTGTGGCAAGGAAAGTCTATTGTGTTTTGCAACCAATACAAGAATAATGATACTAGATTAAACAAACAACACAAAAGACTAGGAGCCAATCTAAAAGACAAAAGATGACTTAGAGATGGAAGGATTGGTGATTGACCCATCTTTAATTTAGTTACTGCAATTGGATTGAATCATCAGATTCTTGTATCATATTAATTTGATTTATATTGTCACAAAATGTAAATAAGGACATCAAATTCCTTAACAATACCCTATATACGTAAAACAAGATGTTTGTAAAATGATGTACCTATAAGAATCTTTCTCTATATATTTGGGACAAGACCAAAGGTTTTCTCCACCCTTCTCTTTCCTACCGGTGCCCCTAGTGAGTGAGGTTGTAAAATAGGTTTAATATTAATAAAATAATTCAGCTATGGCCTATTACTTATAAAAAAATCTACATCATGCATAAATATATTTTTCAATAATGCTCTAAAATTATTTGTTAAGATGTGATCGATCTACCAATAGATGTAAGTTGTCATCGGGTACTGGATCACCGACCAACTTCGCCTATAAAGGTTGTCTGGGGAATAAATTCTCTGGGCCTTCAAGCACCTAAGAGTCGGGTCTCGATAGCGTGGGAGCTAAGTTGGGAATGTGACTATTTTGTTCTGGGGGATAGTTGGTTTTTCTTGGCTCATCTTCTCTGGGGATTTCAGTAAGTCGGGGCTTCCTGCAAGCATTTGGATTTTCAAAAAAACTTCAAAAGATATGCCAGGGTTAGAGTGTATCCATTCTACTTATAGATATGAAAATACATTTAAAACATCAACCATACTCTAATGAACTATACTAAATACTAAACATATACAGAACCAGCGATTCATACATGTTCAATAGCAAGGGGAAAGAGGTTGTTAATCTACTTAAACATTAGAGAAAAGGACATCAGAAACATACAACACAAAAGAGTGTTAACTCAGAGATCAAGACACCAACAACATCATTGCGAGAATCCTTCCTTCTTCATTAACAGTTTTCCAGCATCACTGGTGTGTACATGAAAAGCTCCAAGAGAGCATCTATCTACTAAGAACCACTAAGAACTACTGAGCGTTGAGCTTTGCAACTGCGAGAAAATGAAATGCTAAAATTTTATTACTATGGACTGCAAAATCATCAATTTTGCCCCCCTTTTTGAAATGAGGTCAGACTTTTTATTTATACACATACTTTTCCCTAACGTTAACCTAATCTAAACTTTACACTCAATAATAAAATATAATATCTGGTGGTCAGTAGTACCTGCACCACATTTACAATCACCTCAAAGAGGGACGAGATCTGACATATCAGAAGAATAAGACAAGAAGAGAAGTATGGAAGAATCAGCCTCGAGAAGAGCACCGACGAAAGAAGAGAAAAAATCTGGTCTTTTTGAAGTTCGAGGCTACATGCCTCATCAATGCAATATGTGGCTCCCTATCTTCAATGCGCCAGGTAGTTAATGCTAGAGCAGTGCCTTGGGAAGACCATCTGTTAGAACCATCCCTCTTATCTGACACACTCTATTAGGATCACCAACATTGTAACACCCGCTACTAACTGCTGGATAGTGACTGGTTGGCTCCAGGGAACCTGAACACGGCCCACCGAAAGAATACAAAACTGTTGGATTCAGGACTCTCAGATCTGGGAGCTTGCGCTCAAAGAATAATGAATATGAAAGAATGCATCCTGCTAGTGAAAATATCCAGGCTCCAGAGAACCTTATTGCTTCGTGCTACTCTTGAATGTTTCACAAAGATGGACAATGCCATCTTCATCAATGTTTTTGAGGCTGGCCCGGTGGTACCTAGCCACCTCCACCTGTTCGTTTAGATTCAAAGTATTTACTTTGAATTTTGAGGCCATCTTTGTAGCATCATGTTCCCGGAGCACCATGCGAGATATACATGACATCTTCACTCCATCCATTCCCTCCAGAGACTAATATCGAGCTTCCATCAACTTGTTAAATTTTCCCATGATGTACTCCTCTAGAGTGCATGTTTTGGTACTAAAGGGATCAACTTTCAAAACCCTTGTAATGAATGCCTTGTACATATTTAAAGAATACTCTACCTCCAAACCTTTATCCCATAGGGCCCCTACCAATTGCTTTCTTATCTCCAATGTGAGATCAAGTCTTGAGTGCTGGGTCCAGACAAAGTCAAAAGACTCCTCTCCCAAAATTCTAGCCTCGGTGACAATTTCTTCTTCGAGACTCATGAGTTCTCCAAAATCATTCATACAGGCCTTGTACTTCTCAGTCTCTCCCTCCCAGATGGTAATGGTATTTTTGGCCTGGTGTAGAACATTGTTGGCTGTGTACAAGTCTGGGAGTGTTTCTACAAGGAAATACTAGATGTTTCCTACCTATTCAGCCACCCATTCATCAACTGCCTCCATCTTCCTTTTCATGCTTCTTAGCGCATCTATATCACCCTATGGGAGTAGTGCTCCAAATGTGGAAGCTTCTAGAGGAATGATAGTGATGGGTTGTGTAAGCTCTATCAAAAGCCTAACAAGATTTGTGTTCTTTTCCCTATCTTCCTGGATCTTCTGGGCTTGCTTGTCATAATGGGCCTCTATCACCCAGCTGGCCTCTTTTAACAGGTCCAATTCACCCTATTTGTCTCTTTTCCCAAGAGATACCTCCATGATTTTATAGTCCTTAGCTCTGGCTATTGCCGCATCTATCTCTGGGGGAGGTGTTTCAATCACCGCAACTATTTCCCCACCCAGACTGGTTCGAGTGGAATGGAGGGTTTGAGCCTTCTGTTGTTTAGGGCTCCCCTGTGTCTATGTCATCATCGTATCTAGGGAGAGATGGACCTTTATTTCTATTGGGGCCTTCCTCTTTTTAGAATCCACCAACCATTGTGGTGAGGGGGGTGGCCTTGCTACCAAAGTATGATCCTGCAAATCCCCTTTGGGGTTCTATTTTACATCCCTGGTGTCTTGAGTCTGTTCAGAATCTTTCCCCATATCCTCTAGACCACCTACATCATCTACCTTAGTGGCATTGGTATCTTCTACCTCGGTGTCCATGTCCTTAGCAGCCTCAGTGTCCATGTCCTTTTTCATATATCCTCACCCTGTGAGGAGGTTCTGGCTCTAGAAGTTGAACCCCATACAAATGGGCCAACTTTTCATGTTCTTTTTGGACACACCTTCTGAAAATATGCTTGGCTGCATTCAATTATATTTTTGATGATGTCCTCAATTGTTGGTCCCTCCAGCACATCCCAGTTCACTGGAGGGAGAGCCATTTTATCTACTCCTTTTGCTTTGTATTGTGGATTCTCTATGGAACCAGTGTCCAAAAAGTCATTGGGGAAATTTTGAAGCTTCAACCACTTCATCATCCCCTGTGTCAACTGGAGAAAATGCCAGTTTTGGACTTCAAAATCATCCTGGAAATTTTCCCAAAAATCTTCTAAGTGAGGTTCATGCAGGGGCACTACCCAGGGAAGTTCCATTGCTATCTTTCCCAGTGAATCATAATTCTTTCGCTCCAAATAAAATTATGCTAGCCCCAAACTTTTAAGTTCATTATTGGCTTCTTTGGCCGATGCTAGCCTACAAGAACAGTTCCCACAAGAGATAGGGAATGGGACGTTAGTAACCTTTTTCACTATGAGGAGGGCGTGTAGCTCTAGAATTTTTCTACAATATTCTAAAAGAATTATTTTATCCCCAATGATTGGGTAATAAATAGGGTTTCCCAGATAAGCCGGTCACCCAAATGTAAGTGTGCTATTGATACTAAATGTAGTAATGGCCATAAGTGCTAACCAAGTTCATTGCTTCCTTGGAGAGCCAGTATCCAGCATCCTGAGTAGGTGTAAGGAGGTTGTAGTATAGGAAGGCATCATTCACTCGGTAGAAGCTAAGGAAACTGGCCTCTCATTGGACCTATGGGAAATAATCCCATGGAGCATTCTGGCCTTGGCCAGTTCCAAGCACACCTGATGTAAGTAATCCCCGAGTCATAGGGCATTGTTGTGCTAGTGCCCATAAAACATAAGAATTCATGTAGAATTTGGGGGTCTGGGTGACCTTGACAAGCTGAGAGTCCACGTGATTGGCAATAATGGTAGCCTAATCAAAATTCTACCCATCGGAGGTGATGCCAAACAAGAAATAGTACATCCATGCCAAGAATTCCTGGGCATGGGGCTCTCCAAAGACCCTACATAGAGTGATGTTCCCCATCTTTATTCTCTCTTTAAATTCTGTCCGGGGGATCTCTAGCTTCATCTTTTTCAAATCCCTCCTTGACACCTTAAGCCAGTTGTTATTGAGATATTGTCAGGCCACAAGATCTAGCTTCTAAAATTCTTCCAAGGCCAGAGACTGGATGAGAATGGCTACATCATCAAATTTGGGGATCCCCATCCCTGTAGCAAAATTCATGGCATCTAGAGACACCATAGGCATTGGGTAGCCTGTCGGAACTGGGGTGGCGAGCATGAAAGCCTGGATGGCCATGTTGTAGTGTTCTTCCAAAGTGAGAATGAGCTTTGAAGCTTGCACGAAGCAGGGGAAATAGGTAGCTTTGAGGATTCCAGAGTCGGCCACATTGAGGGCCAATGGATCTCTGGCCATGTGTTGAATGAACATCTTCTTGACCAAGGCCTGCATTTCGGCCCACATTCCAACACATGTGTCAGTGATTAGCTGTAACTTAGAATCAACTTTTGATCCCAAAATAGTGTCCCCCTTTAGATACTTAATTGTTAATGGGAGCTTTTCCAAGGCCTTCTCGGCCTTCATCTTGACAACTACCCTGGTTGCAGTAGTAGTGGGGAGTTCCAGACTCCCGGGTGGAGAATATGATGATGCCTCTGACATGATTGATAAGTTTAATTCTAGCAACCTACAAAATAGGATGACCATTAGTATGTATACAAAACAAAACATTATTTTAGATCCTAGATATTTTCATCACCACTTTGCATCTATTCTTGAAAGGATGTTAGTTCACGTCAAACGCTGAAAAAGATATATATAATAAGAATGAATTGGGAATTTGACCTCTACCTGGGCCTTGAGGATCCCCAAGGATTCTAACTTGTGTGATGAAATGAAATAAAGACCAGAGGGAGACTTGGGACATGGAGTCCATAAAACTAACCATTCCATGATATGACTAGAAATTAGTCATACTAGGTTGACGTGGGAGTGTCACGTGGCCATGCAGTAATGGGAGTAATGGAATTAACACTGAAAACTATCCAAACATGTAGGGAAATGAATGCTACTTGGGCAGGTTTTGAATGCTCGCATGGGAAACTCAATCTGCCATAAATATTGACTTGATGGAGGAGAGACAAAACCGCCATGGCTCAAACCAATGAGGTGTCAAGTTCAAACCATGCAGTATTTGGCCGAGAGGGCGAGCTCAATAAATTGGGGAAATCATGAAAGGGCATGGTGAGATCAACGTAGACCAAGAAGGATATACACCAAGTATACAGAGGGCTGAAGCGCTACGAGGGTCGAAGCACAACTCGCATGTCGACCAAAAACAAGCATATACAACTATTTATAGGAGATTACAAAATTTACAAGGTTTACAAATGCTACATTAAACTAAAACTACACAAAGGGTGGAAAACCCTCTAGCAGAGCCATCCCACCAACGGAAGGAGACAAAGAGAAAAATCAAAGATAGGAAACAAAAACCAAACCAAAAACCAAGCGAGACAGAAAGCAAGAAAAACCATAAAATAGGAAAACAGAAGGAAGAGAGCCGAAGGACCTACCTGGAAACACATAGAATACGGGAAGGTGAGCATGGGAGGAACTCTACAACTGGTTCACCTAGAAATGACCGCAAGAGCACCATTGTTTACTGTTGTTTGAAAGTTGTTAATCACCAAAAGCAATTTGCATTTAATCACCTTAATCACTCTTGTAATTGCTTTGAGTGTTTTGATCATGGTAAATGTGAAAGTGACTGGTAAAAAATATTTATACCCATAGGGTAAAGAAACATTGCTTTCCCTCCGCAAACTCTAGAAAAGGCAAACCTCCATGCTCCAGGCTTGGGGATTCCATGCAGCCACACCTTCCAACAAAAGAAGACATGATGGAAGAGAGTCCCAGAGTCCAGGTTCCAACTGACTCAAAGGACAAACAAACTTCGAGACCAAGTCCCAGAGGCAAAAGAAGACAAGAAGCAAAAGAAAACAACCCTTGTGGAAGCAAATCCCAGAGGGAAACAAATAAAAAAAAAGAAACCAAGGAAAAAGAAAAAGCAAAAAGAAGGGGGACCCAACATTTTGCCTACAAAATGTAGGGACGAGTATGCAGGGCATAACAAATGGTGACTATCTGGGACCAATGCCTTAACACATTCAAGAAATTTAGAATCTTTGGTTTCACAGATCAAAATTAATCTTTAACTGGAGCATTCTGCCTGCAAAGCGTGAGGTGTCTGAGAAAATCTAGCTTATCAATGATTCAATCCTTCGGTCTTTTGTCAGCTGTGAGGTGTGTGCTTTGAAAATAAAACCAAGCCAATGACCTCTGGGAGAAACAGAGAGGAGGCACTAAGTATATCAAACCAAATTCATCATATCTTGCACATTCCCCCGGATACCAAAGTTTTCCATTCTTCAGTTCCTTTCTTTTCTATATGGGAAGGCAGTACTTCTTTCACTGTGAACCTTAAGCTTAGCTAATTTCAACAGTGGTACTTCTTTCACCTTGCCATCCACTCTTAAATTGGTGAGTAGGAGAGTGTTAGAATGAATTTAGAATAATTTAGAGGGGAGGGGTGAATCAGTTATCCTCAGGTCTAGATGTAGTAAATAAAAAACTTTCTATACTTCAAATCTGCTCGACAGCAGTAGCATAAATTGACAACTCTAATCATGCAGCTTACTGTTAATTGAAATTATCTTGTAGTAACATAACAGTAAAGCAAACCATAAGCATTCACACAAGTTGACACAAGTATTTAATGTGGAAACCCAATATGGGAAAAACCACCAGTAACATGCTACCAAGTTTTCACTCTTCTGAAGTGATGCCTTGTGAGGAGCCAACCCTGTTAAAGGTTACAATAACACACTGCTAGGTGTGACCTAGTTAAACGATTTAATCACCCTGTTAGGAGTGGCCTTGTTAGAGGACTTAGAACATCCAATTTTAATGTCACCTTGTTAGAGGATTTATACAAATGACTGTTAAGTCAACCTTGTTAAAGGATTTAACTGATACAATGGTAAGAAAGTATTCAACAATTTTTGATCTGGTACATACAACTTACTTTGCAATTCAGATCCAATTACAGCTCTAATGTTAACTTACTGGATAGCCTGCATTGTCATTTCAATCTTCTGATATGCTTGGAAATCCATCAAGCAATCACACATACAACACTCTGCTTCTGCCTTTTGCCTTCTCTACTAGATCATGCTAAACAGTAAATCAACCATGCAAACTTCTTGCATACACATACATTCATCCACACTTTCTCCTCACAATGAATAACCCCTGAGGTTATCATATACCTCTCTGTCTAGGTCAGATAAATCTTTTTCCGCTTAAACAAGATCGTAGATCTTAGGTTAGGTTAGATCCAACAGATCATTCCATCTTTGCATTACATTTACTTCTCCAAATTAGGCTCTAATTAAATCTTGAAACCATGCATTAATTATGGTTACCCATACATTAAATGACATGGATCAATCTTCAATTAACATTTCATATCCCAATAAAATCAACTAAGTCGGCCAGAGATCTCAAATCTCATCAATAATCAAACTTCTATAAGTCGGCCTTCATCACTGTTTCCTCTCAGCAATTGCAATGGTGCTCAACATTGAGCAAATTTTTTCTCGTCACAAGCAACTTTACTCGGCACAAGCAACTTTTCTCGTCATGAGCAACTTTGCTCGGCATAAGCCAAACTTGCTCAGCACAGAACAACCAGAAAAACTATCATTGAAAGATAAACAACTGATTACTTTGCCAGAGTGCCAACTAATCAAATACCCTTTGAATTCCCTTAACTCAACCATTCACTTGGTCTTCTTGTTAAATCTTCTTCATCAACAATAGATATGGTACTTAAACCAATAGCAATAGTATCACCAGTAAAGGTTTGACATCAATGACAAAATAACAATTGCTTGCAATGTCACTTTCCAAAAATCTTCCTCTTTGGAATTGATGGCAACACAAAGTATTAAAACAATGATTTAACAAGCATAGTTACCAACCAATCCAAAAATTCATCTGTGTTCCTTGATATGAATGAATATTCATTAATGTCTTTATCTTTATTCTGATTCTTGTCTGTAAAACATTTCTCCCTCTGTGTCTGTAATCACATTGTCATCATCTGTGTCTAGTCATCTGTAGACTCCCTCTAAGTAGATAATCACTTCAATGTTTCAATAGTAACTTCTGCCTCTATGTAATCTTTCCCTCTTTGTAATTTCTCGTTCTCGGCAATCTCTTCCTTCACTTTTTCCTCTTTATAGGTAATCTCTCCCTCTTTGACAACAATGCCTAAGATGTCAATATCTTTATCATATGCATCTTCAGTATCATGCTGATTCTGTCATCTTCAGTATGACTAATTTTTCATTTCTGTCCTTGTTCACCTTCACAACTTTAGCCAGCATCCTAAAGTGTGACTTACTGTGCATCAATGTGTCAGATTTTCTGAGTGAAATATTTGATGCAACAGTACCATACAGAAATTAATTAGCCTCAGTTAGGGGAATCACCCCCAATTTACCCCATAGATACTCATGAGCATCCTTGGGTAGTGCTTTTGTGAATATGTCTGCTAATTGTTCTTTAGTGTTCACATAATCCAGTCTCACTCCTTTACTCTGAACTAGCTCCCTCAAGTAATGATACTTGATTACTATATGCTTTGTCTTTGAGTGCATCACAGGATTTTTTGAAATATTAATAGCACTTGTATTATCACAATATATGACAACTAGATCAGTAATTTATTCCTTCATACCTTTCAGTAGTATCTTCAACCACACAATGTTAGAACAGTTAACTACTGCTACCACATACTCAGCTTTAGCTGTCGATTGTGAGGTGTAGTTCTATTTCTTGCTTGTCTAGGAGATCAATCTCTTTCCTAAAAGAAATGCTCCACCAGTAGTTCTTTTCCTATCATCAACATTTCCAGCCCAGTCAGAATCAGTGTAAACTCCGAGTTCAAACTTGTCATTCTTTTTGTAGTATAGACCATAGTCCTTAGTTCCTTTCAAATATCTCAGAATTCTTTTGACTGCCATCATGTGAGTTTCCTTAGGATTAGCAGAAAATCTTGCTACAATC
>MU227381.1:252019-270323 GCA_018584345.1 Thuja plicata | reverse complement strand
TCCTGTGCATTATGTTTCCCTTCCGTTGGCATTTTTCAGTTCTTTTGTGTTTTTAGGGTTTTTTTCATTTTGTGGGGACACGAAGTGGTAAAATGAAGTTTATTTTTATTTTTTTTATTTTTATGCATGTGTTGGTTGAAATTTCGACCAACATGGGCATAAAAGTAAAAAAAAGAAAAGTTATCTTTTATAATGCGACCAAATAAAACAATTTTGCTAGTTGGTCAAAAAGTTTGGTCGAAATTTGGGGTCAAATCTATTAGTGCTCTGATGTTAACTTATTGGATAGCTTGCATTGTCATTTCAATCTTCTGATCTGCTTGGAAATCTGTCAAGCATTCACACATACAACACTCTGCTTCTACCTTTTGCCTTCTGTGCTAGATCATGCTAAACAGTAAATCAAATATGCAAACTTCTTGCATACACATACATTCATCCACACTTGCTCCTCACAATGAATAACCCCTGAGGTTATCATATACCTCTTTGTCTAGGTCAGATAAATCTTTTGCTACTTAAACAAGATCATAGATCTTAGGTTAGGTCAGATCCAATAGATCATTCCATCTTTGCATTACATTTACTTCTCCAAAGTAGTCTCTAATTAAATCTTGAAACCATGCATTAATTACGGTTACCCATACATTAAATGACATGGATCAATCTTCAATTATTATTTCATATCCCAATAAAATCAACTAAGTCGGCTAGAGATCTCAAATCTCATCAATAATCAAAATTCTGTAAGTCGGCCTTCATCACTCTTTCCTCTCGGCAATTGTAATGGTGCTCAGCATTGAGAAAATTTTTGCTCGTCACAAGCAACTTTACTCAGCACAAGCAACTTTGCTCATCATGAGCAACTTTGCTCGGCACAAGCCAAACTTGCTCGGCACAGAACAGCCAGAAAATTTGTTGTTGAAAGATAAACAACTAATTACTTTGCTAGAGTGCCAACTGATCAAATACCCTTTGAATTGCCTTAACTCAACCATTCACTTGGTCTTCTTGTTAAATCTTCTTCATCAACAATAAATATGGTACTTAAACAGATAGGAATAGTTTCACCAGTAAAGGTTTGACATCAATGAAAAAATAACAATTGCTTGCAATGTCACTTTCCAACAGAGAGAACAATCTAGATCTGGGATATTTTAATTATTTTCAGAATTGGTCAACAACCCGTGTGACCGATCTGCCCTCAAGGTGTCTGATTACTTGCTTCTTATATTTTTTGTTAACTGATGTCTGGACTTCAAAATATGGATTTGATGAAGATTACCCATAACCTTTTACCATACTTGCAAAATAACTCCAGAGTGTGAAAAAATTCCACCATGCTAACAATAGATTCCGAATTCACCAAAATACACAAGGTACCATTCCAAAGACTAGATGATATGCAAAGCATACTTGCCTACAAGAAGCAGGCAACATGCTGGAAACCCAGGAAACAAAAGAAAACAAAGAGCCAAAAATGATAGCAAACATGAAAGAGGGAAGGTGGTCCTAGAGGATGAACGACAACTACTTACAAGGCATTCCAACGGAACACCAGGAAGGATATTTACAAGCAAGGATTTTACATATGATACAACTTTGGACAAACTCACTACCTACCTCATTCAAAGTAGTGCTTGAGAAACTGACCATTGATAGGTAATGGGATGGCTTCTCTAGTCATAATACTGAGGTGATAAGTATTTTCCTCGTAGATATTGAATATAAGATATGGTCTGAGCTAGAGCCATTGAAACTTAGTGGGCTTTCCCTTCTTTTCTTTGGCCTTGTCCCACAGAAGGACCAAGTTTGAAATCTGAAAGGCCTTATACTGGGCTCTTCAGTCAAACCATTGTTTTACTACTGCTTGGTGACACGCAAAGTGTTCAAGGGTTGTGTCTCTTTGTTCCTCAATTCACACTAGGTTCAAAAGCTGAACCTCCACAATGTTGTCCTGGTTGCTGAATTCCTACATAAAATATAGTACAGGGATCTATAAGTTGATAGGGAATACTTGATTCTATCCATAAACTAGATGAAATGGGGAAGTCCCCAGGGCTGCCTTTATTCTGATGTGATCTTCCAAGAGAGAGAATCTAAGATTTTGGTGCCAGTCCTAGGGGTTTTGTTCTAATAGATGTTTGATCACCTCAAGTAGGATTTTGTTGGTAGATTCAGCCACACCATTACCCTGGGGGTATTAGTTGCTGGAGAACTTTAGGGTGATTTTTCTTTCATAGGTCCATTCGAGCAACTGCACCGAAGAAAACATCAGACCATTGTCACACATGATAGAAAATGGCATTCTAAAACCCAAACATCTGATGATATTATAGAATTAGTCCATACTAATTTATGTGGACCTATGAGGACAAAGAGTTATTATGGAGATAGATATTTTGTTCTCTTTGTTGATGATTACTCTAGAATGATGATAGTCATGTTTCTAAAAGAGAAATCTGAAGCATTCAAGATGTTTAAATGGTATAAGGCTATGGTAGAAAAAAAAGTGGTAAGAATCTAAAATGTTTAAGATCAGATAGAGGAGGAGAATTTACATCAGATTAATTCACTAATTTTTGTAATGAGCATAATATAAAAGGATAGGTTTCTACACCAAGAACACCACAACAAAATGGGATTTCTGAGAGAAGGAACAGATCAATAGTTGATTGTGCAAGAACACTGATGATAGAAAAGGACATCACCCAAATCTTCTGGAGAGAAGCTGTCAGCATTGCTATTTATACACTTAATAGAGTACAATTGAATAAGGACACAAAGAAGACACCTTATGAGCTATGGCCGTATGGTAAAACACCCAATGTAAGTTACCTCAAAATATTTGGTAGTCAATGTTATGTCTTAAAGGATGATAGAAATGGAAATCTTGACGCCAAAAGTGATGAAGGTATTTTTCTGGGGTATCCTACCAAGAGCAAAGCTTTTAAATGTCTAATCAAGGCTTCTAACAAAATAGTTGAAAGTGCAAATGTGAAGATTGATGAATTTGCATAAAAGAATGAGCTAGAAAGCACAAAAGAACTAGAAGACTACAACAAGTTTGTATATTGTGAAGAACCCATAACTCTACCCGAGCAACAATGCTTAATTCCAGAACAACAGAATGTTGCAACCAACACTCAGAATGTTATTATCGATGGTCAAGATAATGTGCAAGGCAATGAAGATCAAGCTGATACACAAAGAGTTGTACCTATACTTGCAAGATATGTAAGAAGGAACCATCCAGAGGACCAGATCATAGGAGATAAGAAATCTGGTACACGAACAAAAAGTAAGTCTTTAAACTCAAATTTCTTAATTTATGACTTTGAGCCAAAATCTATCAATGCTGCACTAGATAATGAAGAAAGGATAAGTGCTATGAATGATGAGATTGAGCAGATTGAGAAGAACAAAACATGGTCACTTCTGCCAAGACCAGATGACAAAAATGTCATCGGTACAAAATGGATATTCAGGAATAAGCTGAACGAGAATGGAGAAGTCACAAAGAACAAAGAAAGACTACTATGCAAGGGGTATGCACAAGAGGAAGGTATAGACTATGGAGAAACCTTTGCACCCATTTCTAGGCTAGAAGGAGTAAGAATACTACTTTCTTATGATGCATACAAAGGATTCAAAGTATATCAAATGGATGTCAAGTCAGCATTCCTAAATGGAATACTTGAAGAAGAGGTATACATTGAGCAACCAGAAGGGTTTGTAGATCCAGACAAGAGGAACATGGTATGTAGACTTCAAAAATCCTTGTATGCATTAAAACAAGGTCCCAGAGCCTAGTATGAATGACTTCATTCCTATCTAATAAGTATTGGATTCATAAGGACTAGTGAAAATAGTTATCTTTATTTGAAAAAAGATATTGATGCTAACACTTTGATTGCTGAAATATTTGTTGATGATATCATATTTGGAGGCAATGATATACTATGTAAGTCATTTGCTGATGAGATGAGCAAAGAATTTGAGATGTCTATGTTTGGTGAGATCAATTTCTTTCTCGGTCTATAGATCATTCAACAAAGTGAAGGTATTTTCATTACACTGTCCAAATACATCAAAGAGGTCCTGAAAATATTCAAGATGGAAGATTAAAAACCAATTGGAACACTGATGAACACTGGAAGTAAGTTGACAAAGGAGGACAAGACAATAGAGGTAAATTAGACTTTGTATAGATCAATGATTGGAAAACTCATGTATGTTGTACACACTAAACCAGATATTGCACATGCAGTAGCAATAGTTGCTAGATTTTTTGCTAACCCCAGGGAATCACATATGACTGCTATGAAAATAATTCTAATATATCTAAATAATATTGAGGAATTTGGCTTATGGTATAGAAGAGAAGGAAAATTTGAACTAAAATTTTTTACTAACGCTGATTGGGCTGGAAATCTTGCTGACAGAAAGAGCACATCCGGAGGAGAATTGTTTATGGGTGACAGACTTGTCACATGGATTAGCAAGAAGCAATGATGCATCTCTCAATCTACTACAGAAGCATAATATGTTGTTGCTACTGTAAATTGCTCAAATATTGCATGGATCAAATAGTTGCTGGAAGGTATGCATATGAAGATCTTAGAACCAGTGATTATCTATTGTGATAACACCAGTGCAATAAACATTTTCAAGAATCCAGTCATGCATTTCAAGACAAAACACATTGCAATCAAGTATCATTACTTAAGAGAACAAGTTCAAGAAAAAGAGGTGATACTTGAGTATGTGCAATCAAAAGAACAACTGGTTGATATCTTCACCAAGCCACTGCCCAAGAATACATTTGAGTACTTGAGAAAGAGACTAGAGGTCAAACCCTTGTCTACCAGTCAGTAAAGGACTGAAGGCTACATCGGCCTATATATTATCAAAGTATCATTCATGTTGATGCAAGCAAAAAGATGAAGCAAAAAGATGAACTTCAAAGCTACATCTATATACAAAAAGGTATATATCAGAACCGAGCACCAGATCATATTGATGTATTGCAGATGGATAAGGGAAATTCAAGGAATATATTAGGGATCATGAGAAAAGATCACTTGATATTAATGTTTGATATCTGTGAGATATTTGTTTGGCATTGTTTTCAAAGGGAGAGAATGTACCCATATTATCACAATAAATTATTCATTATCAGATTACTCCAAACAGGGAGAGATCGTATCCATCGGGAGAGATGCTAACAAAAGACAGAGACATCAAAGAACAAGAACAATAAAAAAGAGAGATATTGACACAAGGGAAGGACACAACACATTAGTACAAGAAACATAGAAAGATGAAAGAATCAAATCTAAGCTAACACAAAGCTTACCGATGGTTAGACATTTTTATCGGTCATCAAAACAAACTGTTTGGTAATTTGATGAATCTCAATAATTGTATTTCACATTGTATTAAAAATAGTATAGTGTGATAATATAGTATGTTTCCATCAATGCCAAAGGGAGAGATTGATGACATGTAACTGATTGAATGTTTGATAATGTTAAGTTGAAGATGATGCAAGACATTAAATCAGTTAATGGTTTGTATTGTCATTGATGTCAACTTGATATCATCTATACAGTCATGGACATAATGCCAAAGACTTCAGAGAATCAATGGAACAAAGATTGTTCTTTTAGCAATGCATAAAAGTCAAGTATTCACTAAGTGACAAACAACACCGGTGGAGTACACACCATCGGTAAAGGAAAAAAAAAGAAAAAGTCACAGTGATACCCGATGAGCAGAAGATAATGTTGCCCAACGAAGCAAAATCACAAGATGCTCGACGAGCTAAAAATAGAGCTTACCCAATGAGTAAAATCCATTGATTCCCAATGGACAGAGATCCTAAAGCTAACTGGAGTCACACCGATGGAACTGGCAGTTATCATCGACAACTAACTGCAGAGTTGACCGACAGAACAGAGAGTTCAGAAAATGACAAAATATCTAGCTGGCAGAGCTTAAGGATAGACTTAACTGGTTGTTTTCATTGTTTTATTCAACCAGAGTTAAGTGATTGATTTAAAGAAGATTTATACAGTTGGAAAGAAGATAACTATGAGATAAATTAGGAGTTATGCTTAAAATTAGATTGGCTAGATTGTTTTTCATGCCAAGAATCAAGAATCAAGAATCAAGAATCAAGGAATATCATGTCTATATAAGAGACAAGCATTATTCATTCCAAAAAAAGAGAAGGGGAGTGAATAGAAAGATGATGCTGAAAAGAAACTGATGAAGAAGAACTTCATACAGTCCTGATCAATCAAGATGAAGAAGAGCTAAAGAATTCTGCAGACACTGACGAACAGTGAAGCACAACATCATAGAGCAGAAAGTGTGGAGCATAAAGATTTGAATTGATACATTGATCAGAGAGGTAATGTACTTAAATAGAACTAAAAATATGCAATTCAAGTTGCATTAGAAACAGGTCATAGTGTTTTAGTTTAAACATTAAAGCAACAAGTCTCTTAACAGAGAAGGACTTAACAGTCTTTTATATATTGAGGTACATCCCAAGGAGTGCTAAAAAGGTTGATTCATGAAAGTAGCAATAGATTTTCCTAAAGCCTATTGAAAGTCTAAGAAGGAGGCTGATTCAAGGATGGTAGAAAAATGAGTTTCCCGATACTAAGTGACAACCTCTATGTATAAAATCCTCTAACAAGGTCACACCTAACAGTGTGTTTGTAACCTTTAACAGGGTTAGCTCTTAACAGGGCTCACTTCAACAAAAGCGTTCCATTTTTTATCATAAAGTGTGCACTTTTCAACCACAGGGCATGATGTTTATTTGGGGGTAGCCCCTTCGAACATCTATTATTCAACAATAAGTATACTAGGTTGATATACCATGGATCTTGAGTGATGAAATCCACTGTATAAGTTTGGCATTCAATGTTGGGAGTTCCTTCTGCCATCGCTCTACATAGTCGCTAGCCTTAGACTATCTTCATGGGTTGCATTTCCAAATCATACTCTTGGAGGATGGCCATCCATTTCCCCTGTTGTTCACCCAATTCAATCCGTAGGAGCAGAGACTTAGCAGCCTGGTCTGGGATGATAGCATGCACTTTTCTCTGGAGAATGTAATGCCAAAATTTCTTCACGGCGCAAATGAGAGAAAAGGCCTTATTTTCCAAAGATGAATACCAGACTTTGGAATTATTAAAGGGGGAGCTCATAAAAGCTATTGGTCATTCTTCCCCTTCAACCTTCTGGGTCAAAAATACCATGGTAGAATGCAACAAAGCAAAGGAGTATATGTGAAATGGGAGGGAATAGTTTGGACTAGCCAAGACTGATTCCTCCACAACTGTTTGTTTAATATGGGTGAATGCCAGCTTTGCTTCAGGAATCCACTCAATATTTTTATCTTTCTTCATCATCTCATTGAGTGGTTTGACTATTTTAGCGAATCCAGTGATGAACCGCCAGACAAATTTTATCTTCCCAAAGAAAGATCTCATTTCTTTCTTACTGTCGGGCATCTGTAAATTCAGAAGTGCTTCGACTCTCTCAGGGTCAATGGATATACCCTTCTCAGAGATGATATGCTTGAGAAGCTTCCCTTTAGTGACCCAAAATATATATTTCTTAGGGTTGAGGGATATTCCATACTGGAAACATCTCTCACAAATTTGGGTGAGGTGAGAAGAATGATCACGCCTTTCCAAGGAAAAGATGGTCAAATCATCCATGTAGATGATTATACACTAGTTCACTAGGCCTTCGAACACAATGTCCATAGCCTTTTGAAATGTGGCCCCTACATTGATAAGGAAAAAGGGCATCCTCCAGCATGCAAACCTTCCCCACTTAGTGGTGAACACCATTTTGTCTCTATTTTCATACATAACCATGACTTGGTTATACCTGGAGTACCCATCCATGAAGGACATCATTTGGGATCCATTCATGATTCAACCAATACCTCATCCAATGAGGGGAGAGGGTCATTATCCTTCTTAGATGCCTTGTTTAAATTGCAAAAATCCATGCAAAGGCAGATCTCACCACTTTTCTTTCTCACAGGGACGAGCTTAGAAACCCAAGTAGTGTGCCAGATCTGGAAAATAATCTAGGTTGACAGAAGTTTCTGAACCTCTTGATGAATTAGAGGCTCAATCAGTGGGTTTAATGGTCCTTGCTTTTGCCAAAAGGGCTTAGAATCTGGCTTTAGTGGGATGGTATGGGTCATGATGGATGTTTCATAGGTTTTAAGATCCTCATACCCCCATGCAATTACATCAATGTATTCTCAGAGAACCGCGAGAATCTTCTCCTTCTCCTCTGGGGAGTAGGAGGTGCCAATGTGTACCAATTTTTCTTCACTGACCTGACTGATGTTAACTTTTTGAATTTTCCTCCCTCAGAGGAGGATGATATCTTCTTCTGGACCTAAGGGTCTGAGTCAAAGATACGTTCTAGCGCTACCATCCCCTTAGGGATGGTGTTGGTTGGTAAGTCTATGATCCTGTCATTTTCTTCACCCTGCCCGGTATCTTCATGATCTCTTTCTTCCACTATCTGATCCTTGAAGACACCAACATTGGACATGAAGGAAAAAATATGTTGATCATCCTCAAAGACCTAAAATTGGGTGACATTGTCTAGAATGGACAAGGTGGGGACCATCTCAACAGAAAACTTCCAGATCCGGGAGCTAGCCATTGGTTCAAGGGTGGTAGCGGATATGATAAGGGAATCCGGAATGTAGTTTCTTTTCTGGGGAATGAGTTCAATGCCAAAGAAATCAAAATATTTGATGAGGCTCCATGTCTATTTGTAGTATGTGGCCAGCCTTTTATTGTGATAAGTATATTGGCTTCGAACCTGCTTAACGATCAACTCTGAATCACCCAATGCTCGGAGGCGGGTGATTCCCTTTCTCAATGCAAATAGGAGTCCAAGGACCAAGGCCTCATACTCTGTGACATTTTTCATGCAGTAAAACTATAGCCTATAGGATGTGAGGAAGGATTTCCCCCGTGGGTTGATAAATTCCACTTCGGCCCCGCAACCTTGTTTAGACTAGGACCCGTCGAACTTCAAGGTCCACAAGTGATTGTTCATTTTCTGTGGCTGGGAAGGAAGAGTGGTATTTGGATTGGTTTTGGGGAGGTTGGGAGGAGTTTCCTTTGGCTTTGATGGCGCATGGGTGAGGTTTACCTCTGAAGAAGTATGTGGTTGGGATTCCTAGACAGGCGGCACCTTGGGTGTACCATCAGAATGATTTCCAGGTCTATAAAAATCTACCTTATGTTTCTTCTCCCGGAGGGCATTGATATGGCGGGTAGCAACGAAAATGCAAGGCTCACACTCTAGTTCAGAATGTTTTTGATAATTCACCCAGCACTACGTGTCAGACAAGAGTGTAGCAGGATTTGTTGTGATACCCTATGAGTTAACCTCACCCCTTAGTTTTTGGTCCAGGTCTTGAATCCTCTGAGAAACTATGGGATCCTCCTTGGGGGTGAAATCAAAAGTTAGGATTTCTAGGGGTCAGTATACCCCAGGAGAAGTCTCAAAGAAGAGGAATTTATTCACCCTCCTGACATTGGTGAGGGCTTGCTTCATCTTGGGTTCACTTTCTACCAGGATTTGGTTAGACTGCCCCTCCCAAGGGAGCCACAAGTGGGAAAAGTTAGTGGAGAAATACCCATTAAGGGCCTTAGACCAATTCTAACTTAATAACATCCCATAAGTTTTGGGGATGTCCACCACTTGGATGTCTATTATTCTTGCTATTTGGGGGTCTTGGATGAGCTGAATCTGAATTTTCTTCAGCTCACCTACCATTTTTATAGTAGTTTTGTCTAGCTGGACTACTGTGCCTTTGGATGGAGTGGGATGGATTATGAGTTTTGCATAAAGATAAGGGCATGATGTTGCTCGAAGCTCTGGAGTCTACTAAGAAATTATGTAGGTTCTTCCCTTGTATGTTTAAGCCTAGTAGGAAGGGAGGATCCTCAATGTTTCCCCAGAAGATAGCCGCATTGGCATCATCAAAAGTGACGGTCTTGGTTGGGCGACTGACAGCTTCTGGGTTTCCCAAGAGCTTTAGAAGAGACTTCCTCTACTCAGGACAGTTCAACAAAACCTCCATTAGGTTCATAGATGTGGTGGTTCTTTCCAACGCCTTAGTGATGTCAACCCTCCCCTTAGGGTATTGTTGGCTTTCCTCGGCTGGATCCTTAGCTTGGTTAGAGCCAGACCCTTTTGGTGGGAAGGATTGATTAGTTGTATTGTCCCAGGGAGGGATATCATTGGGAGATGTAGGTGTATAAACTGGTCCTTTACCAACCTAACTCTGAGTGTTGTAAGGAGTCCGTGGGTTGGTGAAGGCATTGGCCTCAAAGGCTGGGATAAATTCATCAAAGAACCCCTAAAATTCAGGTTCTTCTTCATCTTCCTTGTCTGTCCCAAAGAAGATGGTCTCATAGGTGAAGGTAGCATGAGTGGGCTCTTGCGTTGAGGTTTCTAGGGGAGTAGGATCGACAGGTTGCTGTCTGTCCAACTGGAGATCATGATGACCTTCTCTAGTGTGGTGTAGTTCACCTCAGAATGAGATCTGGTGTCATGCAATCTACACAAGTTAGTCAAGGGCTAGAGCTCCACAATCAACATAAAATGAGTAGGTCCAACACTACCCTGAGTGGTGTTTTGGTTTGGAGGAAGACCTCTGGTGTTTGCATTGTTGTTCCATTACTGTTGGTTGGGCCAAGCCCGTTGTTATAGTTCCTTCCTTCACCATTGGTATTGCATTGGCCAGAGAAGATATTCCCTCTCTAGGAATTGGGGTTGTGAGGTGCAAAAGACCCCACCTTCAGTTTTCCCATGTCCATAGTTAGGGAGGACACCAATCATCAGAGGGATTTAACCTCGGTGGATAACTAGGTGTTCACATCACAATGTGATGGTTGTTGTGGTTGGTTCTCGGGGAAAGCAATAGCAGCTCCCACTATCAAGGACGATAATCCTCCAACCATAGGTGACTGGAAGAAAGGTACTACAAAGGGTTGTGTCATTGGTTGTTGCATTTGCTGCAGCTAGTTCTAGGGAACGAATTCTAGACCCAACATTGCCTGAGTTTGTGATGGCTATACATACCGAGCTTGCTAGTCTATCGGTGGTGGTGGGTTCATAGCCATTACTAGGGAACCCATCGCCTGATTAGGGTTGTATCCTTTAGCGTAGGAAGTTCTACTGGGTACCATGTTAAAAGGCGTGCTCTACCCAATCTTGCAGGGAGCTTTGTTCAAACCGCAGGATAACTCCAAGGTAGGTTGTAAACCTTTGCCAAAGTATCCCGATCATTGGGGGCGGTGGTTCTCCATATGAGAGTGGCAATGAAGGGGTCCATAGTGTTAAGGTAATTCTGGATAGTTACATCCACGAATGGGATGAAGGGGCCCATGCACCGCTCTAAGGCTCATTGGAACCAATGGTTAAATGCTGCAGGGGGTTCATTCGGTTCCTTCCTAATGGAGATAAACTGGTTGTGAGACCAAGCCGGGTCCATGTGTATGCGGAAGGCTGCCAGAAAAGTGTCCTCCATATCCTGCCAACTATTGATCGAGTTGGCCGACAAGTTAAGGTACCATTTTAACTCATTCTGTCCCAAGGACAGAGGGAACATCCAGGTCACAACGTCTTGATGTTGGATCTGGTGTCAGTTCATGGCATCTTTGTATGCCTGTGGATGCTCTTCTATGGTTCGTGAGGCTAAATGCTCATATTAGGGGTAGATCTTCTCTAGATGTGGAGGAAGATCATTGGTAGCACCAGGAAACTACCCCATGGGGGACCCAATGTTACCAAAGTACATAGCCATTGAGGGTGTTTTATTTTGGTTGGATTGAGAGCTGGTCCCCAGAGTTGCTTGGGAGACTTGGGTATTCTGAGATGTAGCAATTCCCCAGACAAGGTTGGCTGGCTGCTTGGTTTGTGGGGTTCACTTATTTCAAGTAGGAGGCTCGAGTTCAACAATCCTTCCAGGATTGGGGGCTGATCTAAGAAATATTTCAAATTATGCAGGTGAAAATGATCCAATCCCACTAAAGGTCTGATTCCTAAAAATATGGCTTGGGAAACCCTCAAGTGGTGTAAAGTCAAAATCCTTAGAGGGGGATGAGCTCATGCCCTCCTTCTAGTGCCAGTTTCTGTTAACAAGACTTTATGAATAGTCCACCAACAGATGTAAGTTGTCACTGGGTAATGGAGTACCGGCCAACTACACCTGTAAAGGTTGTTCGGGGAATAAATTCTCTGGGCCTTCAAGCACCTAAGTGTCATGTCTCAAAAGTGCAAGAACTAAGTTGGGAATGTGACTATTTTGTTCGGGAGGATAGCTGGTTTTTCTTGGCTCGTCTTCTCAAGGGATTTCGGCAAGTCAGAGCTTCCTGCAAGCATTTGGATTATCAAACAAACTTCAAAAGATATGCTAGGGTTAGAGTGTATCCATTCTACTTATAGTTATGCAAATACATTTAAAACATCAACCACGCTCTAATGAACTATACTAAATACTAAACATATATAGAACCAACGATTCATACATGTTCAATAGCAAGGGGAAAGAGGTTGTTAATCTACTTAAACATTAGATGAAAGGACATCAGAAACATACAACATAAAAGAGTGTTAACTCAGAGATCAAGACACCAACAACATCATTGTGAGAATCCTTCCTTCTTCATTAACATTTTTCCAGCATCACTGGTGTGTACATCAACAGCTCCAAGAGAGCATCTATCTACTAAGAACCACTAAGAACTACTGAGCATTGAGCTTTGTAACTGTGAGAAAATGAAATGCTAAAATTCTATTAATATGGACTGCAAAATCATCAATTTTGACCCCCCTTTTTGAAACGAGGTCAGACTTATTATTTATTCACATACTTTTCCCTAAAGTTAACCTAATCTAAACTTTACACTCAACAATAAAATATAATAGCTAGTGGCTGATACTACCTACATGACATTTAATATCACCTCGAAGAGGGCCGAGATCTAACATGTCAAAATAATAAGACAAGAAGAGAATTATGGAAGAATCAGCCTCAAGAAGAGCACCAACGAAAGAAGAGAAGAAATCCGATCTTTCCAGAGTTCGAAGCTACATGCCTCATCAATGCAATATGTAGCTCACTATCTCTGATGCACAAGTAGTTAATGTTGGAGCGGTGCCTTGGGAAGACCATATGTTAGAACCATCCCTCTAAGTTGACACACTCTATTGAGATCACCAACTTTTTCACACTCGCTACTAACTACTAGATAGTGACCGGTCGGCTCTGGGGAACCTAAACACGAGCCACCAAAAGAATACAAAATTGTTAGATCTAGGACTCTGGGATCTGGGAGCTTGCACTAAAGAATAATGAATATGAAAGATTGCATCCTTCTGGTTAAAATCTTTGGGATTCGGAGAAACTTATTGCTCCTTGCTACTCTTGAATATTTCCAAAAGCTAGGTAATGCCATCTTCATCAATGTTTTTGAGGTTTTCCTGACAGTACCTGGCCACCTCCACCTGTTCGTTCAGATCCAGAGTATTTACTTTGAATTATGAGGCCATCTTCATGGCATCATGGGACTAGAGCACCATGCAAGATATATGTGACATCTTCACCCCTTCCATTCCCTCGGAAGATTGATATCGAGCTTCCATTAGCCCGTCAAATTTTCCCATGACATACTCTAGATTACATGTTTTGGTACTAAAGGGATCAAATTCTAAAACCCTTGTAATGAATGCCTTGTACATATTTAAAGAATACTTTACCTCTGGAACTTTATCCTGCATGGCCCCTACTAGTTGCTTTCTTATCTCCAATGTGAGATCAAATCTGGAGTGCTGGGTCCGGACAAAGTTGAAGGACTCCTCTCCCAAAATTCTGGCCTTGGTGACAATTTCTTCTTCAAGACTCATGATTTCTCCAAACTCATTCATCAAGGCCTTGTACTTCTTGGTCTCTCCCTCCTATATGGTAATGGTATTTTTGGATTGGTGTAGAATGTTGTTGGCCACGTATAGGTTTGGGAGTGTTGCTACTAGGAAACACTGAATGTTTCCTACCTGTTCAACCCCCCATTCATTAGCTGCCTGCGCCTTCCTTTTCATGCTTCTTAGTGCATCTATATCACCCTGTGGGAGTGGTGCTCCCAACGTGGAAGCTTCCAGAGGAATGATAGTGATGGGTTGCGCAAGCTCTGTCAAAATCCTGACAAGATTTGCACTTTTTTCCCTTTCTTCCTGGAGCTTCTGGGATTGCTTGTCATAACGGGCCTTTATCACTTGGCTGGCCTCTTTTTTTAACAGGTCTAATTCACCCTATTTGTCTCTTTTACCCAAAGATACCTCCATGACTGTTTAGTCCTTGGCTCTGGTTGTTGCCACATCTATCTCTGGGGGAGGTGTTGCAATCACCGCAACTGTTTCTCCACCCGGACCAGTCCGAGTGGAATGGAGGGTCCAGGTCTTCTTTTGTTTAGGGCCCCCCTACACCTATGCCATCATCTCAGCCAGGGAGAGATGGACCTTTGTTTCTTTTGGGGCCTTCCTCTTTTTAGATTCCACCAACCATTGTGGTGGCGGGGGTGGCCTTTCTGCCAAAGTATGATCTTGCAAATCCCCTCTGGGGTTCTGTTGTACATCCCTGGTGTCTTGAGTCTCTTTGAACTCTTTTCCCATATCCTCTAGACCACCTGCATCATCTACCTTAGTGACATTGGTATCTTCTAGCTCAGTGTCCATGTCCTTAGCAATGTCTGATTCAACATCTGCATCTCTAGGGTTCTGCCCCTCACCTTGCTGCTGTTGTTGTTCTTCTTCGGCATCTTCCACCAGAACATTTTCCTCCATTGGAATATCCTCAAGAGGTGGTAGAGGTATCTGTCCAAGGTTCATCGTTTGGGCCGCTGTGATCACCTCACTGAATTTTACCTTCTTTGGGGTAGGAGGGGGCATCTAGAGCACGACAGCTAAGGTTACGGTTGTTCCCATAGGTATGGTTCATGCAACAGATGTCAGTTTCTCATTTTGCACTTGCCTCTGCTCTGCGGTGTTGGTCTCTGTAACCTATATCTCTGGCTCCTTGGATATGTTTATCTATTCTTTTTCCTTTTCCCCTTCTACCCTGACTTGCTACTCTATGGCAGCTTCTTTCTCCAGGATCTCCCCTTCCGTGGGGATGGTCACTTTGTCTTGGGAGGCGTTCTCTTCCACTGCCTTCCCAATATTCCCTTGTAGGTTCACAAGTTTTTCCATCCCAAATATGTCATCAAAGTCATCGTGCAGAGGGGAGGTCTCGGAGGGATCTTCGGGCCGATTGTCTAGCTCCTGAGAGTTTGAAGAGACAATCTGTATTTCAGGGATGTCAGGCATCCCAAGTTCTGGTTCCGCCTTTGGATGAGGATCAACTATTCTTTTCTTTTTCCTCCTGATTATTAATGGGGGGCCCACATCTAACATGGCTTCCCGCTCTTCCTTCGCTCCAGTCCCTATTACTCGAACCATTAATTCTGTAATTAAAGGAGAATTGGAAGGGCGGATAGGTCCGACCATTATAGTTGGGGTAGCCAGTTGGTTGATTAATGTATCTTTCATTTGCTAGGTTGCCGCAAGAGTTTGCTGCATTTGTTCTGCTATGGGAACTGAGAATGGGACTTGAGATAGGGTCCCCATTTTCCTCTTTCATCTATCCTCGCCCTACGAGAAGGTTCCAGCTCCAGAAGTTGAACCCTGTACAAATGGGCCAACTTTTTGTGTGCTTTTTGGACACACCTTCTGAAAATATGTGTGGCTGCGTTCAATTATATTGTTGGTGATGTCCTCAATTGTTGGTCCCTCCAATGCATCCTATTTCAATAGAGGGAGAGCCATTTTATCTACTCCTTTTTCTTTGTATTGTGGATCCTCTGTGGACACGGTGTCTAAAAAGTCATTGGGGAAATTTTGAAGCTTCAACTGCTTCATCATCCCCTATGTCAACCAGACAAAATGTTGGTTCCAGACTTCAAAATCGTCCTAGCAATCTTCCCAAAAATATTCTAAGTGAGGCTCATGCGAGGGGGCTGCCCGAGGAAGTGTCATTGCTATCTTGCCCAGCAGATCAAAATTCTTCCGCTCCAAATAAAATTCTGCTAGCCCCAAACTTTTAAGTTCATTATTGGCTTCGTTGGCCGCTACCAAGCTACAAGACTAGTTCCCACAAGAGATTGAGAACAAGACATTAGTAACCTTCTTCACTGTGAAGAGGGCGTGCAACTCTTGAATTTGTCTGTAGTATTCTAAAAGAATTATTTTATCCCCACAATGTTTGGGTAATAAATAGGGTTTCCCAGAGAAGTCGGTCACTCGAATGTAAGTGTGTTGTTTATATTGAATGTAGTAATGGCCATAAGTGCTGACCAAGTTCATTGCTTCCTTCAAGAGCCAGTATCTGGCATCCCGAGTAGGTGTAAGGAGGTTGTAGTATATGAAGGAATCATTCACTCGGCAGAAGCTGAGGAAACTGGCCTCCCATTGGACCTGTGGGAAATAATCCCATGGAGCATTCTGGCCTTGGCCAGTTCCAAGCACACCTACTTTAAGTAATCCCTGGGTCACGGGGCATTGTTGTGCTAGTGCCCATAAAATGTAAGAATTAATGTAGAATTTGGGGGTCCGGGTGACCTTGACAAGCTGAGAGTCCACGTGATTGGCGATAATGGTAGCCCAATCAAAATTCTTCCTACCAGAGGTAATGTCGAATAAGAAATAATACATTCATGCCAAGAATTCCCAGGCAAGGGGCTCTCTAAAGAACCTACATAGAGTGATGATCCCCATCTGTATGCTCTCTTTAAATTCTGTCCGGGGGATGTCTAGCTTCATCTTTTTGAAATCCCTCCTTGGCACCTTAAGCCAGTTGTTATTGAGATATTACCGGGCCATGAGATATATCTTTTGAAATTCTTCCAAGGCCAAAGACTGGGTGAGAATGAATGCATCATCAAATTTGGGGATCCCCATCCCTGTAGGAAAAAGTCACGGCGTCCAGAGACACCATAGGTGTTGGGTAGCCTGTCGGAACTGGGGCGATGAGCATGATAGCCCAGACGACCATGTTGTAGTGTCCTACCAAAGTGAGAATAAGCTCTGGAGCTTGCACAAAGCAGGGGAAATAGACAGCTTTGAGGATTCTGGAGTCAATCACATTGAGGGCCAATGGATCTCTGGTCGTGTGTTGAATGAACATCATCTTGACCAAGGCCTACATTTCGGCCCACATTCTGACAGTTGTGTCAGTGATTAGCTGTAACTTAGAATTAACTTTCAATCCTAGAATAGTGTCCCCCTTCAGATACTTCATTGTTAATGGGAGATTTTTGAAGGCCTTCTCGGCCTTCGTCCTAATAGCTGCCCTAGTTGCAGCTGTAGTGGGGAAGTTCCAGACTCCCGAGTGGAGAAGATGCTAATGCCTCTGACGTGATTAATAAGTTTAATTCTGGCAACCTACAAAATAGGACGACCGTCAGTATCTATACAAAAAAAAACATTATTCCAGATCCTAGAGATTTTCACCACCACTTTGCATCTATTCCTAAAAGGATGTTAGTTCACGTCAAACCCTAAAAAAGATATATATAATAAGAATGACTTGGGAATTTGACCTCTACCCAGGCTTTGAGGATACACGGGGATTCTAACTTCTGTAATGAAATGAAATAAATAATAGAGGGAGACTTGGGACCCAGAGTCCATAAAACTAACCTTTGCATGATATGACTGGAAATTAGTCGTACTAGGCTGACGTGGGAGTGTCACGTGGCCATGCAGTAATGAGAGTAATGACATTAATGCTGAAACTGTCTGAACACGCGGGTAAATGAACACCACTTGGGTGGGTTTTGAATGATCACATGGGAAAATTAATCCATAATAAATACTAACTTGATGGAGGAGAGAGAAAACCACCATGGCTCGAACCAGCGAGGTGTCAAGTTTGAACTAGGTGGTATTTGGCTGAGAGGGAAAGCTCAACAAATTGGGGAAAGCATGAAAGGGCACGGTGAGCTCGACATAGACCAGGAACAATATACATGGGATATACACCAAATATATAGAGGGCCAAAGTGCTATGAGGGCTGAAGCACAACTCGCAGGCTGACCAAAAACAAGCATATACAACTATTTACATGAGATTAGAAAATTTACAAGGTATACAAATGCTACATTAAACTACATCTTCACAGAGGGTGGTCAACCATCT
>MU227381.1:233270-245387 GCA_018584345.1 Thuja plicata | reverse complement strand
GGGGGGGGGGGGTGAATCAGTGGCTTCAAAAACTTATCCTTAAACTTAACCACCAATCAATAAATCTTAGATTATTAAGTCCCTAGAAGATGCATGCCATGAAATACTAATAACAATTTAACTGTCTATCAATTTTCCTTTTCTGACCTTATTTACCTTGATTACTGATAAACAGTAAAAACTATTTACCAACACTTGGTAAATAAGCAGAGTATACCGATCAATCCAAAAATGCATATGTGAAATGTAAAACAATAAAGTAATAAACCATACACACATAATACATAGATTTTAATGTGGAAACCCTATTAAGGGAAAAACCACTTGGACTGGTACCCCAAATTTTCACTCTTCTGAAGTGAGCCCTATTAGGAGCCAACCCTATTAAAGGTTACAAACACACTATTAGGTGTGACCTTGTTAGAGGATTTTATACATAGAGGTTGTCACTTAGTATCGGGCATCTATTTGTTACCATCCTTGAATTAGCCTCCTTCTTAGATTGTCAATAGGCTTTAGGCAAATCTTGCTACCATCCTTGAATCAGCCTTCTTCTTAGACTGTCAATAGGTATCGGGCAAGTCAAATGCTACTTTCATGAATCAACCTTTTTTGCACTCCTTGGGATGTACCTCAATATATAGAAGACTGTTAAGTCTTGCTCTATTAAGAGACTTGATGCTTCAATGGTTAAACTAAAACACAATGACCTGTTTCTAATGCAACTTGAATTGCAGATTTTAAGATATATTTAAGTGCATTACCTCTCTGATCAATGTATCAATTCAATTCTTTGTGCTCCACACTTTCTGCTCTGTGATGTTATGCTTCACTGTTTGTCGGTGTCTGTAGAATTCTTTAGCTCTTCTTCAGCTTGATTGATCAGGACTATATGAAGTTATCCTTGATCAGTTACTCTTCAGCATCCTCTTTCTATTCATCCCCTTTCATGTGATACAGAAATGAATTAATCTTGTGTCTTATATAGACATGATATTCACCATTTCTTGATTCTTGGCGTGAAAAACAATCCAGCAAATCTGATTTAAAGCTTAACTCCTGATTTATCTCGTAGTTATCTTCATGCCAAATGTACAAATCTTCTTTAAATCAATCACTTGACTTTGGTAGAATAAAACAATGAAAATAACCAGTTAATTCTATCTTTAGCTCTTGCCAGCTAGATATTTTGTCATTTTCTAAACTCTCTGTTCTATCGGTCAATTCTGCAGTTAGTCATCGGTGACAATTGTCAGTTCTGTCAGTGTGACTCTAGTCAGCTTCAGGATCTCCGTCTGTCGGGCATCATTGGATCTTACTTGTCGGGCAACTCTGTTTTCAGCTCGTCGGGCATCATGTGATTTTGCTTCGTCGGGAAACACTGTCTTCTGCTCGTCGGGTATCACTGTGACTTTGGTTCTTTTCTTTTACCGATGGTGTGCACTCCATCGGTGTTATCTGTCACTTTAGTGAATACTTGAATTTTATGCATTGCTGAAAGCATAATCATTGTTCCATTGATTCTCTAAAGTCTTTGGCATTATATACATGACCGTACAGATGCAATCAAGTTGACATCAATGACAATACAAACCATTAACTGATTTAATGTCTTGCATTATCTTCAACTTAACATTATCAAACATTCAATCAGTTACATGTCATCAGAAGGAAGAGAGCCGAAGGACCTACTTGGAAACACAGAGAATACAGGAAGGTGAGCATGGGAGGCGCTCTACAACTGGTTCACTTGGAACTAACCGTGAGAGCACCACTGTTTACTATTGTTTGAACATTGTTAATCACCAAAATTAATTTGCATTTAATAGCTTTGAATCACCTTAATCACTCTGGTAATTTCTCTGAGTTTTTTGGTCGTGGTAAATGTGAAAGTGACTGGTAAAACATATTTATACCCATAGGGTAAAAACAAATTGCTTTCCCTTCGCAAACTCTGGAAAAGGCAAACCTCCAGGCTCCGGGCCCAGGGATTCCATGCAGCCACACCTTCCAACAAAAGAAGACATGATGGCAGAGAGTCCTGGAGTCTGAGGTCTGGCTGACTCAAAGGAAAAACAAACTTTGAGACCGGGTCCCAGAGGCAAAAGAAGACAAGAATCAAAAGAAAAAAACCCTCACGGAAGCAAATCCTGGAGGGAAACAAAGGGAAAAAAAGAAACCAAGGAAAAAGAAAAAGCGAAAAGAAGGGGGACCCAACATTTTGCCTAAAAAATGTAGGGACGGGTATGCAGGGCATAACAGATTCTTATATTGTATTAATTTTATTTATATTGTCACAAAATGTAAATAAGGACATCAAATTCCTTAATAATACCCTGTATACATAAAACAAGATGTTTGTAAAATGATGTACCTATAAGAATCTTTCTCTATATATTTGGGACAAGACTGAAGGTTTTCTCCACCCTTCTCTAATATTAATAAAATAATTCAGCTATGGCCTATTACTTATAAAAAAATATACATCATGCATAAATATATTTTTCAATAATGCTCTAAAATTATCTATTAAGATGTTTCTATTTATACTATATATTACATCATCAACATATAGATATATAATTAGTAGGTCGTCATTATAATTGGTCTAAATAAATTGGGATCACATGTAATTTTAGTGAGTCCTTTTTATAAAACATATGCATCTATATTACTCTGCTACAATCATTATGCTTACTTGAGGCCACAAAAAGCCTTCTTTAATCTACACACCTTGTGATATTTCCTTGTAATATTGTAACCCAATGACCACTCAATAGACATTTACTCATCCAATAGACCGTTTAAGAAATCCAATTTGACATCAATTTGGTAAACATTCTATTTTAAATGAGTAGCTAGCACCAACTAAATTCTTACATTATATATAAACACAAGAATATATATTATAATCAACTATGAACCTTTCTCTTTTGAATAAGCCTTCACCACTAATATTGCCTTGTATCTTTCAAATTGTCTATCTACTTTATACTTTTCTTTATTAATCCATTTCAATCTTATTCGTATTTAGGAATATCAACCGATTCTCTTGTTTAATTTTTTCTACTACAACAATTTTATCATCCATTGATTTACACCAATGGCCAGGTCTAAAATTTTGCATGTTCATAAGAATTTGGTTTGGATGCTTTAAAAATAAAGAAAAAATCATAATGTCATCATTTTCTTCACAATTTTTTTTTTAAATAACAATATATTATCTCTTCCCTTCTTTCTTTAAGGTTTAGACTCGGAGTTGAGCTTGAGTTTGCACTTGGAGAAGTTATTGAATTTATCATTAGGCTACCAATGACACTTGATTTGCTACTAGATATTTTTGGCGAAGTGATAACATCACGAGATGATGTATGTATTCCAAAAATTGTTGGTTTTGGATGTTTCTCACTTTATTTCCATTTCCATAGTCCCTCCTCATCAAAAATTACATTGTGAATGATTAATATATCCTTTTTTATATGGGTTTATACAATTTGTAAGCCTTTATTTCTTCATTATGACCAAACAAAAACATTTCTCATTTTTATTATCAAAATTTTATCTTTTTTCCTTAGGTTAATGAGAATAAATAATGCAACCAAAAACTTCAAAATGGACTATATAGTTAGCTTTGTTCTAGTCCATGCTTCTTCATTTATCATTTCCTAACACTCTTTATAAGATATCAAACCAACAAGTAATTTGAACATGCTACAAATTTTTCCTAAAATTCCCATAAATAATTTAGAGACTTTTTTGTCTTTATCACGCTCCCTATATTTTGTTCAACTGTTCCATTTTACATTTTGTTACCTCGTTATTTTTTTGAGGTGTACATCTTATAGTCAATTACATTTTTATCATTTTTTTTCCAAAAAAAACAAAATTCATTAGTTGAAATTCAATACATTTATTTCTTTATAACATCCAAAAAATAATGAACTTGTTTTTCTTTAGAAGCTTTAAATTATTGAATAAAAATATTTTTTAGAAAGAGTATCTATATTTAGCTACTAAATTAATCAATATATCATTGAAATATATTGATTGCCAATTGATGGAGTTCTCTTTGGGCCATACATATCATCATGCATTAATTTAGAAGTGCCTTGGATCTACACAATCTTCCAACTACAAAGGAGTCTATGTTGTTATCCCAAATACAACCTTCACACACTTGATCCTACTACTTAAAATTCCTTTCACAATATGTTCTTGTAAATCAAATACAATTCACAAAAACTCAAATGCCCATATCTCAAATTTCATGAACTAATGCTAAACTTGTAAGATAACTTTGAGTAGAAGAGATATATGGTTTTGATTCAAGTTCAGGGAAGCATACTATAGATAGGTTAATTATGGTTCTGTAACATGCAATAACACAATAAATCTAACCATAAAAGATCAATTAATCATAGTTAGTGTCCCTAAATATCAAGATAGAAAGTTGAATATAATGGAAATGCATACAAATCGAATAAATAAATTCAATTCAAACATAGATATGAAAACCATTTTGAAGCCTCCCTTGTTCTTCTCCTTGATGCAAATGTGGGCTCTTAGATCAAGCTTAATTAAAGACAATATAAGAATTCAAAGCATGTGGTTTTCAAATTATGAGAATTAGCTCTCATTATATAGATTTTCAGGATTTCAATCAGGGTTTTGGGATTGAAGAGATAACTTAAATTAATTGAGAATTTCAACTAAAATCAATTGGGGAGTTGAACTCAAATGACTGATTATTTAACTAAGGCTAATTGGGAGTGAAGTGGATGCATGACTGAATTGATTGACTTGTTAAGAGAATAGAGTTATTTGTTAACTCTTTTGATTGTGAGTGAACTGAAATTGATTGGACAGTTGACTAGATTGCATAGAATATATTGAATAGAGAATTGATTAGATTGATTAGTCAGAAATCATGATTGAAGAATTATGAAAATTGATTGAAGAGGTATAATGAGACTTAATGTTAGTTAGAACTAGAAGAATAATTCCAATTAAATAAATAAATAAATTTATTTAATTGCACATGGGAAAAATAAATAAATAAATAAATAAAATTATTTATTTATGAGAAGAATAATTAGTAAATTAAATAAATTAACATTTATTTAATTAATAAGAGGAGATGATTGATTAAATGTAATTATTACATAAATGTAATAATAAAAAAGTAGAAGTATTAATTAAATAACCTAATTATTTAATTGATTATGGAGACATAGGGAATAATTAAATAATAATAATAATTTAATTACTTTATAGAATCTAATATGTGATGAAAATTAATTAGACGTTCAAAAAATTAAATAATTGATTAAAATTACTTAATTATAGAATTAAGGAGTAATTATGAATGTCATTTCATAATATAGTAGAAAGACACAAATTCGTTAAATAATAAATATTATTTAATAATTTAAAAAGAATATTAGTAAAAAATTTGCGCACACACAATAGGTCAGTTTTAGGTGTCTACACACAATATTTTGTAATGACTATTTTTTGCAATAAGTTTATATGTACCATTTATATAATAAATGCCACATAGGTCACAATTGCCTTTTTTTGATTTAGTTGTCTAATAGTTAATAAATTGTGTTTCACACTAGGAATATAATGAACATTAACAACATTTTTTTTCTAACCTTTGTTTATCTTTATTGAGATGTCCTCTTTACCCATCATCTAGTATTTGTTATTGTTTTTATTTTTTTCTTCCCACTATATTGTTTCATCTATTGTTGAGAACATTTCCTTGTTCCGTAACATGTGATTACTACAACCACTATCTAAAAATCAATCACCTTTTAAAACTTTCTTCGCCACATTGCAAGTACGAAACATAGAACCACACTCATTTTCTTGTAAAAAAAATCATTTTGCTTTATTTTGATCAACATTTCTTTCCTACATTTAGATTGGTAATTACTATACTTCTACTAATAATGACACTAAATGTTAAATCTATCAAAAAATCAATTATCTCAATTTATTGTAAATATTTTTGGTGTAGCCTTTATTCAACTGCTTGATGATGTCTCTAGAATTTTTTTTTTCCTTTGATTTTAATTATAGATCCTTAATTTCTTCTTTGATAATAATTATGCTATCTTAATTATGATATCAAGTGAAGAAGTCTAATTTGTGACATGAAAACATATCTACGATATAGAAACTTTATTTTGCCTTTTCTTTTAAAAATGCAAAACAAAGAAAAAAACCATCTATATTACCTTATTACAGAACAATCATATACACATTAAAACATAATATCTTTATTCTTCAAACTTTGAAAAAACTATATAACATTCTTTATATCTGCCATCTCTTAATGAAACATAAGATATTCCATAGCTTTTCTACCCCTAAATTGACCTAATGACAAAAAAACAAAGGTCTTCAAAGAAAGATGAAAGTTCAAAGCTTATACTACATAGGTATGTACACTCTATATCTTCAATTCTCTTCATAGAATATAAACTATATAGCCAATTGATAAAAACCCACACTTAAAATCTAAAACTATATAGCTTAAAAAATGAAATTAGGCAGGCAGCGGCACCCAGATGAGATCATTCTCGAAAATCCAATGGCAGACCTCGATCTCCCCTGCCTTATATCCCAACTCCACGAATGCCGCATGCTTTGCACTCCACTGCCTCGTGTCCATATGGCAGATGGCAACTCCCTCATTTATCTTCTTCTTCTCCTTCATCGACAAAAGTGCAGCTTCATACACTTTAACCTTGGGCACAGAATGGCAGTAATATACCAGAAACGGAAACAGACTCTGGTGACACGACACCGACCTTGTGATCTTTCCCCCGTCTTTGCCCGTGACGGCGCCGACATAAACTTGGCCTCTCGACCCCGCCGTACTTTGTGTAGTGAGAATCTCCACGTTTGAGCCCAACACCGACACTGCAAACTCCGCCATGCCTTCCACCGACCTCACGCATTTCTTTATTTCGCCCTTCACCGCCGCCCTTTCGCATTCTTGCAGCGTCCACGCCATGATCGCCGCCATTGTCGGGTTCTTAGGAATGTGGAACATCTTCAACAGCTCTGGCAGAGTTTGGGTAGAAAAGGGGAGGTTATTTGCCAAGGAAGCGGGAAGAAACGATCTTTTGGGCAAGTGGTCCTTCATTTCGGGCATGGGGAGGGTTTTGCCCTGCACCAACATTTTCTCCCTGAAGAACTTTCCAGCCTCCATGGCCGCCGCTTTGTAGTTTTTAAAAGTTATGTCGTTACTGGCATAGTTTTTGAAAGTGAAATTGAAGCGGTAGGAACCGAAGGCCAAGGCGGGGTTGTTGAAACCCTTGCCGTACTGAGCGAATTCGCCGGATGTGGGAAAACCCTCGTCTTTCACACTGGCTTTGTCATATCTCGCCGCTGTGGGAGGACAGAAAAGCTCCGCTGCTGCGCAGAAGGAGGCGATATGATCGGATATGGTGTGATTTTTCAAATAAAGAGAAAACAGAGCAACGGAAGTAGCGTTGAGGGGCGAGGCCTTTTGCAGTAAGAAAGCAGGAAGATGTGCATTTGGCAATGTGCGCCGCCAAAAGCGCAACAGAGAAGCCTTTGCTGCAAACGGCTCACCTCCTCCGCCGTCACACTTTGAAAACTGCACAAGCCATAAAATGTAGCATTACAAACATTATTGGAGGCATCAAAGAACAATATTGGTTGGATGCAATTAACTTACAGCGATCGTGGATAAGAGAAGAAGCAGAAGGATTGCAGAGCGTGACATCTTACAATCTGGCGATCTTTGCCCCAGCCTGGGTGCATTCAAGCGCGATCAATCCATGAATTTGTCAAGTTTGTTTGTTCTCAGAGTCCCTTTGAATTACAGATCATCACGAGAAGCCAATCAAGATCGTCACGAGAAGCCAATCAAGGACACAAATTGAAATTATGATTATGTGTACCCAAGTTTAATTTCGGGTAGGTGATTAAGAGGGTAAAGAAACAGTTTGTTGGGTAGATTGTTCAGTGGCGTTTGTAAAGAAGTTCCGACACGCCTCCGAAATCCGGCGCCGTCTACGCAGCTGACTAAAGCATCCTTTTTTCTATCATTTATTAATTAATTAATAAATAAAAAATTAGAAAACAATTGTATTGCCATTATTAATTTAAATAATAAATAGTAAAAATTAGTCTGGTCAAATAGGTTTTGTCTGATGTATAGCCATTGGCCCGAAATCTCTATGGATCAAGCGTGGGCTCCCTTTTTCATTACATAGAAACACCAGGGAATCCAAAGCTTAGCATTCGCACTTTCTTTAATCAATGATTAGAGTGACTGGGTTTTAGTCTGGCTATTGTAAAGTAAATGGAAACTCTTTCTCTCGTTCGTGGATTTGCATTGCTAAGCTTAGCATTCGCACTTTCTTTAATCAATGATTAGAGCGAGTGGGTTTTAGTCTGGCTATAGTAAAGTTCATGGAAACTCTTTCTCTCGTTCATGGATTTGCATTGCTTTTTAAGGTGCAAAGACTTCTCATAACAATTTTATTTAAATATCATATGTACAAATATTAATTTACATACTATTTAAATAGACTATAGAAACATAGTAATTTAGATTTTAATACTATTTATTTTTAATATATTTATCTTATTTTAATTAGTGGTAAATATTTATCTTGAATTAAAATAATTGCAAGAATACAAGGGATTCCTTAGATGCTCATATAGTAATGAATGTTTTGAATTAACTCTCTTTAAATACAACTCTAAATAGAAAAGGTGCAATTTTTAACATTTTGAGGCAACATAGAATATTTAGAAGGGTTAGGTGGGTCTTAAATTTGAATTAAAATTGTAAAAACAAAGTTTTGGGTTCAATTTCATGAAGCATACAATCAATCATAATCACTAGCTAAAAATAAGGGTCTAGACCTAAACAAGAAATTGGTAACATTGAGGTTCATGTGTGGTTCCTAGGAATAAATGATAATCAAATAATTCAAGGTTTAGGTTATTTTCTATTTTCTAATATGAATGATTGTACCATTTATCTTGTGCACTTTTAATCACTAAAAATATAAATAGGTCAATATGGGTTCAATCTTGAAGGGAAATGTACAAGTTGTACAACTTTTTGATACCACTACAATTTCCCCTAGTTTAATTAAGAGTATTGAATATTATGTTGATAACCTTAGAATATTAATCATTTGTAAGATTATTGAATATTATGTTGATAACCTTAGAATATTAATCATTTGTATTATACTAGATATTATGCAAGGTTTTAGACAAAACTTTATTACTATCCAAAATTCATTGTTTATCTAGAGTAAATAAGTATACCATAATTCATATTTTGTATCTCTCTATCTATCTTTAACATTGCTATGATTGTTTCAAGTCAAATATTTGAAGGAATAATATAAATTTAAATAAGTATTTTGGTCTCACTAGCTTTCACTAGCTTTCAATATTGATAAGATGACTTGCCTTGGAAGTACTCCTAGTTTCTTGCTATTACTAACTTCTTGAATAAGAACTTATATAACTTATTAACTTCATGATGAAATGAGGAGAAATCTAACTTTATCCCTAGAAACATTTACATACTTCTCTTTCCATACATTTCTTGCAAATTATGTTCCTATACCTCATTTAGCTTCAAAGATGTAACTGGGTGACTTATAACTATATATTCTACTCCCATGATGTCTTATTTTATATATTTATTCAACAATAAGGGTCTTAGCTGATTATATCATGTCATTTAAAGTATTAGAATAACACTATACACATGTTCAACAATGTTTCTTTCCTTGAAATATCTTTAAACCCAAAATGCAACAACACATGTTACCCAATGTTCTTAATGAACCCATGTGAAATGAATCAAGTTTGTTACTTTTAGAATTAATAATATAAATAATATTTACCCCTACTCGATGAATAAATTGAATTGTAAATCACACGATTCTATTAGATTTATAGATCAAATAAGCTACATTATTTGATATAAAAAAACATCTATAAGCTTTGCTTTTTCACTTATATTTAATCTTTATAATATTATGGAAATTTTTGTTTGATCATATACTTTTATTAAATTCGAAGAAAATTTGCTCAAATTTTCTATAATCTTTACTGCTATTTCTTGAAAGTTCCAATCTATCGCCAACATCATCATTGATCAATAGAATGGAATTCGTTAAATTTTTTTGACAATCAAATATGGAATTCATAAAGTAAAACTTCTCGAATAATAACTATTGATAGAACAAACTCCTTTCCTTAAATGTAATTTATACCAAAATGTATAAATAAGGCAAACTCGACGACATGGTCCCACTAAGTATGTAAATTTATACCATCCTTTGCCAACAAGATAGCTTGTAGATGTATTTCCCAAATATATCTTTACAATTAACTTATTTGTAGCGTAGAATTCGAATCTCACACTATATAAACAGTTAACAAACGTTGGAATTAATCTCATATCTTTATACCACAGTCTCTATCATACAAAACTGTACAGCTACATATACATCGTCTTCAACATATGTGGCACAAGGTAATTGACAATTTGGCTTTTGTCAGGAAATAACAAGATCCCCTGAACTTAGACTGGCGCTGAAGAGGTTCCCAGAAACAAAGTTCGGCTCTAGAGGAGGTTCTAAGAACTTATAAAAATATGAATATGCCTCCATTTTCTTACGCAAGTAGAGTCAGGTTTCGCATCTGCCGCTTGTTATTTACTTGAAAGTTTCTAAAAACCTTTAAATAAATCAATTGTGTTCTATCCGTGAGAATCAATTACGTTCTAAGCATTCTCTTCGGTGTTAACGAGGTGTTTAACAAGAAATTAAATCTTTCTGCTGTAAACATCACACATTAATGACTAATTCTTAGACACAAAGTGTTATATTAATTCGATGCTCATGTTGTTGGGCACCCACAAGGTTATGAGAATTGTGTCAGTGCCCAAGGGGATGCTGAGGACTGGTTAAAACACGAACAAATCTTGTGCTTCCATAGTTTAAGTTTTAGACTGCCAAGAAAGTTGTAGAATCGAGCTCTACTCCTGCCAATGACATTTTTTTAGAAGTTTTTTAAAACTTAAGTGACAAATCTGACGCTTTGTACAGTTCGGCTTGAAGCCGTTGTTCAATTCATCATTCTGTCGAGCAATTGATAATTTGCATCCATTTATACCAGATAAGTTATGAATAACCATGTCATGAAAATCTCCTTTGGTTGCAATTTGATGGGGGCATATACCTGTGTGCATAAATGTTGTCACACTTCTATGAATCATTCCATTCAAGGTTGCTCAAGAATGAGGCCTCAAATATCGATCCATAGCTCTCTAGTCATGGATGTGTAAAAATGTAAAATGAAAGCCCTCAGATTGACCTAGTTGTGTCTATTGCAAATACACCATGAAATGAGAGATTCGAATGCATGAAAATGAGATCTAATCTATATGATTGCAATGCATAAAATGAAATTAATCTAAATGATAACAATGCATGGCTAAATTTATGAAAGGAAATACAAATGCAATATTAATCTATGAAAATAAACATGAATCTAATCTACATGAGTAGCCATCAATGCAAGAATAAAGAAAATAAGAAGATAGAGAAGTTGCAATATCCAAGCTCAAATGCTCAAGTGCTCTTCCAAAATTGCTCTCCAAACTTGCAACATAACAATACTAAAAATTTTAATATGAAAATAAGGAGAGGTCTCCTTTTAAAGGAAAGTGAACGATCGAGATTAAGAGACAAAAATCAAAGGCTACGATTAAGAGGCAAAAACCCACCACTTAGAAAGATGTGAAGAAAAATAGATTTTTATTTAATTCATTTCATTTTTCAACAAATAAAGTGCTTTAAGTGGGGATTTTTATTTATTTAATTAAAAAAGAGGTTTTCTTTCAACTAAATAAATTAGAAGAATTTTATTTAATTAAATGGGAGGAATTAAATTTAATTAAATAAGAAGAATTTAATTAAAAGGGAGATTAAATCTTTTAATTAAATAAAAATGGTCAAACCTTAGGAAATATTGAAATAATTGAATTAATTGAATTAATTACAATTTGATCAAGGAAATTGATTTGAATTGAAA
>MU227381.1:208957-224594 GCA_018584345.1 Thuja plicata | reverse complement strand
TTATTTAATTTTTAATTTAATTCATTTCCTTTTTCAACAAATAAAGTGCTTTAAGTGGGGATTTTTATTTATTTAATTAAAAAAGAGGTTTTCTTTCAACTAAATAAATTAGAAGAATTTTATTTAACTAAATGGGAGGAATTGAATTTAATTAAATAAGAGGAATTTAATTAAAAGGGAGATTAAATCTTTTAATTAAATAAAAATGGTCAAACCTTAGGAAATATTGAAATAATTGAATTAATTACAATTTGATCAAGGAAATTGATTTGAATTGAAAATGTTGCAAAGCATTGATTCAGAAAATTGATAAAATGATAAAATAATAAATGGGGCCCATAGTCTAGGCGACCATTTTAGGGTGCATACAATACCTTGTCTAAAAGGCTCCAGATCAGAATAGTTTCAGAGCTTGCTAAATGGAGAGCATGCTAAATAGAGAGCATACGAATAATATTTTTCTGTGCATCCCAAATATATGCATATTCTGAGGAACATTATAGTGTTGAGTTTAAAGATCAGATAAAATGAGAATAAAAAGAAAAATTAAAAATTAAAATAAGGACAATAGAAAGGGGTACATAATATACAATAGAAAGGGGTACATAATATAACGAATTACGTGGTTCACCATTAAGATTAAATCCATAGAAAGCAGGACAAATATCTTCTATTCACTATTACACCATATACATAGTCTTTACTCCTCAGTTCATACAAATGTTTAGTTCTTCTAATATGAAGAGGAAGCAATGAGATGAAGAGGTGAGGAGAAGAGGAAAGGACAAACAACCATTGGACTTGTAAGGTTCTTCACTGAAAAAAAATAAAATTTAATAATAAAATTATGCATAATTTCTCATACAATTAAACATACATTTAATCAATTTGCTTGAATACATCAAATTAGATTAATTTTATTACCTTTGGACATAGTGTCTACATATGTACACCAAATGATAGATAAACATAAGGAATAAATGCTTTATAAGAGACCAAGAGGTTGATAACAATAAATACAAAGAGAATGTAATTGATGATGGTGATCCTGACATGAGCTCCCAATATCTAACTCCCTCGCTCACATCGCAGGAAAGAACATTGTTAGAGTTCTTTTTTCGTCCAACCACAAAGCATTTATGGTTCCTCAAAATCCTTCCTAACACGAAGGGTACTTGACCTTGCAACGAGATTACCTAACAGCTTGAAACTAACAGAGGATATAATCAGGTGCAACATATTGTATCCTACATTCTAAAGTGCTGATGTATCGACAATATGATATGGGAGAGAGTACCATAGAACAAAATGATCTAATTTAATAAGCACATACTAAATGATCTAATAATGAGCTTTGGCCAAAGCACCTTTTTAAGCCAACTATCTAGCAAATACTTTCTTAAGAAAAAACTAACTCTCTCTAGAAACTTAACCCTCTCTTCAATCCCATATTTGATACCCATCCATAATCAAATACATAATACACATAGAAAATACAAATCATACATACTAAAACTCACATAAAATTACTTGAGCATATAGATCATAGAAGAGTGCATAATTGCATACAAGAACACTAGGAACACACATAATCACATAAGAGCATAAAACTACATACAAGAATACATTAAAGCACACACGATCACAAAACAAAACAAAATTTTATACAAATGCTAGTCTAGACAAGTTCACAAGTTTCCTTAACAAGAATTGAATTAGCTTCTTTCACAGTAATTCAAAAGATATCCACCTCAAAAAACTAGAGGCCATGAGGGACATGATATGAAACAATAGATAATAACCAACACCTTGTCTACTTTATTCATTACCAATGGTATCAAAGATCACTAAAACTATCATTGGCTAACATTCATGAATATTTAAGAATAAGAAGATGGGATAATATGATTCACTCTTAATCATTCATGTTCATAAGAGCTAATTAAAGAAAATAATCTTTATACAAAAAGATTTTTTAATGACGTGTTCTATCATATCATTCTTCTAGTTCATGTGTATCGATAACATATAAATAATGAGATTGCTTGTCCTATAACTTTGGTATACATTAAATATATTTATACATAACTATTCCACCAATTTATACTTAATGACCATGACCACAACTCCTATTCTCAGGGAACATCTACTCATTTCAAGGCTATAAGAAGGATAGGGATATTATACTATATTCCAAGTTATCATTTAATTAGAGGATCATTTAATTGGCTCAAAATAATTATTAATCCCTTAGATACTCAAAACATATTTACTTGATGCAAGCTCCAAGACTAATTCTCTTACTTAAAACCCTTGGTCTAATCTTTAGCATGGTTTTTGAGTTTTACTCAATAATATTACAAAGATCAAATCTTTCACAAGCTAAAGGCTAAGGATCACTCAACAAAGCAATTCTATTGTAGAGGAATGGTTTTATTAACATAATAATTATTACTTTCTTTTAACAACTCTTAGCCTAACTACGCTTAAGATCATAAGATAAATTATGAAGTAATGATAGTTTGTTAGCTATAATAGTGATGAACTACAACTGAGTTACTAATGTGATGAGACATTAATCAGTTAATGCATTGTCATTGATGTCAACTTATTTGATTATCATCGTGGTAACAAACATCTATATGGATTGAAGATCTGGAATAAATAAAGTTTACGCGGTCGGTAAATGAAGAGTTTTGTATACACCGAGTTTGAACAGTGGACACTAAGAAAACATAGTGTATACCAAGCACAGTGTTAACTGAGCTAAGGATCATTGATGCATCACAATATTTGATTAGCACAAACTAAGGCCGACTAAGAAGCTGAGCTAGCAATTATTTATGATTTTGAGGTAATTAATAATGTTTTAAATATGTTGATCAAACGACTATGAAAATTCAAGATGATCAGAAGAAGGAGATTGAAACATGTTTTTAACACAACTACCGAGGAAGGATGGAGCGGAAAAATCAACGATGGAGATCAAGAAACAAAATCTAAGGATGGAAATTAAATGAGTTATGATGTCTATATAAGACACAAGAGATTCATTATGAATTATACATGCATACATGCAAACACACACATGCATATTGCTGAAGAGATTAACTTCATGCATGACTAATCAAACCGGTTGAAGATAGAACCAAGCAATTCTGCAGATAACACCAAGTGACATAAAACAGTATTTACCGAGCAGAATAGAGCATGAAAAATCAGAGGCACTGAAGTGATTATTGATTAGAGGTATTATGTACTTAGTATAGATCTGAAAATATACAAATAGAGTTGTATTTGAGTCAGATCATTAGTATATCAGTTTAAAATTTGTTACAGAAAAATCTCTTAACCAAGTAGGACTTAACAGTCTTTATTATGACATTCAAATGAATGTTGAGTATTTTCTTGTTGACACCATAGTGAATAATTGGTCAAGGGATAATTGTTAGTGAGAAATCCTCTAACTAGGTCACACCTAACAATGTGCATTGTAACCTTTAACAGGGTTGGATCTTTTTCGAGCTCACTTTAGAAGAGTGAATTATTTTAGGTTACCGGTCCCAGGTGGTTTTTCCCTTAGCAGGGTTTCCACGTTAAAAATCTATGTGTTAATGTGTATGGATGTGTTGGATTGTTATTTTTCTTTACACATTACTTTATATGCATTGATTGGTAATCATAGTATTGATTTAATGCTACTCGGTAGATGAGTTGATAGATGAGTTTGTAGTTAAATTTGAGATCACAATTCATATTTCACCGAGTTGATTTATATCTTTGAAATTGTTGGTATATACATCTTGGAGTATTTGGGACTAAAGGATAACTGGAACTAACTAATTCATCCCCCCTATCAGCTATCTAACAATTGGTATCAAAGCATAGAGTGCTTAGAAGGAAAGTTTTAAAGGACTTAAGCTAAAGATCATAAGATGTATAAGAAATATGTGCCTAAGTTGAACAAGGACAACTTCTCAACATGGAAGAGCACAATGAGACTATATCTGTTAGGGATTGGAAATGATGTCACGCAATACCTGGATACTGAGTTCACCTTACCCATTGGAGATTTGACTATTGATCAGCTGAGAGAGAGACATGAACACAATACTATGATGATAGAGCTTTCTTCTTCACTATTTGATGCTGAATTTGAGGATGTCAAGACATGTACATCAACCAAGCAGATGTGGGATGTTGGTTGTATTTCCTGTTTTTGAGTTCACCCCAAATTTTTTTGAAATGCCTGTCATTCTTATGCCCAAAAGGTTAAAAATCATATTTGAAATTGTTTACATACCTCTGCAAATAATGTTTTAGCCCTAAATTCTTTGAAAAATATCAAAACCCTAAGCCCTTGAGTAATTTTTGTTCAAAATTGTAGAAAAGCCCTAAAATTCCCAAACTAGTTCTATTTCTATGTTACCTTTTTATGACTTAAGTTTGAGTTTATGTGCATGTGCTTATTTCTTAGTCACCAAGTCTCATAATAAAAGACGAATATTCCTTATGATCTGGAGGCATGGCGAAAAGCCTTGGTCGCGTAGTCTCTTAATAAAATAGAATATGATGAAATAGTTATGAGACCTAGCGCAGACCGTTGATTTTATAATAAGATTTGACGGTCGTCGCATTGTCTCCTAATCAAATCATAGTTAGTTATTTTATTTGGTGATTTTGAGATTTCTCAGTCGTGTTATCTCCTGATGAAACCCATGGTTATGAGTTAAGTTCATGAGTTAAATTTGCAGTGTTGTCGCTAGGTTTCATGATCAAATGTGAGTTAAATAAAAGAACTGGAGATTATACGACAACCATTGATCAGAGAGTTAATCTAATGGCAGTTGGGAGGTCTCTTGATTGTAACTGTTGTTTAGAAATTATCATGCAACATGGAGATTCAATGGTCGCTAAGTCTCTGGATAAACCAAGGATCAGATGTGAGATTAAATTTAGGTGTTGTCACGCAGTCGCGTGAAGAAAGATGAGTTAAGTCAAAATCAAGAGATCAAGAGACAACTATTCGATGAAGATATGATCTAACGGTAGTCGTGTGATCGCTTGATAATATTGAAAAGCCAAAAGGTATCTAGCGATCATGAGACAAGAGGAAAAGGTGAGACACGCATCCATTTGTTGCTAAGTCTCATGAAATATTAGGGTTCGTAATGAGGATTACGAGACTTAGCGACAATCGTTAGATACAAAGGAAAGAGAGATTGATGGTAGTCGCATTGTCTCTAGATGCAAATTTAAAAGGTAAAATAATCATGTGATTAAGAGACTAAAGTGTTTAGTCGCGAGGTCTCCTGATGAGACATGAGTTAAGGAAATTATTTGGTGACATAGAGATTCCACAGTTGCTGAGTCTCCAGATGCGACCCAAGGTAGTGAACAGAAAAAAAAATGCTTTGTCGCGATGTCTCCATAAGATGAAGGGTCAAGTTAAAATATTAAGTGACATCGCAACAACTGTTGATCAGGAGTTTAATCTAGCAGCAGTCGCTAAGTCTCTTGAATAAACTACAGTTATTAAAAACATCAAGCGACAAGGAGATCGTTCAGTCGCTAGGTCGCTAGAAGTTAACCAAAGTTTAATAAAGACATTTTCAGCGGCGCCATCATGGACAATTGCTGATCAATTAGAGTACAGAGATTTTTACAGATGGGAAAGTAGCCGTAATATGATTTAATGCAACCAATCAGATTTGATCTTGATCTCATTTTGAATTTTATAAAGTTTTATATACAAAAACACTCATCAGAAATTGATTAACTTGATAGTTTGAATGCCACGGCTAGAACCAAAAATTGATGTCATAGTACATGGAACTAATGGTGAAGTGATTGAATTACCAGTTTGAAGAGACATCTGCATTGAATTCTCAATTATAAGTAAGCTTGTCCGTTGTTATTTCATCTTTACCAGCTTCCAATTTCCCAGAGAAAAGATTTCATAAAGATTTTAGTATTTTCTGAGAAAAAGTCAATTCTCCAGTAGCAAGTGATTCAGAAAGGTGATTTCCTGATTCAAAGTTCAACAGAGATTGTGTTTGACAGTATTTTCAGAGTTTAAAATTGCAGATTTTAGGATAGTTGACAGTTGGTGGTGAGGGTTTTTAGTAGTTTTTTTCAATATCTGTGATAAGGTGTTGAGAGAAGGAAATAAAAGGAAGATAAGTCAAGCAAAGAGTATGGCGTCCACTAGTGGGAGAAGTGAAGATATTGAGGATGAATCAAAAGGAAAAAGAAACTATTCAAACAAGTTTCCCACTTGGCTTCCAGGCTCCAGTCAAAATAGAAAGGTTAGTGTTGAGGTCTTAATTGACGATATGGCTTATATTAAAGATGAAAAAACACCAGGTTCATCAGGATATTCACTGTTTAATTAATTCTTTAATAATAGTAATGAACCCATGCCTATCTCAAACCCTTGGACTTGTGGATTAGCCAGGTTGATTGTTCTTGATGTCTTTGTTGATGTCGATTTCATTTTAGAAATGGCTAGTAGGTATGATACCCTGACCAAAACCATTGAGAGAGATGATGGAAATCCCCTACTCACCTTGGACCGGAATACTTTCATGAAAGCCTTCAATGTATATTACCCCATGATTACTGAAATAAATATGAAGAGCCTAGAGAATAGATACACTAGAGAATCTGGCATTGCTGCTAAATTGATCAGGGATCATCATGTGCCTAAGAAAATGAAAACCTACATATCCCCCATGCCAGGAGCAACCCCATATTTCTACAAAGATTTTAGTTTCTACATCAAATACATATCATATGCACTATGTAGAGTTCTTGGAAAGGATACTGGAGTAGAGATAATTACCTTGAATATTTTGATGATGGTGCTGGATATGCAGAGCCTCCATACCACTTCAAATTATGACTACATCTAGTATATCATAGACTAGATGCATCAAGGGTTTGTAGACATACAAAGTAATAAGGATCATCCAAGATTTATGCATTATTCAATCCTCATGCATTTGATCCTATACTAAAATTTCCCAGTTATGAATTGTCAGTTTGTACAACCACAAAGGTTTCACCATAACCAGCCTAACCCTGTTCAATTTTGGCTCAGAGTATGGAATTATACATCTAGAGAGAAAGATTTTTGTGCTTTAGAAAATTGGATAATCTCTCAACTTCTTAAGTTCCTAGGTGTTGATAAACCTAGGTTTCCTATTAAGGTAATTCAACAGTTGAGGCCTTGCCAATATCTTGATAAATGGCCAGGAGACCATAATTGGGGGGATTTCTATTATGAGAAGACTATCAGAATAATGAGTGTCTATGGTTGCTCCCACCCTCCACACATATTACCATACCATGTACCACCAAGGATAATTGCAATGGAGTTCATCAGGAAACTCATTTTGACAGATAAGGAGCACCTAGCATCACACAGGAAGGATACATTTACCCCTAGGCAATTCAAGATTTACAATTTCACTATTGGAAAAGGAGATTTGGACCTAGTAAATGCCTAGATGAATCATTATTGAATGAATGTGGCCCTACATAGATATGTTGATACAGAGGGTTTAATCCTTAGTGCAAAGAAATTGCTCACACCAACCATCCCCTACACAAAATAACATGAAGAGTGTATGGAGGAAGATTTAATAAGAAACATCTTGGAAGATGAGGAGGTGGAAAAAAGAGAAATTAAGTTCAATGAAATTATGGACCTGGAGAGGTAGGTGAAAAGAAAAGGAATGAAGTTTGGAGGTTTCTACCCTGATATGCCTTATTTGAAAAGGCTAGATTCTATGATTGAATCTCATAGTATCCTCTCCAATCAGTTGGAAGAAGCACTAGTGGTCTCAGAGAAATGCTGTAGGGAGCACTCAGAGTCAGAATATGATGATGACAGTGATCAGGGATATCCTTCACCTGCTGCCTATCCAGATTATCAAGCAGTTGCATTAGAGTAGGCAGTTGAGGGGGAAGATATCATTGACCTAACAGAGGTCCCAAAGAAGGAAGTGACAAATGAGCCCCCACCAAAGAGATAAAAAAATGGAAATAGGGGAACCTTCTAGGAAAAGGAAAATAGATAGAATTAGAGCTTTGATAACTGGAGATAGGCCCTATGATCATTTATTGAGAAAATAGATCAGGGCAAGGAAGAAATTACAAAAAGATACAAAAGAAGAGGAAGAATCAGGTCTCTTAGGTCATGTACAGATGAGAGGTTGATGCATCAAGAGGAATTCCTCAAAGATGACAACTTCATTAAGAAAAGAGAATTCAAGGATTTCCTCATATGGAATAAGCAACAATAAATTGGAAAACAATTGCAATTGGAAGGTGGTGATCCAATCACTTAGGAAGCCTTACAAATATTGCAGGATTATGATCCTGAATTTGAGGAAATTACACCAGAACATGCAAGACAATTGGTCAAGGCCAGTGGGATATTATTTGTGGAAGGCTGGGATTTGTCTTTAGTCTTTTATATAATTGATCAGATAAGAAGGAAACCTAATGCCAAATTATCATCATAGACTCTGGTTGGAGATATGATCAAAGGGTTTGGATATAACCCCAAATATTAGGCACTTGCAATGTGGATCTTAGCTCCTAAGGATCAAAATCCAGCCCTTCTTAATATTTGAGAAAAAATGGAGGGTAATAAGATCATATGGAAACTCCAAAATACAGAGGATTTGGAGATATCCCAAGTATTAACCCATTTTTCTTAGCTTAATGAGGAAAAAACAACCCAACTATCAGAAAAATTGTAGAAACTCGCTAGTGATACTAGTGATATTGTTAAAGATAGGGAGCTAGCATTGGTAAAAATCAAAGAACAAGAGAAACTCATAGATGAGCTTACCAAACAGTTACTAGAAATAACAAAACCTTCTCGTATTGAGTGAAAAGAAGTGATGGATGTTGAAATCCAAATAGAGGATATAGGGGAGATACTTGCTGGAGAAGAGCTAGAAGTCACAGAGCATAATAATGTTGTTTTGGAGGAATTAAATTCAATTTTGCAGCATAGAATTGACACCATCAAAGATAAGTTTGATGTGGTGTATGGGGCTTAGTGCAAGTTTCCAGGCCTTCAAGCAGAGGTGGTTGATTGTTTGACAATTTTGAATCCACACTATTCAACCTAGTCTGGAAGAACATCACTTTTTGAGAGATTGACATCTGTACAACCATTAAGGTTAGATATGCCAGAAATAGTTGTTGGAGATTTGCTTCTATGCAAATAATTGATTGTATGTTTGTCATTGATGACAACATATAATATACAACAGTGTTCTATATGCAATTATCAGTACAGATGTTCTAGAGCTATGCATGTTTACTTTTGAGATGTATACATGTTCTAGATGCTATGTGCATTCACGTCGAGTCAGATATGAAGTTTCAGTTGAGTTATGTTAATCAGTTATGAAATTTGCAGTGACTGAAGATTATCTGTGAAGAGCCAACATAATTACATTATTTCTTGAGTTGCACCTACTGTTGGGATATGCGTGTTTGTATTCATGTTTAGTTATGAGTTAAAGATAATTATATAAAGGCGCCAAATGTGTTCTATCTGAATCATGAAGTTGGAGTTAATTTGGTGGAGCCGACTCTGTGAAGCATCGCATCTATTCAGTTTGGGTTGCATTATTATAATTAGGTTGTGTGCTTGATGTGGCTGACTAAAGAAGTATTTAAGGGACTCCTAAAGCTGATGAAGATCACATCTTTTGGGAAGATACTTATAGTAGTTCATTTGGTGAACGCTAAGTGTGAATGATAATAAAAGTGACAGAAAAAGTATAGAATAGAATGTCCATTGTTGTGGGACAGTAGAGACATTTCATTCATTAAGAAAAGATCTATGTGAAGAAGAAGTGGAAGTATACAACCCACTAGAACTGATCAAGACAACAGGTCTACTCAAATAGTTCATTTATCCGATATAGTGCATATCTATTTTACTGAAGGTTGTAGCCTTCATCATTTTAGCAGTGAGCTTTTGGACACTAAGTCCTCACCCCTAACATGGTTATTTTTAAAAGACTCCTAATAGGGTCAGACCCTTAACCAGGTCACTTTACTTATTGCATTGTAAAGAAAAACTCCTAATAGGGTTACAAGATCTCCTAATAGGGATAATTATACTCAAGTACAGTTCTTTGTGGGTGCTAATTCCCACCGGGGTTTTTACCTATTTGGTTTCCCCGTAACCAAAATTATTGTGTTCTCTATTGTGTTATCTGTATGTGCATTTTCTTTATGTTAATTTATATCTAAGTGAAGAAAAGAATTAAAATAGCTAATAATTGATTCACCTCCCATCTCAATTATCCTTTGGGACTATTCCAACAATAGTAACTATGGTTGGTACATAAATAGAGCAGATTGGGGCTACCTTGTATTTCTTCTAGGGAAAAGCCAATCAAATTGAGGAAAAGTTGAAGATGTTTGGGGTGAGTTATAATAGGTTTATACCCCCCATTAGAACCAATGATGATTAGATCAAGCCATTAGGGCTATGGGTATTAGAGTTTGATAATGTGCTTCCCAATAAGGATATTTATGTATCTGATTAAGGAGAATTAGATATGGAGAGGTTCAAAAAAATTTTGGTTGAGGCAATAAAGGTAGAAATAGATTGTAATAAGTTCATCATATATGTTAAGAGCATAACAGATTTCCCAAGTAAACTAAGGAATGTTATCATGCTAAAGATGGTTTAACTGATGATGATTCAGGAGAAGATGAAATTGGTTTCATTTCCATTAAAGACATTGAGAAGATACTTGAAGAAATGGACAAATAAGATGAAGAAAAAGCACAAGAGTTAGCATTAGTTTCAAAAGTTGACATCAGAATTGACTAGATCATTGACAATGGATGTTCACACCACATGACATGAGACAAAGACATATTTGTACATTTGGACAAGTACAAAGGTGGCTTGGTTAGATTTGGAGATAACACTCCCAAACTTATCATAGGCAGAGGCTCTATCACCTTAGATGGAAAGAATAAGACAGATGATGTTCTTTATGTTGATGGCTTACATCATAACTTACTAAGTGTTGGACAGTTGCTTGATAAAGGATATCAGTTGGAATTCAAAAACAACCAGTGCATCATTAACAGCAAAGAAGGAGACATGATTTCATCAGGTTCAAAGACCAAAGGTAATGTCTTTCAACTTAATTCAGAAGTAAGTTGTTTTGTTGCAAAAGTGGATGACAGTTGGCTATGGCACACGAGACTTTGTCATATCAATTTTGACAACATAGTCAAGATAAGTAATGTAAAGGCAGTAAGAAACCTTCCAAGTATTGCAAGACCATTCGACACTATGTATAGGGAATGTGTGATGGGGGAGCATGTGAGGACTTCATTCAGGAGTAAGCAAGACTCTGTCAAAAACAAATTAGATCTGATACATACAAACCGATGTGGACCTACTCAAACAAGATCATACTATAGAGAAAGGTATTTCATTTTGTTTGTTGATGATTTCTCAAGGATGATGTGGGTTGCATTCCTAAAAGAAAAATTTGAAGCTTTTGAGAAGTTCAAAGTGTTAAAAGCTAAGGTTGAGAATGAGTTTGGATTAAAGATAAAATGTTTGAGATCTGATAGAGGAGGATAATTCACCTCTGACCAGTTTTATGATTACTGTGAAGAACATAGAATCAAAATACAGTTAAGTGCACCTAGAACCCCTCAGCAGAATGGGATTGTAGAAAGAAGGAATAAAATAATACTTGACACAACGCGCACTATCATGATTGAAGGAAAAGTTTCCCATAACTATTGGAGAGATACGGTCAATACAACAGTCTATACTATCAATAGAATACAATTGAGACTAGGTGCAGATAAGACACCCTATGAACTTTGGTTTGGTAATGTACCTACTATAAAATACTTCAAAATCTTTGGAAGCAAGTGCTACATCAAGAGAGATGATAGCATTGGCAAGTTTGATGCTAGAAGCGACGAAGGTATTTTTCTTGGTTACTCTACTAAAAGCAAAGCCTATAGATGTTTTAATCTAAGAATAAAGAAGATCATTGAAAGTAATCATGTGAAGATTGATGAGAAGTTTATGATCCAAGAAAGATATTATGACTGTGCTGCCATGATTGAAGATGAGACCAGACCCATCAATAAGGACACAGTTATTGAAGAAATGTTTGACTGTATTGATGTTTCATGTAACAATCCTGAACCAAGTGAAGAAGAATCACAAATTACAAATGAAAGTGTCACTCCTAAGAACTTAAAATACACATCCAAATACCACTCTAAGGAAGACATCATTGGAGATCAGAGCACTAAATTCTTGACAAGATCCAAAGCAAAAGGTTCAACCACTGATGAAGAGGTATGCTTACTTTCTCAGATTGAACGCTTAAGTGTTGAAGATGCGTGCAAAGATTCAGATTGGAAAAGTTCTATGCAAGAAGAATTAGATCAAATAATCAAGAATGATACATGGGAACTGGTCCCTAGACCTCATGACAAGAATGTGATTGGAACAAAGTGGATATTCAAGAACAAAATGAATGAAGAAGGCACAGTGGTAAGGAACAAAGCAAGATTAGTATGTAAAGGATATGCGCAGAGAGAAGGAATAGACTACACTGATACATTTTCCCTTATGAGCAGACTAGAAGCTATCAAGTTGTTTTTGGCCTATGCAACATTCAAGAACTTTAAAGTATATCAAATGGATGTCAAGTCAACTTTTATGAACGGTGACTTGAAGGAAGAAATCTACATAGAGAAGCCTGAAGGATTCAAACTTTCAGACAAACCAGACATGGTATGCAAACTAAAGAAAGCACTTTATGGACTTAAATAGGCCCCAAGAGATTGGTATGAGAGACTTGATCATTACTTAACAAAGATAGGATTCAGAAAAGGAGCAACAGACTGTAATTTATTCATAAGAGAGACAGAAGAAGGATTACTACTCGTTGCTTTTTTTGTTGATGACATTATCTTTGGAGGTAATGACAAACTAAGTGCAGAATTTGCCAAAGAGATGAAAAGTGAGTTTGAAATGAGCATGATTGGACCTATTAAATACTTTCGTAGAACACCAGTACTATCAACATGTCAAAGAACCCTGTGATGCACGCAAAGACAAAACACATTGAGATCAAATACCACTTTCTAAGAGAAAAATTTGCAGACAGAGAATTAAAGTTGGATTATGTGAGCACTAAAGAACAATTAGCAGATATTTTAACAAAACCATTATCAAAAGATACTTTTGAGTATCTCAGGGAGAAGCTGGGAGTAATTCCCTTTCCTGAGTCTGATTAGAATTTGCAATAAGAACATCAGTCCTTGGTGACTGATGAATGGTTGACTACTCTACTTCTAGAGTAGTACCTGTGCCTAATGGTGTTTAACCCCCTTTTCCATTGATGTCAAAGGGGGAGTATTAGTGAGGGGGAGCATATACTCTAGGGGAGTATACAGTTAGAAGAATAACAACAGTGAAGAGGAACTTTTGATGAGGATATTGAGAAGATTTTAAAAAGAAGGAAGACACTTTGAGTTGATGATATCATATGTTTCCATCAATGTCAAAGGGGGAGATTGTTGGAGATTTGCTTCTATGCAAATAATTGATTGTATGTTTGTCATTGATGACAACATATAATATACACCAGTGTTCTATATGCAATTATTAGTACAAATTTTCTAGAGCTATGCGTGTTTACTTCTGAGATGTATACATGTTCTAGATGCTATGTGCATTCACATCGAGTTATATATGAAGTTTCAATTGAGTTATGTTAATCAGTTATGACAGTTGTAGTGACTGAAGATTATCTATGAAGAGCCGATGTAATTATATTATTTCTTGAGTTGTGCCTATCGTTGGGATATGAATGTTTTTATTCATGTTTAGTTATGAGTTAAAGATAATTATCTAAAGGTGCCAAAAGTGTTCTATCTGAATCGTGAAGTTGGAGTTAATTTGGTGGAGCCGACTTTGTGAAGCATCGCGTCTATTTAGTTTGGGTTGCATGATTATAATCAGGTTGCGTGCTTGATGTGGCTGACTAAAGCAATATTGAAGGGACTCCTAAAGACAACAAAGATCACATCTTTTGGGAAGATACTTATGGTAGTTCATTTGGTGAATGCTAAGTCTGAATGATAAGAAAAGTGACAGAAAAAGTATAGAACAAAATGTCCATTGTTGTGGGACAGTAGAGACATTTCATTCATCAAGAAAAGATCTATGTGAAGAAGAAGTGGAAGTATAAAACACATTGGAACTGATCAAGACAACAAGTCTACTCAAATAGTTCATTTGTTAGATATAGTGCATATCTATTTTACTGAAGGTTGCAGCCTTCATCATTTTAGCAGTGAGCTTTTGGACAGTGAGTCCTCACCCCTAACATGGTTATTTGTAAAAGACTCCTAACAGGGTCAGACCCTTAACGAGGTCACTGTACTTATTACATTGTAAAGAACAACTCCTAACAAGGTTACAAGGTCTCCTAATAGGGATAATTATGCTCAAGTATAGTTCTTTGTGGGTGCTAATTCCCACCTGAGTTTTTACCTATTTGGTTTTCCCGTAACCAAAATTGTTGTGTTCTCTATTGTGTTATTTGTATGTGCATTTGCTTTATGTTAATTTATATCTAAGTGAAGAAAATAATTAAAATAGCTAATAATTGATTCACCCCCCCCCCTCTCAGTTATCCTTTGGGACTATTCCAACAATAGTAACTATGGTTGGTACAGAAATAGAGCAGATTGGGGCTACCTTGTATTTCTTCCAGGAAAAAGCCAATCAAATTGAGGCAAAGTTGAAGATGTTTGGGGTGAGTTATAATAGTGCATAGTTAGAAAATGGAAGCACTTCCATGGTAGACTGGTTTATCCTTCTAAGTAGGTGGTTTTGGGTCATATCAAGCACTTTGAATGGGTTCTTGACTTTGGCCTAGCTTTCCCCCTATTCTTCCTCTTATTCCACTTCTTTCCATCCAGTTTTTGGCATCCTAGACTGCAGATCTAAGGTTTTTGAATTCAGGGTCAAGGTAAACCTTTTGGGTCTATGTCAACCTTGACCCTGACCTAGGTCAGGGTCGACCTCGACCTTGACCCAGGGTTCAAATCTTAGGGTCCCACAGTTTCCAGATCTCGGTCTTTGCAGAAAGTTATTTCTCGCTTTTGGGTCGGCTGTTTTGGGGTTCCAAAGTGGTAAATCTTAAATTATATTTAATATAGGTCCTCTTCTAGGGGAATGAGTCTAATTGGAATTTTATTCTCCTATGTTTTCCTCCTTATAATATTGTGCCCTAATTTCATATAAAATGAAGCCTTCTCTTCTCATTTTCTCTAAGTCTTCCAAGTGCAAAAAAGCTCTAACCAAGATTTTGTTCAAGCATCCATTGTTCTACATGTTTTCAAGCTCTCAAGGTGTTCAATTCCTCCTCTCAAGAATTCAATTCCTCCATTTAAGATCAAGGATTTAAGCTTTCAAGCCTTTGAATGGATTTGGTTCAAGCATTCAAGATTTATCATTCAAGCCCTAGATCTAGCCATCATGATGGTGTGATCTTCCTTCAAGATCCTTTGTTCATCCTCAAGACTCTTTCAT
>MU227381.1:178654-203461 GCA_018584345.1 Thuja plicata | reverse complement strand
TTTGTGCATTTGAGAATAAAAGGGAATATCTTATTTATCCCTCCACTCTAAGAATTAAATGTAAGGTGATAAGTGATTTGAGTATCAAAACACTCTTATTCCATAAGCATCATTTTTCTCCTTTACAAATAGGTTTATACCCCCCATTAGAACTGATGATGATCAGATCAAGCCATTAGGGATATAAGTATCAGAGTTTGATAATGTGCTTCCCAATAAGGATATTTATGTATCTGATCAGGGAGAATTAGATATGGGGAGGTTCAACAAAATTCTGGATGAGGCAATAAAGGTAGAAATAGATTGCAATAAGTTCATCACAGATGTTAAGAGCATAACAGATCCTAGGTGGGAAAGGCAGAAGGCTCAGCTGGAAAGCATTCAAAATTTTGAGTGGCCTAAAGAGGAAGATGTGATTGCATGGGATGTCATGACAAAGCCCAAGAAAAAGAAGCCTGTCACTATTGACTTAGATGTCATGGATGAAGAATGAAGGACACATGGCACCTGATCTATGAGCACATGAAGGTTAGTAATCTTGAAGAGATTAGTGTAAGTTAGCCTATATTGGTGGTCACTAAATCTTATTAAAACTATCAGATACTATCCTCAATATATGCAGAAAAAGGTGCCGACATCCACAAGAAGACAAAGAAGCAAGATCAGATTTCATTCCTCATTTTTGTCCTTCCACTACTTGGGTTATTCCTATATTTTGTCTTTTCTATGTTTTTAGGGTTAGGTATCAAAATCATCCAAAGCTTGTTGCATCCTTATCTTAAGGATTCCAAGATGATTTGAGACTATATATATGTAATTGCAACCATTTTTGTGAGGAGAGAGAGATTAATAGAATTACAAGGCAGACTAAAATTGTGTTTGAACCTTTGTACTATTTGTCTATCTAAATGTATTTGAAGCTTTAAGACATCAATAGAAATATTTTGCAATCTCTTTTATGCATCTGAATTGTCTCTTTACATTTATGTTATAGTTCTTGTGTGTTTATTTGTAAGGCATTTAAGCACACTGATCATAAGGTGATTGTGCATTTACTTGTAAGTTCCTTCAAGGAAGAATTAAATTGTTTCAAGTAACCCCAGGGAACATAACATTAGTTTGAGGATTGGATGATAAAGTTGTAGGTAGAGGATAGTATATAAGTTATTCTATCTTTTTTGCAAGTGTTCTATTGATTACCTTACTATGGATTTATACAAGATATTGACTCATAGCCCAAGGATTAGACTCTGGTTTTGTGTTTGCTAAGTAATTGATATACAATCCAATATTTTTGAATTAATTAATCATATACACTGCAAAACAAATAATTCCATTCAAGTGATTGTATTCTTAGGGTACAGTTTAGTTTGTTGATTCCTTGAAGAGAGGATCATTAGGTTGCCCCTCCTAAAATCAAAAGGAAGAGGGATGAAAATCCTTATCTCATTGGTTTATGTTATCAAGACCATAGCCTGGCTTATAGTACTCTATTTTAAATTAAAATCATTGTAATAACCAAGGTATTTTATAAGTTGTTACAGTGAGGTCAGAAGTAACAAACCAGTGAATGAACTAGTCCACTAAATATATTGACTGAAGAATCAATAATCTATTATAGGTAATACCTGCCCGAGTCTGTGGAGCTCAAAAAAGAAGGAGGTGATAATAGGTATCCCCGGTATTATCAAATACCTCATCAATTAGCCTTTCTCTTGCATAAAAAGGAGTTTGCATTCAAGTATATAAGTATACTGCCATTTTAGGAATATGCTGCAAGAAAAAGAGCTAACAAATTGGTGACTCCATTGGGGATTGGGTATAATTAATTGTATATAAGGAGTATCCCAGAATCTGGTTAAAATAGACAAGTCTTTTGAACACTAGATGTTGTAAAGTCTTAGTAAAAGCATTCAAAATCTTTAAGGTTTTCAAGGATAGTATATTTACAGTTGTAGTTGCCAAGGTCATTTTGATAAGTATTCATTCATCCCAAACAACTGCTGGGTGGTGACTCTAAAGTTAAATCTTTGAGACTAGTATAAGTTAAGTAAACATGTTTCAAAATGAATACTAGGTCAAAAAAAAAAGGGAATCCTGAAGTTGCATTAGATGGTGGAATCCCATCAACTTCAAGGATGGAGATGTCTTGGAGGAAGAAAAGAAACCAAGTCAGTATAGATGAAACTCCTCCAAGAAGGAAAGAAGGTAATACTAGGAGAGAGGAAGGTAGCAATCAGTCTAATCATGAAGGAAATACTTTAGAATATGAAGAAGCTCCAGAGAGAGGATTAGAAACACTTGAAACTACCTCCACTTCAAGTGAAAGAGAAGGAATAGATACAATCAGCTTAGATTCTAAGGAAATTCCTTCTGACGAGCTTGCTGAGGAAGAAAGACTCATCATGAAACATCTTGCCCTTATTCAACAGATGGAGAGGAAAAAGAACTTAGAAAGAAAAAAACATGAGCATAAGGATGTTGATAGAATTAAAAGAAGATCCTTAAGGAATCAAACTACAAGGAATATTGAAAGGTCTCAAAAGGACCATAAAATACATATTACTCACAGAGCTTCTAGTTCACAAAATGTTAAGGACAAAGGTAAACAAAAGATCACTGAAAGAAAATTTGAAGAGCCTAAAGTTCAGAAGGCCTTAACAGAGAAAATGTCCAAATTGGATATTAATCTTGAAAGACTAAGAATAGAAAATGAAGCCATGGAAAAGATGATAGAAAAAGCTCAGATGGAAGTTGAAACAATAGAAATGAAAAAGAAAATATATTTTTTGTAGTCTTCAAAATATTCTTATGCTGGAACTGAGAACACAACATCTTCCAAAACAAAAGCTACTACTTTCAAAGAGACTGATAACTTCCAAAGGAAACCATTGCATTCTGAAAGGTATAAGCAATTTAATTTAATTGGCATTCCTAGATACCCAAATGCATTTCCAAAAGATGTGGGTGATGTGGGAGAAAAGCTCCAAAAATTTGCAGGTAATAATGTCATCTCTTGTGAAACACACTTAAGAAAATTCATTGATTTTGTTGATGATCTGAATATCACTCATGAAGATGTGTTGATGAAGATTTTTGTTCAACCTCTACTAGAGGATGGTAGAGAATGGATTAGAAGTCTTTCTAATGGCTCTGTTTTTTCCATGGATGAACTAATTGAGTTATTCAAAGACCAATAGGGTGATAAGACAAACAAAGGGTTCTTGTTAAATGAGTTCAACAACATCAAAAATAACTATAATGAAGAGGTCACTGAGTTCAATACTAGATTCCAAAGAGCTATGCATAATTTTTTTTAGAAAATAAGGCCGGATGAAGAGGTATGTCTAGAAACTTATTTAAATTATTTTGATTCTAAAATGGGTTATGCTCTTAGGGATAAAAACCCTAGAACCCTCACTGATGCTTACAAGATAGCAGTAAATATTGAGATGAATAGAAGGGTGTCTAGTAAACTGAATAGGAGAGATGATTCACGGTTTAGTAGGAGTAACCTAAATGAACCAAAATATAAAGAGTATAGGGCTCCTCAAAATAATAGGCCTTCCTATAATAACACTTATAATCCTCAGAATAGAATGAAAAATCATCCCTATGGAACTCAGTTTAAGGATGGGAAGCCTATAGCTCCACCTAAAAAATAAAAAACTGAAAATAGAACTCCAAACCCTCTGCATAAAAATGTTGTCCATTTATGCAATGATGGTTTATGGTGTGAGGTTTGTGAAGCCCCACATAACCCTGATTTTTGCATTGTTTCCTTGGATTTGAAAGCAAATGACGAATAAGGGAATGGTGAAGGTGAACAATGTGATTATAATATGAAAAATGCCTATTCATGTCATGATGTAGACTCAGATAAGGAAATTGAAAATCATGATTCATATGGTTCACAAGGAAATGTAGAGATTCATTATCAACAAATTTTTTTCTGAAAGTGAAATAGAAGAAACAGATGACCATGTAGGATGTTATGCACAAAATAATCAAGACATTCCATTGGTCAGAAAAGCTTCAAATGAAGAAAAAGAAAGAATTACTGCAGATCTAGTGAACAAAGCTAGAAGCAATTATCATTTAAGGAATAGAACAATTGGTGGAACTGGTAGTCAATCAGCTGGTATCTTTATAAGAGAAAATAAAAAAAGACACCAAATATGTACAAAAGAAAGATGGACCTAGGGAAAATGCAAACAAACCTAAGGTCAAGATTGTAACTAAAGCCATAGAGCCTATTGTTTTACAAGAAGGAAAAGAAAAGGTACAAGAAACAAGTAATTATACTCTTAAGATAGAAAAGAAAAAATCTAAGAAAGAAGAACCAAATCTGAACATACAGATTGAGGAAAATAACATTATTGTTGAAAAACCAAAATCCTCATATATAAAGTACACTCCAGTAGACATGAGCCACTATTTATCTCAAATGACTGTAAAAGTTCCATTCTTATAAATGATGAGAATCAAGGAACATAAAGAAAAGGTTATATCATTATTGAACAGTGTGCCTACAATGAAAGTTCAAAGTCCAGAAAATGTTGATAAGAGACCAAATAACAAAGGGAAGGAAGCTGAAGTAATGATTTCTGAGATTCCTCAGATTTTCTTAAACACAACTACTTCTCCTAATGTTGTTGACCCATTCTTTCTAACCTCAGTAATTAATGGAAGGATGCTTAAGAATTGTATGATTGATTCAGGAGCATCAAACACTGTCATGCCAGTAGAAATTATGAAGTCTATGGGATTACAAGTGGACACTCCTCATGGGAGATGTCAAGCAATGGATTATAGGGAAGTCCCTGTTATTGGTACTATTGAAGCCATGCCTTACAAATTAGCAATGTGTCATGATGTGGGTTTAACTATGAATGTTCTTATTGTTGATATACCACCACATTATGAGATGTTACTATCTAGAAAGTGGAGTGCTTCAATAGGAGGCAGCATACAAAGTGATTTATCATATAATAATTTTATCATTGCAGGAAATAATGTTAAAGTGTCAAGAGAAGGTAGGACTCCTCACACGATTGAATGGTATGAAGACACTAACATTAACTATTGTATTGATGTGGATATGGAGAAATTTAGAGTATAGAAGAGTGATCATCATCATTAGTGTAAAAATATAGATCCTATGGTTAAAGAATTGATTGAACAAGGTGATGGTTTATGGAAAATGTATTTTGATGGAGCTTGCTCAAAAGAAGGATCAGGAGCTAGTGTATTACTGGTATCTCCATCAGGTACAACTTTCAAATATTCTTTTTTGCTAGCCTTTCAATGTACAAATAATACATCATAGTATGAGGCTTTAGCTTTAGGGATAGAAATTGCCATTAAACATGGAATAAAATGTTTAAAAGTTTATGGTGATTCTGAATTAGTGGTAGCCCAAATAAGATCCAAATATCCAGTGAAAAATGATAGATTAAAGATGTATAAATATGCTATTTGGGATCAGATTGAAATTTTTGATGCTTTTGATATAAATTGGATAGAAAGGTCAAAAAATATAATGGCAGATTTATTAGCAAATGTTTCTCTGAAAACTGATGATCAGACCTTACATGGGTATCAATACTTGAAGTTAAGACAAGACCAGTTGTTCAAGATAATATATAAAACTGGTAGGTTTTTCAGGATGACCAAGATATTCTAAGATTTATTTAGTGTCAGGACCATTATGAGAATCCGTGCATATATTGCAATACCTTACTTGAGAATAATGATGGTAAAGACTATCTTAGGAAATGAGGTTGTCCAATTAAGTTCCAATCATATTCCTAAGGGTCTGGTTGAGCTTGAAGCATTTTATAGTAGTTAAAATGATCACTCAACAAAAATAAGCAATGCTAAGATTGAAGACTTGGAGGAAATTAACTTAGGATCAGAAACCAGTCCTCAAGTTGTTTATATTGGAAAAGGTTTAGATTCCCATATAAGGACAAATTTGATTAAACTATTGAGAAAATATAAGCATGTTTTTGCATGGTCATATGAGGACTTAAAAGCTTATAGGGAAGACCTTTTCCAACATGAGATCCCACTAAAATTAGAGGTGAAACCATTTAGGCAAAAATAGAGGCCTATTAATCTTTTGCTGGCTCCTGAGATGCAACAAGAGTTTATGAAGTTAAAGGATGCTGGGATTATCCATCCAATCAAACATTCAATGTGGGTTTCAAATTTGGTACCAGTAAGAAAAAAGAATGGTGACATCAGGTTATGTGTGGATTTCATAAATTTAAATATTGCCTCACTAAAAGATAATTACTATTTACCCAACATGGAGGCAATGTTACATAAAGTGACTGGTTGTGAGCTTCTATCAATGATGGATGGTTTCTCAGGCTACAACCAAGTTTTAGTAAGGAATCAGAGCAATACAAGACTACATTTACCACTCCTTGGGGAAATTATGTCTATATCAGAATGCCATTTGGATTGATAAATGCAGGAACAACTTTTTAGAGGGCCATGGATGTTGCTTTTAAGGAATTTATTGACTTATTCATGGTCATTTATCAAGATGATCTAACTGCATACTCTAAAAGGGCTGAAGATCATTCTGAACACCTAGGTAAAATTTTCAATAAAGATTTAGAACATGGTGTTTCATTAAATCCTAAGAAATGTCACTTTGTAGTACAGGAAGGAAAATTGCTAGGACACATAGTGTCTAAAGATGGAGTAAGAATAGACGCTGAAAGAATAGAAGAAATCCATAAGGTCATTGCTCCAAAAAACTTAAAAGGAGTTCAATATTTCTTAGGAAAGATTAATTTTGTCAGAAGATTTATAGAAAACTTTGCAGAAATTGTCAAACCTATCATAAAATTGCTGAAAAAAGATGCAAAATTTAATTGGAATGAAGAAGCTCAAATAAATTTTGAGAGAATAAAGAAGGCAGTGCAAGAGGCTCCTATTCTAAAATCACCTAATTATGGTAAGCCTTTTTCTCTATTTTCATTTGCATCTTATCACACAATTACTGTTGTTTTACTACAAAAAGATGCGGAAAGATTTAAGCATCCAATAGTTTTTTATAGTAAATCTCTCCAAGCCGCAGAGCTAAATTATGAGATGATGGAGAAGTAGGCATATGCTTTAGTGAAAGCAATAAAATCTTTTAGACCATATTTGGTCTGTGCTAAGGTGCAAGCATATGTCCCTCACTCAGCAGTAAAGGATATTCTTACTCAGCCAGAAGTGACTGGTAAGAGGTGTAAGTGGATCAATAGAATTCAGGAATTTAATCTTGAAATCCACATTACAAAGTTGATAAGAGGTCAAGGTTTGGCCAAAATCATGACAGAGGATAAATTGGATTTAGTACAAGTGAATGATATAGAGACACATGATCAGACAGTTACAAGTATAGAAAGACAACCATTTATGCTGATATTGTGTACTTTTTAAAGAATGCCAAGTGTCTTGATACTATGACTGACAATCAAAAGAGAAGTCTCAAATTGTAGGCTCAAAAATACACCTTACTCAAAGGAGATTTGTATTGGAAAGATAGAAATGGTGTATTATTGTTATGTTTGGATCAGAGCCAATCTGAGAAAGTTTTAAATGAAATGCATGCAGGGGAGTGTGGAGGTCACTTTTATGCTAAGACCACTGCCCACAAGATTTTAAGGGCTAGATACTATTGGCCTTGTTTATTAAAAGACACATATGCATATGTCAGAAAATGTGAACCTTGTTAGAGGTTCTCAAATAAGCTCAAATTTTCAGGAGCCCAATTGTTAAACCCAGTAAGTGCTGAAACCCCTTTTTCTATGTGCGGAATTGATTTTATTGGTGAGTTTGCAGAAAAATCAAGTGGAGGACACAATTGGATACTAGTGGCTACTGATTATTTTACAAAGTGGATTGAAGCCATTCCTACAAAAAAGGCAACAAGTAAGGTAGTCACTAAATTTTTAATGGAGAATATTCTGACTAGATTTGGTGTACCTTCAAAGTTAATAATGGATACTGCCATGTGCTTTAGATCAGATGAGATAACATACTTCTGTGAGAAGTATGGGATCATAATGTCATATTCATCCCCATATCACCCACAGAAAAATGGACAAACTGAATCTAGTAACAAAAGCATACATAAGATATTGAAAAAGACTCTTGAAAAGAATAAGAGAGCATGGCATACCAAACTAAAGTTAGCACTCTGGGCTGATAGAATAACAGTTAAGAAAGCCACTGGTAAGTCACCATTTGAATTGGTATATGGTTTACATTAAAAAATGCCTATAAACAATCTGTTACCAGTATATTAGTTCATGCAAGAAGAGCAGTTAGATTTTTCTGACAGCATGCAGAATAAAATGATTCAATTGGCAGAGTTGGATGAAACAAGAAGAGATAGCCAGAAGGAAAACATTAAATTACAACAGAAGATGAAATATTTTTTTGACAAAAGGGCTACTGATAGAAAATTCCAACCATATGACCTAGTTCTTCAGTGGAATGTGAGAGGAGAAGATAAAGGAAAGCATAAAAAGTTTAAATCCTTATGGCTTGGACCATTTGTTATTTTGTAAAGCTTAGGAAAAGATTCCTATTTACTAAATAAAATGGATGGAGAAGATTTTGAATTTCTAGTGCATGGGCAATTTTTGAAACCCTTCTTCAATTGAAAAAACAAAATTTTATGCACAAGTAAGTATGTATTATATCGTATATAGTTTCTTTCAGTTGTGTGTTTCTCTTAAGTAGTATTTTAATCTCTATCAAATAAGAGGTCTGCAACCAGAGATTTTGAGATTATTTTGCCATAAACTATGTTTATCCATCCTCAGATAGAGCCACTGTTGGTTGTATTTCCTATTTTTGAGTTTGCCCTAAAATTTTTGGAAATGCTTGTCATTCTTATGCCTAGAAGGTTAAAAATCATGTTTGAAATTGTTTACATACCTCTGCAAATAATTTTTTAGCCCTAAATTCTTTGAAAAATGTCAAAACCCTAAGCCCTTGAGTAATTTTTGTTCGAAATTGTAGAAAAGCCCTAAAATTCCCAAGCTGGTTCTATTTATATGTTACCTTTTTATGACTTAAGTTTGAGTTTATGTGCATGTGCTTATTTCTTAGTCACCAAGTCTCATAAGAAAAGATGAATATTCCTTATGATCTGGAGACTTGGTGAAAAGTCTTGGTTGCATAGTCTCTTAATAAAACAGAATATGCTAAAATGGTTATGAGACCTAGCACAGACCGTTGATTTTATAATAAGATTTGATGGTCGTCGTGTTGTCTCTTGATCAAATCATAGTTAGTTATTTTATTTGGAAATTTCAAGATTGCTCAGTCATGTTATCTCCTGATGAAACCCATGGTTATGAGTTAAGTTCATGAGCTAAAGTTGTAGTGTTATCACCAGGTCCCGTGATCAAATGTGAGTTAAGTAAAATAACTGGAGATTACGTGACAACCATTGATCAGAGAGTTAATCTAATTGCAGTCGGGAGGTCTCCTGATTTTAACTGTGGTTTAGAAATTATCATGCGACATGGAGATTCAATGGTCGCTAAGTCTCTGGATAAACCAAGGATCAGATGTCAGATTAAATTTAAGTGTTGTCACGTAGTCGCATGAAGAAAGATGAGTTAAGTCAAAATCAAGAGATCAAGAGACAACCATCTAATGAAGATATGATCTAACAGTAGTCCTGTGATCGCTTGATAAGATTGAAAAGTCAAAAGGTATCTAGTGATCAGGAGATAAGAGGAAAAAGTAAGACACACATCCATTTGTCGCTAAGTCTCCTGAAAGATTAGGGTTTGTAATGAGGATTACGAGACTTAGCGACAATCGTCAGATATAGAGGAAAGAGAGATTGACGGTAGTTGCGTTGTCTCTAGATGCACATTTAAAAGGTAAAATAATCACATGATTAAGAGACTAAAGTGTTTAGTCATGAGGTCTCATGATGAGACATGAGCTAAGGAAATTATCTGGCGACATAGAGATTCCACAATCGCCGAGTCTCCGGATGCGACCCAAGGTAAAGAACAGTAAAAAAATGCTTTGTCATGATGTCTCCATAAGATGAAGGGTTAAGTTAAAAGATTAAGTGACACCGTGACAACCGTTGATCAGGAGTTTAATCTAGTGGCAGTTTCTAAGTCTCTTGAAGAAACTGTAGTTATCAAAAACATCAAGCGACAAGGAGATCATTTAGTCGCTAGGTCACTAGAAGTTAACCAGAGTTTAATAAATACATTTTCAGCGGTGCCATCGTGGAAAATTACTGACCAATCAGAGTACATAGAATTTGACAGATGGGAAAGTAGCCGTAATATGATTTAATGCAGCCAATCAGATTTGATCTCGATCTCATTTTGAATTTTATAAAGTTTTATATACAAAAACTCTCATCAAAAATTGATTAACCTGATAGTTTGAATGCCACGGCTAGAACCAAAAATTTATGTCACAATGCGTGGAACTAATGGTGAAGTGATTGAATTACCAATTCAAAGAGACATCTACATTGAATTCTCAATTATAAGTAAGCTTGTCCGTTGTTATTTCATCTTTACCAGCTTCCGATTTCCCAGAGCAAAGAGTTCATAAAGATTTTAGTATTTTCTGAGAAAAAGTTAATTCTCCAGCAACAAGTGATTTAGAAAGGTGATTTCTTGATTCAGAGTTCAACAGAGATTGTGTTTGACAGTATTTTCAAAATTTAAAATTGCATATTTTAGGATAATTGATAGTTGGTGGTGAGGGTTTTTAGTAGTTTTGTTTCAATATCGGTGATAAGGTGTTAAGAGTAGGATAGAAAAGGAAGATGAGTCAAGCACAGAGTATGGCGTCCACCAGTGGGAGAAGTGAAGATATTGAGGATGAATCAAAAGGAAAAAGAAATTATTCAAACAAGTTTCTCACTTTTCTTCTAGGCTCCAATCAAAATAGAAAGGTTAGTGCTGAGGTCTTAATTGATTATATGGCTTATATTAGAGATACAAAATCACCAGGTTCATCAGTATATTCACTGTTTAATTAATTCTTTAATAATAGTGATGAACCCATGCCTATCTCAAACCCTTGGACCTGTGGATTAGCTACGTTGATTGTTCCTGACATCTTTGTTGATGTTAATTTCATTTTAGAATTGGCCAGTAGGTATGATACCCTGACCAAAACCACTAAGAGGGATGATGGAAAGACCCTACTCACCTTGGATCAGAATACTTTCATGAAGGACTTCAATGTATATTACCCCATGACTAGTGAAATAAATCTGAAGAGCCTAGAGAATAGATACACTAGAGGATCTGGCATTGCTGCTAAATTGATCAGGGATCATCATGTCCCTAAGAAAATGAAAACCTACATAGCCCCCATGCCAGGAGAAACCCCATATTTCTACAAAGATCTTAATTTCTACATCAAATACATATCATATGCACTGAGTAGAGTGCTTGGAAAGGATACTGGAGCAGAGAGAATCACCTCAGATATTTTGATGATGGTGCTGGATATGCAGAGCCTCCATACCACTTCAAATTATGACTACATCCAGTATATCATAGACCAGATGCATCAAGGGTTTGTAGACATACAAAGTAAGAAGTATCATCCAAGATTTATGCATTATTCAATCCTCATGCATTTGATCCTATACTATAATTTCCCAGTTATGAATTTTCAGTTTCTACAGCCATAAAGGTTTCACCATAACCAGCCTAACCCTGTTCAGTGTTGGCTCAGAGTATGGAATTATACATCTAGAGAGAAAGAGTTTTGTGCTTTTGAAAATTGGATAATCTATCCACTTCTTAAGTGCTTAGGTGTTGATAAACCTAGGCTGCCTATTAAGTTTATTCAACTATTGAGGCCTTGCCAATATCTTGATAAATGGCCAGGAGACCATAATTAGGGGGATTTCTATTATGAGAAAAATTTCACAATAATGAGGGTCTATGGTTTCTCCCACCCTCCACACATCTTACCATATGATGTACCACCAAGGAAAGCTGCAATGGAGTTCATCGGGCAACTCATTTTGATAGATAAGGACCACCTAGCATCACATAGGAAGGGTACATTTACACATAGGCTATTTGGGATTTACAATTTCACTATTGGAAAATGAGCTTTGGACCTAGTAAATGCCTAGATGAATCATTACAAAATGAATGTGGCCCTGTATAGATATCTTGATACAGAGGGTTTTATCCTTAGTGCAAAGAAATTTCTCACACCAACCATCCCCTACACAAAAGAACATGAAGAGTGTATGGAGGAAGATTTAATAAGAAACATCTTGGAAGATGAGGAGGTGGACAAAAGAGAAATTAAGTTCAATGACTTATGGAACTGGAGAGGCAGGTGAAAAGAAAAGGAATGAAGTTTGGAGGTTTCTACCCTGATATGCCTTATTTGAAAAGGATAGATGCTATGATTGACTCTCATACTCTCCTCTGTAATCAGTTGGAAGAAGCACTAGTGGTCCTGCAGAAAGGCCATAGGGAGCACTCAGAGTTAGAATATGATGACAACAGTGATCAGGGCTATCCTTCACCTATTGCCTATCTAGATTATCAAGCAGTTGGATTGGAGCAGGCAGTTGAGGGGGAAGATATCATTGACCTAATAGAGGTCCTAGAGAAGGAAGTGACAAATGAGCCCTCACCAAAGAGACAAAAAATAGAAATAGGGGAACCATCTAGGAAAAGTAAAATAGATAGAATTGGAGCTTTGATAACTATATATAGGCCCTATGATCATTTATTGAGAAAATAGATTAGGGCAGGGAAGAAACTACAAAAAGATACAAAAGAAGAGGAAGAATTACCTCTTAGGTCATGCACAGATCAGAGGTTGATGCATCAAGAGGAATTCCTACTTCATTAAGACAAGAGAATTCAAGGAGTTCCTCATATGGAATAAGCAACAACAAATTGGAAAATAGTTGCAATTGGTAGGTGGTGATCCAGTCACTCAGGAAGCCTTACAAACATTGCAGTATTATGATCCTGAATCTAAGGAAATTACACCAGAACATGCAAGACAATTGGTCAAGGCTAGTGGGATATTATTTGTGGAAGGCTGGGATTTGTCTTTAGCCTTTATAATTGATCAAATAAGAAGGCAACCAGATGTCAAATTATCATCAGTGACTCAGGTTGGAGATATGATTAGAGGGTTTGGATATAACCCCAAATCTCAGGCACTTGTAATGTGGAGCTTAGCTCCTAAGGATCAAAAGCCAACCCTTCTTAATATTCAAGAAAAAATGGAGGGTAATAAGATCATATGGACACTCCAAAATATAGGGGATTTGGAGATATCTGAAGTATTAACCCATTTTCTTCAGCTCAATGAGGCAAAAACAACCTATCTATCAGAAAAATTGCAAAAAATCGCTAGTGATACTAGTGATATTGTTAAAGATAGGGAGATAGCATTGGTAAAAAGAATAAGAGAAAATCATAGACGAGCTTACCAAACAGTTACTAGAAATAATATAACCTATCCCTATTGAGCCAAAAGAAGTGATGGATGTTGAAATCCAAATAGAGGATACATGGGAGATACCTACTGGAGCAGAGCTAGAAGTCACAGAGCATAATAATGTTGTTTTGGAGGCATTAACTTCAATTTTGCAGCATAGAATTGACACCATCAAAGATAAGATTAATGTGGTGTATGGGGCTTATGGTAGGTTTCCAGGTCTGCAAGCATAGGTGGCTAATTTTTTGACAATTTTGAATCCATACTATTCAACCTGGTCTGGAAGAATATCACTTTTTGAGAGGTTGGCATCTGTACAACCATTAAGGTCAGATCTACCAGAAATAGTAACTATGGTTGGTATAGAAATAGAGAAGATTGGGGTTACCTTGTCTTTCTTCAAGGGAAAAGCCAATCAAATTAAGGAAAATTTGAAGATGTTTGGAGTGAGTTATAATAGGTTTATACCCCCCATTAGAATCGATGATGATCAGATCAAGCCATTAGGGCTATGGGGATCAAAGTTTGGTAATGTGTTTCCTAATAAGGATATTTATGTATCTGATCAGGGAGAATTAGATATGGAGAGGTTCGACAAACTTCTGGATGATGAAATAAAGGCATAAACAGATTGCAATAAGTTCATCACAAATGTTAAGAGCATAATAGATGCTAGGTGGGGAAGGCAGAAGGCTCAGCTGGAAATTATTCAGAATTTTGAGTAGCATAAAGAGGAAGATGTGACTACATGGGATGTCATGACAAAGCCCAAGAAAAAGAAGCCTTTTACAGTTGACTTAGATGTCATGGATGAAGAATGAAGGACACATGTCGCCTGATCTATGAGCACAGGAAGGTGAGTAATCTTGAAGAGATTAGTGTAAGTTAGCTTGTATTGGTGGTCACTAAATCTTATTAAAACTATCAGATACTATCATGAATATATTTAGACAAAGGTGCCGAAATCCACAAGAAGACAAAGAAGCAAGATCAGGTTTCATTCCTCATTTTTTTCCTTCCCCCGCTTGGGTTATTCCTGTATTTTATCTTTTCTATGTTTTTAGGGTTAGGTCTCCAAATCATCCGAAGCTTGTTGTATCCTTGTATTAAGGATTCCAAGATGATTTGAGATTATATATATGTAATTATAACCATTTTTGTGAGGAGAGAGAGAGAGAGTTGGAAATTTTAATAGAATTACAAGGCAGACTAAAATTGTGTCTGAACCTTTGTACTATTTGTCTATCTAAATGTATTTGAAGCTTTAAGAGATCAATAGAAATATTTTGCAATCTCTTTTATGCATCTAAATTGTCTCTTTACATTTTTGTTATAGTTCTTGTGTGTTTATCTGTAAGGCATTTAAGTACATTAATCATAAGGTGATTGTGTAGTTACTTGTAAGTTCCTTCAAGGAAGGATTAAATTATTTCAAGTAACCCCAGGGAACATAACATTAGTTTGAGGATTGGATGATAAAGTTGTACGAAGAGGATAGTATATAAGGTATTCTATCTTTGTTGCAAGTGTTTTATTGATTACCTTACTGTGGATTTATACAAGATATTGACTCATAGCCCAAGGATTAGGCACTGGTTTTGTGTTTGCTAAGTAATTGATATACAATCCAATATTTTCAAATTACTTAATCATATACACCACAAAACAAATAATTCCATTCAAATGATTGTATTCTTAGGGTAAAATTTAGTTTGTTGATTCCTTGAAGAGAGGATCATTAGGTTGCCCCTCCTAAAATCAAAAGGAAGAGGGATGAAAATCCTTATCTCATTGGTTTATGTTATCAAGACCATAGCCTGGCTTATAGTACTCTATTTTAAATTAATCATTGCAATCTCCAAGGTATTTTATAAGTTGTTACAGTGAGGTCAGAAGTAACAAAGTAGTGAATGAAGTAGTCCACTAAATTTATTGACTAAAGAATCAATAATCTGTTATAGGTAATACCTGCCTGAGTCTGTGGAGCTCAAAAAAGAAGGAGGTGATAATAGGTATCCCCAGTATTATAAAATAGCTCATCAATTAGCCTTTGTCTTGCATAAAAAGGAGTTTGCATTCAAGTATATAAGTATACTGTCATTTTAGGATTGTGCTGCAAGAAAAAGAGCTAACATGGGACACGCTCACTCTAGTTCATCGAGGAGATGTAAATGTGCAAAGAGCTAAAGCTGAAAGTCTTAGAGGAAAGTTTGATGACATGAGAATGAAAGAAGGAGAAAACATATCATAGTATAGTAACCAAATTGAGGAGGTTGTGAATGCTATTCATGGAGCATGTGGAGTTATTGATGAAGACACTATTGTACAAGTAAGATTTTCAGAACTTTATTTCCTATTTATGCTATTAGAGTCTCTGCAATACATAAAATAAGAGCAGCACCTAGAAATAATATTACAATTGATAGTCTAGTCGGTAGACTGATTTCATTTGAGCTGAACAATTTTGACAACAGTGTTGTTCCTACTGTTGAGTCTGCATTTATGTCATCTCTAAAAATTAGTAAACCTAGTAACAAATACATGATAAAAAATGATAGTGATAGTGACAGTGATGAGAGAGAACTTGATAAACTTGAAGAATTAATGGCCAGAAAATTGCATAAAGGTAAATGAATCATATAAAGGTAAACTACCTTTGATATGCTTTAATTGTAAAGAAATTGGACACTTTGCTGCCAGATGCCCTAACAGAAAAAATGATGAAAGAAACAATGAAAGATCTAATGATAGAAAGGACAATCATGACTATAGAAGTAACCAAAAGTATGACAAAAGGAGTAATCAAGATTGCAAAGACAAAATAAAGAAAGCATATTACCTTGTTGAAAACATCGGCACCGACACCGACGCTGCTGAAGATTTGAGACAATGTTTGTAGCTATGAAAGAAGATTCTGAAGTAGATGAGAGGTATGTTGAAACAACACTTATTTATAAAGTTAGCAAGAATGATGTTTGGATTATTGATAGTGACTGTACTCATCATATGACTAGAGATAAAGACAAGTTTAAATTTCTTAAGCATTATAATGATGTATCTATTAGAATGGGAAATGATACACCTTGTCAAGTGAAAGGAAAATGTACTATATTGCTGAATGATATGATGAAATGTGAGAATGCATATTGGGTGAAAGGACTTAATTATAATCTATTGAGTGTTTCACAGTTAAATAACATAGGTCACCGAGTTGCATTTGAGAATAGAAAAGCTAAAATATATAATGAAACAGAAAAGTTGATTGGCATAGGAGAACAATCAAAAGGTAATTGATTCTATCTTGACTCTGTAGAAATTTCTTGTTTGATGGCTAGAAATAAAGATGTGTGGTTGTGGCATAAGAGGTTATGTCATGTGAATTTTGACAACATGGTTAAGATCAGTAAGAAAAAGAAAGTAAGAGGCTTACTGAGCATATCTAAACCTGACCATGTAATATGCAAAAATTGTCAAATGGGAAAAATGTCAAAATATAGTTTTAAGAGAGTTTTTTTTCATCTAATGTTATTTTGGAACTGGTTCATACCAACTTGTGTGGACCTATGAGAACATAGAGTTGTTATGGTGACATATACTTTATTTTATTTGTTGATGATTATTCTAGAATGATGACTGTCATGTTCTTAAAAGAAAAATCTGAAGCATTTAAGATGTTCAAATGGTACAAAGCTAAAGTGGAAAAAGAAAGTGGTAAAGAACTGAAATGTTTAAGTTCAGATAGAAGAGGAGAATTTATTTATGATGATTTCACTAACTTCTATAATGAGCATGTAATTAAGAGACAGGTCTCTGCACCAAGTACACCACAACAGAATGGGATTGCTGAAAGGAGAAATTGATCCATTGTGGATTGTGCTAGAATGCTAATGATTGAAAAGAGTGTTACACAAGTTTACTGGAGGGAAGCTTTTAGTACTATTGTATACACATTGAACTGAGTACAACTGAAGAAAGATTCAAACAAGACACCTCATATGGTATGGTTACACACCTAATGTGAGTTACTTTAGAATATTTGGAAGTCGATGCTATATTCTGAAAGATGATAAAAATGAGAAATTTGATTCAAAAGGCGATGAAGGAATATTTCTAAGATATTCTACTAAGAGAAAAGCTTATAAATGTTTGAAAAAGTCTTCTAACAAGATCATTGAAAGTGCAAATGTAAGAGTTGATGAATTTGCTGAGAAGAATGATGCTGAAAGTAAAAGAGAACCATAAGAATACACCAAATTTGTTTATATTGAATATCCTAACACTTTTCCCGAGCAACTGCCTAACATTACAGAGCAATAGGTCAATGTTACCGAGCATCAAGATGCACCAACTGAGAATCAGGAAGATGTTGCAACTGGAGATCATAATCATACACCAACTAGAGAACACAATGAAGAAATAACTGAACCTGTACTTGAACAATATGTAAGAAAAAATCATCCACAGAATTATATTATTGGAGATAAGAGAGTTGGCTTGATGACATGAAGTAAGTTTAATGATAACACATGTTTGATTTGTGAATTTGAACCTAAAAATGTTAGAGATGCACTTGCAAATGATGATTGCATTAAGGCAATGAATGAATAAATTGAGCAGATACAGAAGAAGAAAACATGGACATTAGTATCGAGATCGAGTGATAAGAATTTAATTGGAACCAAATGGATATTCAGAAACAAATTGAGTGAGAATGGAGATGTTGCATGAAACAAGACAAGACTAGTATGCAAAGGGTATGCACAAGAAGAAGGTATTGACTACGGAGAATCTTTTGCACCCATTGCTAGACTTGAAGGAGTTAGAATATTGATTGCATATGCTTCTTACAAAGAATTTAAAGTTTATTATATGGATGTTACAGCTGCATTTCTGAATGGGATACTAGAAGAAGAGGTATACATTGAACAACCTGAAGGTTTTGTTGATCCTAATCAGAAAAGCATGATATGCAAATTGCATAAAGCCTTGTATGGAATTAAACAAGCACCAAGAGCATGGTATGAAAGAATACACTCCTATCTTATCAGTATTGGATTTTTTAGAACAAGTGATAACAATAATTTATACTTGAAAGGGGAACTGATGATAAGATTCTTATTGATGAAATTTTTGTTGATGATATTATATTTGGAGGTAATGATAACTTATAAAAATCATTCGCTAATGAAATGAGAAAATAATTTGAAATGTCAATGTTAGGAGAGATCAATTTTTTTCTTGGCTTGCAAATCTTACAATAGGATGAATGCATATACATTACTCAATCAAAGTACATCAAGGAAGTACTAAAGACATTCAGAAAGGAAGATTCAAAACCAATCGGTACACATATGGTTATAGGATGAAAATTGACAAAAGATGATCAGACACCGAGGTAAATCAGACACTCTACAGATCTATGATTGGAAAATTGATGTATGTTGTACACACAAGACCAGATATTGCACACATAGTTGGAATTGTAGCAAGATTCTATGCTAATCCTAAGGAATCACATATGACTGTTGTAAAGAGAATTGTTAGATATCTGAAAAACATAGAAGATTATAGATTATGGTACAAGGGTAAGTGCACAAAGATGGGGGACCAAAAAAGGGGATAAGATGCCACTTTTTTTTTTTTTGCTGAAATAAGAAAACTCTGAACTTCAATGAGAAATTGAGGATAGTTACACTCAAAATTTTAGAATGTGACAAAAACAAGAGTTGTTCTACTCCGAATCTAGTTTCTAAACTACTAATTTATTTTAGAAATGGTGTATATTAAGGCCCTCAAAAAGGGGGAGCACAAAAAGTGGTTTTTGTTTTTTGGAAAAATTATAACATAGCGTATGGTGTGCTACCCCTAAAATGTTAAATTTTTTTTAAAAAAAAATTAATCACTCCAGTGAGAAATCAGCTAACACCGCCTAGTTTATCCCAGATTTTTCTACTAATTTTTTGATGAAATTGTGATTTTTTGCCATTTTCTGAAGTGGACACATCTTGAAAATGTGAAATTTCTATGTGCTCCCCCTAGAAATCATTGAAAACTAATTGAAAATCAGAACTTTTTTTTTTTTTAAGTATGTAGAATGGAGTCTAGTTTCTAAAAATGTAATTTTTTTTTTAAATTCGATGAATGAGCCAAAATCTAAGCCCAAATGAATACACATTGGTTTTTGACAAAAATCAAACATACTTAATAAATAAATTAGATATGAAAAGCTTAACATAATGAGAATTCAAAATAAATTGCATGGTTAGATAGCTATCAGAGAGATCTACAATATTATGCCACCTGATTTTATTATTATTGAACCACATGCAAACCTGAGAGGGAGCACACAAGAAAAAATGTTTTTTTTTCTAAGTTTGCTAGAAAACACGTCTTAGATCGGTTTGAATCTTCTAAGCCTTTGGGTTGGAACTCCAAGGAAAATCCTAGCCTTAGGCTTGGTAAACTTCAATGTCGTTCAAAGGGCATACACCCTATATTAGACACACAAAATGACAAAAGGAGAGAGAGAGAGAGAGAGAGAGAGAGAGAGAGAGAGTACTGATTTTCCTATACATTGCATGTATGTACAATAATGAGTACCTATTTATACCTTACTTGATTCAAATGGATAGAAGAAAAAATGTTGATGAATAAATATGATTTTAGGTTAATCATGTGTTAGATCATCTCAAGATATTTCCTACGCTTTTTGAACGTAGTCAATCGAACTCTGTATGTGGAAGTAATGGCTTCCAGAGCAAAGTCTATTTTAATTTCTTCATAACCCGATTGGGTTATGGAGAAAAATGCATAATTTTTACTTCTTCAAAATCCATTCGGGTTTTGAAGTACTTTTTGATTTTCAGAACCCGAGCGGGTTATTTTAAATATAGAAACCCGATCGGGTTCTTAAACAGATTGGGTTTTTTATAATATTTTCTAGCAATTTTAAATTTTCAATAACCTGATCGAGTTATATGAAATTTGAATTTTTTAAAATATGTGTCCACTTTTTTGGTTCACAACTTGGTGCACATACCCATGCATACATGCAAATGCACACATGCATATTGCTGAAGAGATTAACTTCATGCATGACTGATCAAACTGTTTGAAGATAGAACTGATCAATTCTGTAGACAACATCGAGCGACAGAAAAGAGTATTTACCGAGTAGAACAGAGTATGTAGAATCAGAGGGAATGAAGTGATTATTGAGAAAAGGTATTATGTACTTAGTATAGATCTAAAAATCTACAAATAGAGTTGTATTTGAGTCAGATCATTACTGTATCAGTTTAACCATTGTTACAGAAAAATCTCTTAACCGAGTATGACTTAACAGTGTATGCACCCTAAAATGGTTGCCTAGACTTTGGGCCCCATTTTATTATTTTATCATTTTATCAATTTCCTGAATCAATGCTTTGGAACATTTTCAATTCAAATCAATTTCCTTGATCAAATTGAAATTAATTTAATTATTGAATTATTTCAATATTTCCTAAGGTTTGATCATTTTTTATTTAAAAGATTTAATCTCCCTTTTAATTAAATAAAATTCCTCTTATTTAATTAAAAAAATTAATCTCCCTTTTAAATAAATAAAATTCCTCTTATTTAATTAAATTCAATTTCCTCCCATTTAATTAAATAAAATTCTTCTAATTTATTTAATTATAAAGAAAACCCCTCTTAAAATTAAATAAATAAAAATCCCACTTAAAGCACTTTATTTGTTGAAAAAGAAAATAAATTAAGTGAAAATTAAATAAAATCCCTTTTTCATCACATCCTCCTAAGTGGTGGGTTTTTGCCTCTTAATCATAGCCTTTGATTTTTGCCTCTTAATCTCAATCGTTCACTTTCCTATATAAGGAAATCTCTCCTTCTCATTTGATAATCATCAATCAAGGAATCATCAACCAATCATCAATAATCATCAGTCATCTATCAAAATCATCTTTTTCTTGGTATTGTTATGCTGCAGGTTTGGAGAGCAATTTTGGAGGAGGATTTGAGCACTTGAGCTTGGATATTGCAACTTCTCTCTTCTTGTCTTCTTCTTCTTACATCCATGGCTATTCATGTAGATTAGATTCATGTTTATTTCCATAGATTAAACTTGCATTTCTATTTCCTTTCATAGATTAATCATGCATTGTTGTCATTCAGATTAATTTCCTCTCATGCATTGCAATCATATAGAGTAGACCTCATTTTTATGCATTTGAATCTCTCGTTTCATGGTGTACTTGCATGAGCACTAACTAGGTCAATCTGAGGGCCTCCATTTCACACCTTTGCACTCCATGACTAGAGAGATATGGATCAATATTTGAGGCCTCATTCTTGAGCAACCTTGGATGGAATGATTCATAGAAGTGTGTCAATATTTTAACACACATTCTTGGCGCCCACCGTGGGGCATGATACTCCTGATTTTTCTTCATTTTATTAGATTTTTAGATTTTCTAATCTTTACATGGTTATTTTATTGAAGTTTTTCAAGCCTAACCCTTGTGCAGATTTGCTTGGAGATGAAAACCCTAGATTTTCAAAGAGTTGATCATATCTCCCAAATGGCATAGAGTTTTGGTCTAAATTTTTCTTTGTAGGTTGGCGATATATCAGAGAAGCTTCAGTAAAAAATTTATAATTTTCTAAGGTATTTTGAATGTTTTATATTTTTTTCTTTATTTTTCATAAAACCTTAATTTTTGGGGAAAATCTATGCATTTTTCATAAATTTTTACATTTTTGGAAAGGTATTAAAATTCTACAAGGGGTCCATTCTTTGAGTTTTAAATTTGGATGCAATATCATAGCTCATTTGGTCAATTTATGAAAACTGGTCTATTTTGGGAAAATGGCTCCTTAGGGCACAAATGAAAAGATATTTTTAAAAATTTTGACATTTTTGGAAAGCTCTTTATTTTTTAATAGGGGTCTTTTTTTTGTATTTAGGGTTTGGGAGCCGAATTTATATCAAACAAATCAGATCTTGTTGACTAGGTCAAAAATTAAAATTAAAAAAGGGTATTTAATGATTAGCTTGCACTTATTTTCACATGGTTCAATGCATGATGTGAGTTGTCATTTGGATTATTTTTTGGTTATTATTTCTCCTAACAATTAATTTTCAAATCTAACCCTAGAGTTTGCATAAGTTGAATATACATTGCATATCTTGTTTGCTTGTTTGCTTGTCTTGCTTGTTGGAGAGTTCGTGGGGATTGCTTGGACTTGCATGGATAAACAACAAAATTCTCGCGTTGCTTTGGATCTGAGGTATTTTGTTGAATCTTTATAACATTTAGATTTTGGAAATAAAATGAACATCTCATGTGTTTAGCTTGAGTGTTTCTTGCTTTCATAGATCACATTTCCAATTGGTGCTCTAAAAATGGACCTAGTTTTACTTTCTTGCATATATGTTTCACATAGTAATTAGGCCCTATGAAAACTATTTATGGCAATCTTGAGAGAGTGGGCTTCATTCGCTTGTTTTACATGCGAAGCTCTTCTTGACAATAGATCCCCTTGTAGGTAGGGAAGGATTTTGTTTTCATCTCATTGGTCAACTTGGTTTGGGCTTCAACTTTTGGCAATACTTTCTCTCTTTGGGGGATTGGTATCATTTGTTTTTGTGTGAGCCTTGAGTGAGGTGATTTCAAATTAGTGGGTCAATGAATCATGTTTGCTATGTTTTGGTGAGGTGAAGAGGCTAGAGGATTATGCTGTTTTCCCTTTTGGGAGAATTAGAAACTTGGAACCCTTGAATCTGAACTAAGTCCCCATGTGGTCCATATTGTGAGTCTTCCTTGTTAGAGAGGGTTAACCATAGTGGAAATTCCCTTTATTGGGTCAACCACATGGATGAAACCTCAAGCGGTTATAGCCATTTTCTCCATGGTAGTGACAGCCGCTATATAAATGTCCTTGTGGAAGAAATCTCCACGGGTGTAGTTTCTTGTGGGTTGTCAAATCTCCTTAGCAACTCCTGATTGATTAAATTCTTGGGCTGTGTCAAAACCTCAGTGCGCCGGGATTGGATTTCACCCACTTGAGATTGCAAAAGTTGAAGAGTCAAGCAATTACTAAGAACCATAGTGCAACCAACTTTTTATTTTCTAGGACTGTGTGTGATTGAAAAACATTTAAGAACATACACAAGTAGCATTCTTATGGAGTAGAATTACTATGACACTATCTATGTTCATGTGCAAGGTTGCTTTTCCCCTTGCTCATTGTTTGAAGACATTGATTGCTTGAACTTCCTGATTGCTGTCTTACGTGCTTGGTTCATGATAAAATATGTTAATGCATCTAGTTGGTCAATTAAAACAAACAAATCTGAGTTCCCGAGTGATAAAAAATTCAATGTATCTCCCCAAAGAGTGTTATGACATGTTGCTCAACATCCAAATGAACTTAAATAGTATAAAATTCCACAAAATGACTCTTGGTCTTCTTTCTTCCACATCTTCCATGTCTTCTTAGTCTTCCATTTCCATTTTTCTCTTCTTCTTTCATGCTTCTTCCTATTTCTTCCTAAGATCTTCATGTCTTCTTGATTCTTTTTCTCTTATTATCTAGTCTATCTTCTTCTATTTTCATCTATTCTATCACTTCCATTCTTGATTCCTCTTCTTCTAGAACCATGAATTTCAAATATCTTTCTATGGAACCTCTCTTAAGGATAGATGATCTTGAAATTATTGCTCAATTCGAAGAGTGTTTTTTTTCCAACAAGTTAATGGATGATAAATTGGAAAAAATGATATATAAACGAGCAAGTGGATTACACGCCTTTCCTAGAATCATAAGCATGATCTTGTCACAATGATCTTCTTCTTCCAAACATCTTTCATCTTCTAAGACTTCTCATCATTCTTCATCATCCAAATATTCTTCTTCTTCACGATCTCATTCTTCTTCTACTTCTTCCAAGAGTCATGATTCTCTTCAAAATGCATACAATAATGAGCAACGTGATAATCCTTGTGATACCTCTTCTGTGAAGAATGACATGCCTGTTTATGATGACTATGACTTTGATGATCCCGCCTACTGTAATTCTGATGACTTTGTTGCCTATTATGATGATGGCTATTATGATGAAATACGTAGTCATACTTATAACACTTCTATTCCTAAGGGTCCTCCTCGTCATGTGCTCGTGCTTACTAGGGGTGGGGGTTCAGAGTGGAGAGATTGTGATGGTGATCCATATGATTCTGAATTTGAAAGAGAATTTGATGATTTTTATGAACAATACTTTGATGATAAATTTGAGGAAGAGAAAGC
>MU227381.1:154424-174003 GCA_018584345.1 Thuja plicata | reverse complement strand
TCCTTGATCAAATTGTAATTAATTCAATTATTCAATTATTTCAATATTTCCTAAGGTTTGATCATTTTTTAATTAAAAGATTTAATCTCCCTTTTAATTAAATAAAATTCCTCTTATTTAATTAAATTCAATTTCCTTCCATTTAATTAAATAAAATTCTTCTAATTTATTTAATTATAAAGAAACCCCTCTTTTAATTAAATAAATAAAAATCCCCACTTAAAGCACTTTATTTGTTGAAAAAGAAAATAAATTAAATGAAAATTAAATAAAATCCCTTTTTCATCACATCCTCCTAAGTGGTGGGTTTTTGCCTCTTAATCATAGCCTTTGATTTTTGCCTCTTAATCTCAATCGTTCACTTTCCTACATAAGGAAATCTCTCCTTCTCATTTGATAATCATCAATCAAGGAATCATCAATCAATCATCAATAATCATCAATCATCTATCAAAATCATCTTTTTCTTAAAATTGTTATGTTGCGGGTTTGGAGAGCAATTTTGGAGGAGGATTTGAGCACTTGAGCTTGGATATTGCAACTTCTCTCTTCTTGTCTTCTTCTTCTTGCATCCATGGCTATTCATGTAGATTAGATTCATGTTTATTTCCATAGATTAAACTTGCATTTTTATTTCCTTTCATAGATTAATCATGCATTATTATCATTTAGATTCATTTCCTTTCATGCATTGCAATCATATAGAGTAGATCTCATTTTTATGCATTTGAATCTCTCGTTTCATGGTGTACTTGCATGGGCACTAACTAGGTCAATCTGAGGGCCTCCATTTCACACCTTTGCACTCCATGACTAGAGAGCTATGAATCGATATTTGAGGCCTCATTCTTGAGCAACCTTAGATGGAATGATTCATAGAAGTGTGTCAACATCTTAACACACAAACAGTCTTTATTATGACATTCAAATGAATGTTGAGTGTTTTCTTGTTGACCCCATAGTGAATGATTGGTCAAGGGAGAATTGTTAGTGATAAATCCTCTAACCCAGTCACACCAAACAGTGTACATTGTAACCTTTAACATGGTTATCTCTTTACTGAGCTCACTTCAGAAGAGTAAATTATTTTGGGTTACCAGTCCTAGGTGGTTTTTCCTTTAGCAAGGTTTCCACATTAAAAATCTATGTGTTAATGTGTATGGATGTGTTGGATTGTTATTTTTCTTTACACATTACTTTATATGCATTGATTGGTAATCATAGTATTGATTTACTACTACTCGGTAGATGAGTTTGTAGTTAAGTTTGAGATCACATTTCATATTTCACCGAGTTGATTTATATGTTTGAAATTGTTGGTATATACATCTGGGAGTATTTGGGACTGTAGGATAACAGGAACTAACTGATTCACCCCCCTCTCAGTTATCTAACAAATAGTACTTATTCAATCATTAATGATCAACTACTCCAAATGACCAAGTATAAGCTATTAGCTACATTCTTGAATTTTGAGTGAATATAAGAGATGCTAATAATCCCATTAACTATATCTAGTTGTATAATTCAATAGAGGGTTTTTAGTACCCCTATTCCACCAAATTTATAACTTGACCTAAAACTTGAATCTCAAATATATAAACCACTGTCTTAGCATAAGGACAAAGGTAACATTGATTCATACGCGACCAACAATACATTTAAATATTTGAAAATACTAAACCCCATTTGATTGTTAGCTATGGTCATAATTCTAAGGATACATTATCGATCTCACATCACAAGACACCCAACATATACAAGCATTTGTCCTACTAAATATCATAAGATAACGTATTCCTTTCTAAATTATATTAAATCAATTTTTTAAAGGTAAGGTTTGAAGACATTAGTTCTTGAACAATTCTATGTTTGATAACTATCTCACTTAAAACTTTATAAATATAAAATTTATCATCTAATTTATTCTTTCTTGAAAATATAGACATTCTAATACCATCATTTGTATTAAAAAAAGGGCTTAATCAATTAATATCATTTCTATAAATTCAGTGTCCCTACCATCGCATTAAAATTTGTACATTATTTCCAAATAGCCATCATACAAATATGTTAATCATACTATTAAATATTATGGTTATCATAGAAGGACAATTGACATGCAATTTGATTTATTCTAGTTTCAACGGTTTACCATGATGACAATCAATAAGAAAGGCACATAAAAGTTGAGTACTCAAATCATTTATTACAATTTAAAAGAACAAAAAGGATGGGCGTATATATAGTCCAAGCTAAGAATTCATTTGTTCAAAATTTGGATAAGAGATCAAGAAAATAGAATTGGGTGAACAATAAAAGGAAATGAAGAGGATCACATGAGATGATTTAGACTAATTGAAAACTTGAGAAAAAAGAGTTAAGATCATTTAGCACCAAGATGCAAAACTTATCGACTGTTATAGTTGTAGCAACCCTAATAGACATTTATGTAAAACGTGAAAACATAAACAGGGTATGGAGTTGTTTGACCAAAATTATTATTGAATTTTTTTATCAAATAACTATACGATTCAAGTAGTGTGGATAAGAATCAACTCCCTAACATGGAGAAAGGAAACATTAAATTAAGGCGCTCCGCTGGTAGACATGAAAGTAAATTGTAGAAACACAATCAAGGTACAAAATGTTAGTGGATTTGTTACAAAAGGCTTTAAAACTTTCAAATGATTGTTCAATGGCAAGTATAAGCCAACTTCTTGCCAGAGACCTCCCTGTTAAGAATTAATGCATGAGACTCATGAAATGCATAGACAATCAATTTGCATTATATTTTATTTTAAATGATTTCTTTTACATCCACTGCATCAACTTAAATTAAGGAGATTTGCATGCAATTAGAAAGTTGACTTTGAATAAGTTGTTAATTATAGAATCATGTACATGCTCAACATAATATATGCATAAAAAGGATTGGTTGAATGAATTTTGCATGATGTTAATTGTATGAAAAGAAACATTCTAGTTTTCTATCTATTTTTAGTGGCTATGATCTCTATACAGAGATCCTCTTGTTATTGATTTTGTCAAGACAAAAGAAAGACCTCTATATTAACACATGATGCAATGAGAAGCTGAATGAACAAAAGATTCATTTGTGTTTGTGTAATATCGTTTTAATTTTACAAACTCTATTTTTTTCTGCTTTTTATTTATGTTTCATCAACATGTGTGTGTGTTTGGTGAATGCCTCTATTTCAAATTCTACACATGGTATCAGAGTAGGACAATCAAGAGAGATCATATTAAAAAAGAGAATTAGATTGTGAGCATAAGTTCTGGGAGAGTTGAAAATTACAAAAGGCGTAAAAAAATAAGTTCTGGGAGAGTTGAAAATTACATAAGTTCTTTCCTATTTTTCTAGTTTGTATGTTGTATCTATCATGCTTGTGAATGCATATTTCCTTGTAGCATATCATTAGCTTTGATTTGTATATGGGTCTTTTGGAAATAGATTAGAGTTGAGATTTGTGTTGTTGGGGAGCTTTGTTAATGTTTTGTGCAGACATAGGCATGAAGCAACCATGTCTTGAAATCTGGTGCATCACCCCCTTTACTTTTCATGTATTCCTTAAGCTCTTTCCTCAAAAGTAGTAGTTTAGGCACATCCTAATTGTAAGGAAGTTGCCCTTCTCCGGAGATCCAACCTCAAAGCGTAAGTCCTACACTTGGAGGTTATCTCAATGTTTCACAAGGTTGCTTCGGGGTCATACCCTAAGCATGGGTGCAAAATTTTGTGACAACAATTTTTGGCAGGCCTAGTGAGACACTGATTCAGTTGCATAAGTCTGCTGGTTAGAAAGTTTAAAGTCATTATTCATTGAGAATTTGAGTTTTATTCTCAATTCCATCAAACTTTGGACGCATTTCCATCAAACACCATGGCGACTATGAGTGCAAAATCTACTAGTTTCAAGTCCAAGTTGTGGTATGTGTAAAGATCAACTCTGATCTTTCAATTTTTTTTTATAATATTTTTCCTATGAAAATTTTCATTTGAATGCCTAATCATGCATCCTTTTCATAGAAGTGCTTATTATTCCCCCTCATATCATGATATTTCTATCCCTCAACCCTCTTATTATCAATTCCAACCTCAACCACAAACTGGTTATGGCCCAAATCCATTTGTTGCACCATACAACCAACATGTCCAATATGCCTACCACCCTCCCACCTCTGCTCCACCAGTCGCAACGTCTTCAGAATATGAACTCAATGTCATGGAATTGAATATGCAAGCTATGTTGTAAGACTTAGGTAGGGAGGCCCATGGTCAATTATTGGACTTCCAAAAGTGGACGGACGGATGAAGCAAGCAGTTGTCAAACCTCAATATGTAGGTGGATGAATTCAAGAGGCAATGAGAGTATGAGAAGAAAATGGAGGTCCAATAAGGGAAATTTGAGTAGGAATATACTTTTTAGGACTCTCCTCATCAAAAATAAAAAGATTACCAGACTCTCCTTTACTCTCTAGAGTGGAAGACACAAAAAGGTTGTTTGACGAGGACCTTGCAAGAAGGATTGTTGCAGCAGATGAAGAGGAAAGGCTCAAGCTTGCTCAAATGAAATAATATGAAGCACAAGATCCCCCTAAGTACAATTTTTCTAGCTTCAAAAGGAGTGATCCTCCCAAGGTCACCATCCCAAGCTCCAGGGCCCCTCAGCCAATTCCTACTAATCTTCCACAAAGGGAGATCGAGATGAGGCTTTTTCCATTGTGCATTTGTGAAAATCACGAGTTTCAACAACATGTTGTCATGTAGGAGAAAGAAAAGGAGGAGGAAGACTTAGTCCTCTCATTTTATTATCATCCCTTGTTCATGGAGGTGGAGTCTGAGATTGAGAAAGAAGAGTCTATCTCTTCAAAAGAAGAGGACCCAATCCTCTCATCTGGTGAGCTCTCCATTTTTGTTTATATGGATATGGAGAGGGGAAAATAAGAAAATGAAGAGGTTTGTCTCCTTGAGGAACAAGCTATAGATAAAAATCCCCTTAATTGAGGAAGGGGAAGAAAGATACGAACTGTTGCAAAAAAGGAAGAGTAGAACCATTAGTTGCAGCAGGAGAATCTAACAATGAAGAAAAGATAGATACAAGGTATGAATTGGGATATGATTTTTCCAGCACCATAATGGATTTTTTCTCAACGCTTGACACTATACCAAAAATTCCCAAGGAGGTGTATCATGAGAAACATGTGAGGAAAAGGTGGAGATCATCTATTCACAAGAGAAAGAGGATTCATTTTAAAGCTAGTTGGATACAAAAAATATAGAGCACAACAACAACATCAAGGATGATTTCTTAGACCCAACACCATTAAGAGGATACCCCATAATGAATCTAGCTCTACAACAAATTAAGCAAGTTGCCCCTAGTCATGGTTGTTTAAAAGCATGAGGGAGATTATCACAAGGATGAGCAAGTTTGTCTTGCTCATAAATATAGTGTCATAGTATTGGAGAGCTTCTTCATTCTCAACATTGGGAGAGAATTCTAGCAAGCTATTGTATTCTTTTCATGCTTTCTGCCCTGGCTGGTTGCCCATATGTATGAAAGGAAAAAACAAATTGTTAGAAAGGGTAGCTATTTTGACAAGAAAATTAATGGATTTATTTAAAAAAATTCTTGTAAATAATTGTACATAGTAGAATAGGTGCTTTCAGCTTCCAAAAAAGTGCACAAGCACAACTGTGTCCTCCTAGAGATAGCAAATTTTGTTTTGTTTAGGTTGTAGAAGTTGTAAATTTTCATGAATTCAAAGGTGGCTAACACGTTGTTTCTAGCATTAGTGACTCCATTCCCAATGTATTTCCTAAAGGACACTAATCATGTTCTTAGACAACAAACAACCCCTTTGAGTCGCCAAAAATGTTATCTTTTTTCCCACCATTTAGCCCATCACAGACAACTGATCTGAGAGATCTTCATCATGGGATGAAATATGTAACAGTGGGTTAACACATCATGTTTTCCAATGGCTAAATATCCATGATAAATACTACCCTTGGTGTTTTCTCATTGTTTCTCTGGATCTTCCCTTTTGTCCCTCCGAAAGCAAGTGTTAGTGAAATTATCACCAAAATCTTACGAACATGACATTCATTGGAGAAATTTCTATGGTCGCTAGGATATTGAAAATGCATCCCAATGGGCCATGTTTCTCCTATGGGAAATATCAGAAAGACCTATGGCATGTTTTGTCGATATCTCTAGTGGGATAACATGTGTTTTCCTAGTTTTGCGATTTCGCAAGGGGTGAAATGACTTCTTGCGAAATGACGAAACCAATCAAGTTTTCCACATGGATCCATTTTGTTTGACTGTCAAGTAATGTGGGCCAATTTTATTATAATATTTTCTCAAATTTTAAGTTGTGCATCTTCATGTTAATCAACGACCTTGGTTTCTTTCATATTTTCACAATTATCCCAAACTGTTTGCTGGGGGTGATGTGTGAAACCATGATATCGGAAGGGTTAACATCGGAAAAACCTATGGCATGTTTTTTTGATATCTCTGGTGGGATAACCCTGCCGATATCATGGTTTAGATTTTGTCAATAGTAAACAATATTTCTCACTTTGGTCAAACTCTTAAGATACCAAGTCAATGAGTTTTTGATATAATCAAAGACAATTGCAAGAATGTAAGGGATTCCTTAGATGATCATGTAGTAATGAATGTTTTAAATTAACTCCCTTTGAATTATGATGCAACTATTGTTAGGAATAACAGTCCACAAGACAACTGAGAGGCGGGGGTGAATCATGATGACATGTAACTGATTAAATGTTTGATAATGTTAAGTTGAAGATAATGCAAGGCATTAAATCAGTTAATGGTTTGTATTGTCATTGATGTCAACTTGATATCATATGTATGGTCATGTACATAATTCCAAAGACTTCAGAGAATCAATGGAACAAAGGTTATGCTTTAAGCAATGCATAAAAGTCAAGTATTCACTAAGTGACAGATAACACCAATAGAGTGCACACCATCGGTAAAGGCAAAGAAGAAAAGTCACAGTGATACCCGACAAGCAGAAGAAAGTGTTGCCCGACGAAGCAAACCATAAGATGCCCGACGAGCTGAAAACAAAGTTGCCCGACAAATAAAAAATTCAATGATGCTCGATGGATGGAGATCCCAAAGATAACTGGAGTCATACCGACGGAACTGGCAGTTGTAACAGACGACTAACTAAAGAGTTGACCGACGGAATAGAGAGTTCATAAAATGACAAAATATCTAGCTGGCAAGAGCTAAAGATAGACTTAACTGGTTGTTTTCTTTGTTTTATTTGACCAGAGTTAAGTAATTGATTTAAAATTGATTTATACAGTTGGCATGAAGATAACTACGAGACAAATCAGGAGTTATGCTTTAAATCAAATTGGCTAGATTATTTTTCACGCCAAGAATCAAGAATCAAGAAATAGTGAATATCATGTCTATATAAGAGACAAGCTTAATTCATTTTTGTATCACATGAAAAGAGGGTTAAGGGGAGTTAATAGAAAGATGATGCTAAAGAGAAACTGATGAAGAACAACTTCATGCAGTACTGATCAATCAAGCTGAAGGAGAGCTAAGGAATTCTGCAGACACTGAAAAACAGTAAGAACAACATCACAGAGAAGAAAGTATGGATCACAAAAGAATTGAATTGATACATTGATTAGAGAGGTAATGTACTTAAATAGATCTGAAAATCTACAATTCAAGTTGCATTAAAAACAGGTCATTTTTTTCAGTTTAACCATTGAAGCATCAAGTCTCTTAACAGAGTAGGACTTAACAATCTTCTATATATTGAGGTACATCCCAAGGAGTGCCAAAAAGGTTGATTCATGAAAGTAGCATTAGATATGCCCGATGCCTGTTGACAGTCTAAGAGAGAGGCTAATTCAAGGATGGCAGCATAAGATGCCCGATACTAAGTGACAACCTATATGTGTAAAATCCTCTAATAAGGTCACACCTAACAGTATGTTTGTAACCTTTAACAGGGTTGGCTCCTAACAGGGCTCAGTTTAGAAGAGTGAAAATTTGGGGTACCAGTCCCAGTGGTTTTTTTTCCCTTAACAAGATTTCCACGTTAAAATCCATGTGTTATATGTGTGTATGATATATTTCTTTTCTGTTTTGTATCTTACATAATTCATTCTAGATTTATTGGTATACTCTGCACATATTTACTGTATTTTGGTAAATTGATAACTACTTATCGGTAAACATTAAGAAGAAGGTTTAATAGAGCAATCCGACAAGTAGTAAGTTGATATAAGGTGTTCAAGGCATTCATCTTGTAGGACAAACATAACTTGAGAAATAATTAGTGGTTATAAGAGTTCAAGGGTTGATTTAAGGATTAATTTGAGGCCACTGATTCACCCCCCCTCTCAGTTATTACTAACAATTGGTATCAGAGCTTGTGTGCTTAGAAGGAAGGTTTCAAGACCTAAGCCAAAGATCACAAGATGAATAGACAAAATGTGTCCAAGTTGAACAAAGATAATTTTTCTTCACGGCAGAGAAAAATAATACTCCACTTATCAAGTATTGGTAATGATGTTACTCAATTCCTAGAAAATGAATGTGTTTCCCACAAGAGCACCAACAATTGAACAAATGAGAGAGAAGCATGAACATAATGGCATGATTATAGAGCTTGCTTCCTCACTCTCCGATGTTGAATTTGAAGATGTAAAAGAATGCAAAACTGCAAAGAAGATGTGGGACAAATTGAAGCTTGTACATGGTGGTGAAAAAAATGTTTTGAGAGCCAAGGCAGAAAGCCTTAGAGGAAAGTTTGATGATCTCAAAATGAAAGAAGGAGAAAAAATCACTCAGTACAACATAAGAATTAAAAAAGTAGTCAATTCTATCCAAGGAGTTGGAGGTGTACTGGAAGAAGATACAGTGGTAAGTAAAATTCTAATAACCTTACAGCCTACTTATGCTATTAGAGTATCTTCCATTCAAGAAATGAGAGTAGTAGAAAATAGAAATGTTACTCTAGACTGTATAGTTGGAAGACTGATTTCATTTGAGATGAATAACTTTGATAATAGTGTCTTACCAAACATAGAGTCTGCATTCAAAACTTCTATGAGAATAAGTAAATCAAGTCACAAAAACACTATGAGAAAAGATAGTGATACTGAAAATGAAGAAGATGATCGTGATGAAATTGAAGCACTTATGGCTAGAAGAATGCAGAGAAGCAAAGGTAAATACAAAGGTAAATTCCCACTTGTTTGTTTTAATTACAAAGAGATTGGACATTTTTCTGCAAGATGTACTAACAGAAGAAAAGATGATAGAAGTAATGACAGATCTTCTGACAAGAATTCTGATAGAGGTGATTATAGAAGCTACCGACAATCAGAAAGAAGAGATACCCGAGACTATAAGAACAAAGGAAATAAGTTCAGCTACCTAGAAAAATGCAAGGATGATGATACTGACACTGAATCTGATGAAGACATCGAGATGATGTTTGTGGCTGTAAAGCATGCTTCAGATGATGATGAAGAAAGGTATGTAGAAACAAGTGTCACATCTAAAATTAGTAAAAATGATGTTTGGATCATAGATAGTGGCTGCACTCATCATATGACCGGTGATAAGCAAAATTTTGAGACTTTTGAATACTACAAGGGTGGATCAGTAAGAATGAGAAATGACACACCATGTCCAGTTGAAGGTAGAGGAACAATAATGTTGAATAACCAGATAAAGTGTGAGAATGCTTATTGGGTAAATGGATTAAATTATAATCTATTGAGTGTTTCTCAGTTGAATAATTCAGGTCAAAAAGTAGCATTTGAAAATAAGAAGGCAAAGATCTTCAACAAATCTAGAAATCTGATTGGTACCGGTGAGAAGACAAAAGGTAACTTATTCTATCTGAATGATACTAACTCCACTTTTTTGACTACTAAAAATGAAGACATATGGTTATGACATAAAAGACTGTGTCATGTGAACTTTGACAACATGATGAAAATTAGCAAAAAGAGAAATGTCAGAGGCTTACCGACAATGACCAAGCCCGACAACATCATGTGTAAAAACTGTCAAAAAGGTAAAATGACAAAGTCTAGTTTAAAAAGAAAAACCCATACATCTAATGCAATTCTAGAATTAGTCCATACTGATTTATGTGGACCTATGAGGACAAAGAGTTATTATGGAGATAGATATTTTATTCTTTTTGTTGATGATTACTCTAGAATGATGATAGTTCTGTTTCTAAAAGATAAATCAAAAACATTTAAGATGTTCAAATGATATAAGGCTATGGGAGAGAAACAAAGTGGTAAGGATCTAAAATGTTTGAGATTAGATAGAGGAGGTGAGTTTATATCAGATGAATTCACTAACTTTTGTAATGAGCATGGTATAAAAAGACAGGTTTCTACACCAAGAATGCCACAACAAAATTGGATTGCTGAGAGAAGGAACATATCAATAGTTGATTGCGCAAGAACACTAATGATAGAAAAAGGAATCACCCAAATATTTTGGAGGGAAGCTGTCAGTACTACTGTTTACACACTGAACATAGTATAATTGAAGAAAGACACCAAGAAGACACCTTATGAGCTATGGTATGGATACACACCCAATGTAAGTTATTTCAATTTTTTTGGTAGTTAATGTTATATCTTAAAAGATGATAGAAATGGAAAAATTGACTCCAAGAGTGATGAAGGAATTTTCCTAGGGTATTCTACCAAGAGCAAGGCTTACAAATGTCTAAACAAAGCCTCTAACAAAATTATTGAAAGTGCAAATGTAAAGATAGATGAATTTGCAGAGAAGAATGAACAAGAAAACACTAAAGAATCAGAGGACTATAATAAGTTCACTTACAAAGAGGAACCTAACACTCTACCCTACCAAAAATGTAGAGCCCCTAAGCTACAAATCATTTCTCCCGAGCATCAGGCTACAAATATCGACAGTCAAGATAATGATCAAGATAATGTGCAAGGTGATGAAGAACATAATGAAGATCAAAATAATGATCAAGATGATAGACAAATAAATATACCTATACTTGCAAGATATTTAAGAAGGAACCATCTAGAGGTCTAAATCATAGGAGATAAGAAAGCCGGTACAAGAACAAGAAGTAAGTCTTTAAACTCAAATTGTTTAATTTGTGAGTTTGAGCAAAAATCTGTCAATGCTGCACTAGATAATGAGTAATGGATAAGTGCTATGAATGATGATATTGAGAAAATTGAGAAAAAAAAAACTTGGTCACTTGTGCCAAGACCAGATGACAAGAATTTCATCGGTACAAAATGGATATTCAGGAATAAGTTGAATGAGAATGGAGAAGTCACAAGGAACAAAGAAAGACTAGTATGCAAAGGCTATGCACAAGAGGAAGGTATAGACTATGGAGAGACCTTTGCACCCATTTCTAGGCTAGAAGAAGTAAGAATATTACTTTCTTATGTTGCATTCAAAAGATTCAAGGTATACCAGATGTATGTCACGTCACCATTCCTAAATGGAATACTTGAAGAAGAAGTATACATTGAACAACCAGAAGGGTTTGTTGATCCAAACAAGAGGGACATGGTAAGTAGACTTCACAAAGCCTTGTATGGATTGAAACAAGCTCCGAGAGCCTGGTATGAATGACTTCATTCCTATCTAATAAGTATTGGATTTGTAAGGACTAGTGAAAATAGTAATCTTTATTTAAAAGAAGATACTAATGCTAACACCTTGATTGCTGAAATATTTGTTGATGACATCATATTTGGAGGAAATGATATGCTATGCAAATCATTTTCTAAAGAGATGAGAAAAGATTTTGAGATGTCTAGATGTTTGGTGAGATCAAGTTCTTTCTTGGTCTACAGATCATTCAACAAAGTGAAGGAATTTTCATTACACAGTCCAAGTACATCAAAGAGGTCTTGAAATATTCAAGATGGAAGAATCCAAATCAGTTGGAACACCGATGACTACTGGATGTAATTTGACAAAGGAGGACAATACAATAGAGGTAAATTAGAATTTGTACAAATCAATGATTGGAAAACTCATGTATGTTGTACACACTAGACCAGATATTGCACATGCAGTAGGAATTGTTGCTAGATTTTCTACTAACCCCAGGGAAACACATATGATTACTGTGAAAAGAATTCTAAGATATCTAAAGAATACTGAGGAATTCAGCTTATGGTATAGAAGAGAAGGAAAATTTGACCTTAAGGTGTTTACCGATGCTGATTGGGTTGGGAATCTTGATGACCAGAAGAGAACAACTGTAGGAGCATTCTGTATGGGTGACAGAATTGTCACATGGATTAGAAAGAAGCAAGGATGCATCTCTCAGTCTACTGCAGAAGCAGAGTACATTGCTGCTGCAAATTGCTCAAATATTGCATGGATCAAACAGTTGCTAGAAGGTATGCATATGAAGATCTTAGAACAAGTGATTATCTATTGTGATAAAACCAGTACAATAAACATTTCCAAGAATCCAGTCATGCATGCAAAAAATAAACACATTGCCATCAAGTATCATTACTTAAGAGAAAAAGTTCAAGAAAAAGAGGTGATACTTGAGTATGTGCAATCCACAAAACAATTAGCTGATATCTTCACCAAGCCACTGCCCAAGGATACATTTGAGTACCTGAGAAAAAGACTAGGGGTCAAACCCTTGTCTACTAGTCAGTAAAATGACTGAAGGCTGCATCAGCCTACATATTATCATAATATCATTCATGTTGATGCAAGCAACTAGGTGAACTTAAAAGATACATCTATATACATACATGTATATATCAGAACTGAGCACCAGAGACTATTATTGTATTGCTGATGGATAGGGGAAATTCAAAGAATATATTATGGACAGGAGGAAAATTATTGTTTGACATAAATGTCAGCTATTTGTAAAATATTTGTTTGGCATTTTTTCAAAGGGAGAGAGATTATCCATATTATCACATTCTCCTGAGAAAGACTATCCATTATCAGATTAATCCAACACGGAGATATTATATCCTTAAGAAAAGAAAGTTGTATGAAAGATTATACAAAGGGAGAGTTGTTGTTGCTGAAAAGAGAAAAAGACAGCAAAATAGGAGAACAATCAAAAGGAGAGAAATTGACACAAGAAAAGGACTCAACACATCAGAAGACAAGAGAACTGAAGGAATCGGATCTAAGCTAAAACAAAGCTGACCAAAGTTCAGACATTTATCGGTTGACAAAAGGGAGAGATTGGTAGTTTGATGAATCTCAACAATTGTATTAGAAATAGTATAGTGTGATAATATAATTTTGTTTCCATCAATGCCAAAGGGAGAGATTGATGACATGTAACTAATTAAATGTTTGATAATGTTAAGTTGAAGATAATGCAAGGCATTAAATCAATTAATGGTTTGTATTTTCATTGATGTCAACTTGATATCATCTATACGGTCATGTACATAATGCAAAATACTTCAGAGAATCAATGGAAAAAAGGTTATGCTTTAAGCAATGCATAAAAGTCAAGTATTCACTAAGTGACAGATAACACCAACAGAGTGCACACCATTGGTAAAGGCAAAGAAGAAAAGTCACAGTGATACCCGACGAGTAGAAGAAAGTGTTGCCCGATGAAGAAAACCACAGGATGCCCGACAAGCTGAAAAAAGAGTTGCCCGATGAGTAAAAAAATCTAATGATGCCCAACGGACGGAGATCCTGAAGCTAACTAGAGTCACACCGATGGAACTAAATGACAACTAACTAAAGAGTTGACCGACAAAATAGAGAGTTCATAAAATGACAAAATATCTAGCTGGCAAGAGCTAAAGATAGACTTAACTGGTTGTTTTCTTTGTTTTATTTGACCAGAGTTAATTAATTGATTTAAAACTAATTTATACAGTTGGCATGAAGATAACTATGAGACAAATCAGGACTTATTCTTTAAATCAAATTGGCTAGATTGTTTTTCACGCCAAGAATCTAGAATCAAGAAATAGTGAATATCATGTCTATATAAGAGACAAGCTTAATTCATTTTCATATCACATGAAAAGGGGATTAAGGGGAGTAAATAGAAAGAGGATGCTAAAGAGAAACTGATGAAGAACAACTTCATGCAATACTGATCAATCAAGCTGAAGGAGAGCTAAGAAATTCTACAAACACCGACAAATAGTAAGCACAACATCATAGAGAAGAAAGTATGGAGCACAAAAGAATTGAATTGATACATTGATCAGAGAGGTAATGTACTTAAATAGATCTAAAAATCTATAATTTAAGTTGCATTAGAAACAGGTCATTTTGTTTCAGTTTAACCATTAAAGCATCAAGTCTCTTAATAGAGGAGGACTTAACAATCTTCTATTTATTGAGGTACATCCCAAGGAGTGCCAAAAATGTTGATTCATAAAAGTAGCATTGGATATGCTTGATGCCTATTGACAGTCTAAGAGAGAGGCCGATTCAAGGATGACAGCATTAGATGCCCGATACTAAGTGACAACCTATATATGTAAAATCCTCTAACAAGGTCACACCTAACAGTGTGTTTGTAACCTTTAACAGGGTCAGCTCCTAACAGGGCTCACTTCAGAAGAGTGAAAATTTGGGGTACCAGTCCCAGTGTTTTTTTTTCCCTTAACAGGGTTTCCATGTTAAAATCCATGTGTTATATGTGTGTATGATATATTTCTTTACTATTTTTTATCTTACATAATTCATTCTATATTTACCGGTATACTCTGCATATTTACTGTATTTCAGTAAATTGATAACTGCTTATCGGTAAACATTAAGAAGAAGGTTTAACAGAGCAATCCGACAAGTAGTAAGTTGTTATAAGTTGTTCAAGGCATTCCTCTTGTAGGACAAACATAACTTGAGAAATAATTAGTGGTTATAAGAGTTGAAGGGTTGATTTTAGGATTAATTTGAGGCCACTGATTCACCCCCCCCTCTCAATTATTACTAACAAAATCAGTTGTGATATTGATTATTAAACTTTAAACTTTATAAACCAAAATTGCAATGCAAATGATAACACATTAAACTCTAACACAATAACACAATACTTTTTGTTGAGGAAAGCCTATTAAAGGTAAAACCCTAGGGGAATTAGCACCCACAAATAATGTACTAAGAGTATAGTATCCCTGTTAAAAGATTTAGCTCTGTTAGGAGCTTATTACAACATTACAGTACAGTCCCTGTTAGGAGACAAACCTTGTTAGGAGTCACAAAAAATAGTAAGCTCACTTCCCAAGCACACTTCCCAAAGAAGGTTAAAGCCACCGTCAAGGATTCACAATCTACATAAGTGTATATAGGAATATATAATCTAGTGAACTATCTGATAACAATTGTCTTTGCTTGGTCGGTTGCAATAAAGTATTCTTGTCACAAACTCTATTCTACATCCAAAAACCAAACAAGCCTCACAACTTTCACTTCTTTTCCTTTTTAATCTCTTCCTCTATTTCAACTTTCCAAAAGAAAAGATCACTTATATATACCCTATTACAATAATTCATTAGGTCGGCCAGTTAAGCTTTCCTAATACACAAATAATTAATTAAGTCAGCCAATTAGGCTTTCCCAATATACAAATAATTGTTTAACCCCTTGGTAAGATACACATAGTACCTACAAAAAGTAAACATCAAATACAATCAATAAATTATACTCCCAGATCTGGAATCCATGCTCACAATTTATATTACATGCTACATGTCTGAAGTCGGCCACCAAATAGGTCTCCTCTAGAATACATGCCATAGCTGACATCACCCGAATGCTCACACCAATCAATCAATACCCAAAGTTACTCAATATTTCCTCTGTCACTCAGTAAGCTTTCATCACCTGAAATATGTTCACTAGTAAGATATACCCAAAACAAAGAGACCTGCTCTGTCAAGCATCACAGTTACAGTCCAGAAACTAGTCTTCACTAAATCAACTATAACATCCTCAATATGTAACATAAAGCCAAGAGGCCTTAGGAATAAGGTCAACACACACCCTTCTTCATATAACAAACTTCGATCGCTTTGAAACATCCATACAGTGTCCATACACTTCTGCCAGTCAAGTAACTAGTCTGTATTCTTCACAGAAACATATGTTGACATTAGTGACAAAACATGAATATCAACATCATGAATAGTATCCAAATTTGATATCATCCAACATTCTCCCCCTTTGGCATTGATGGCAACATATGGGAAAATATATCAACCCAAAATCAACTCAAAAATACTTTCTCCTCTCAATACAATCTTCTCAATATCCTCAACACAAATCTCCCCAAAATAGTAGGGATTTTCACATAGATTCCTCCCCCCTTTGGAAGCAATGGAAAGGGGTGCCATAAATCATCTGTAATCTTCTGTAGCTTTTTCAAATCTTCATGTCCAACAGCCAGGTGCAAGATCACCCAAATTTTCTCTAATGTTCCTTCGATCACTCCCCCTGAGGAGTAGATCCATACATCATCCAGAAAATAATATAGCTCTGAAAGCACCTGGACTGATGCATATCTATATCAATTAATTATCACAAGGAGAGACTCTGACCCCAAGCATACTTATGAGATACTCAAAAGTGTCTTTTGGCAAAGGTTTTGTAAATATATCTTCTATCTGTTCCTTTGTGTTAATATATTCCAGTTTTATTTCTTTCTCTACTACCTTCTCCCTCAAGAAATGATACTTAATAGAAATATGTTTAGTCTTTGAATGCATTACAGGATTCTTTGACATATTCATCGTGCTAGTGTTATCACAATGGATAACCACTGGTTCTTAAAAAATTATTCCAATGTCCTTCAGCATTTGTTTCATCCAAACAACTTGTGTGCAATTTATTACAGTAGCAACATACTCTAATTCAACATTAGATTGAGAAATATAGTTCTACTTCTTTCTCAACCAAGAAACCAACCTTTTCCCAAGGAAAAATGCACCACCACTAGTACTCTTTCTTTCATCCACATTACCTACCCAATCAACATCAGTATAAGCCTGTAAAATAAAATCATCTAATTTTTCATACCATAATCCATATTCTGTTGTTCCTTTCAAATATCTAAAAATTATTTTCACAGTAGCAAGATGTGTCTCTTTGGGATCTGCCCGATATCTAGCCACAATTCCAACTGCATTGGTAATATCTGGTCTAGTGTGAGTTAGATATTGTAGACCACCAATAATAGATCTATACTTTGTCTGAACTACACTTTGAGTCTCATCATTACTAGGCAGTTAATGTCTAGTCACCATAGGTGTCCCAACAGGTTTAAAATCTTCCATTCCAAACTTCTTCAATATTTCCTTAAGATACTTGGTCCGAGATAAAAAAAATGCCATTCTTACTCTGATTAATTTTCAAACCAATAAAGATTTTCATTTCACCAATCATTGACATCTTAAATTCATTTTCCATTTCTTTAGAGAGCTTCTTACTCATCTTATCATTGCCTCTAAAAATGATATCATCCAACAATTCATTAAATGATTCAAACTTCACTCTAAGAAATACAACCCTCATCACAACAGAAAGCACAAAGAATGCAATCCATATCATAATAGAAAGTAAATTGAACCTTTCACCATAATACGATCTTGTTCTTGTAGGACCACATAGATCTGTATGCACCGGATCCAACTTCCTTTTTGTTGAATAAGATTTGCTTTTAAAACTGCTTCTGGTCTGCTTCCCCATAACACACTATCTACACATAGTGTTAGATGGATTTACAATATTAGGTAGATCTCTTAAAACATTATTCATATTTTCCCTCATAATGCTATCAAACTTAACATGACAAAATCTTCTATTCCACAGCCAACTGTTATAAACCTTCACAATAAAACAAGAAGCTTCAAATGTATTCAATTCAAATATATTACCTCTAGATTTAGTACTAGATGTGATCAAATCTCCTGATTTACTTCTGATAGAGCATTTCCCATCAATGAATTTCAATTGATAACCTTTGTCCACTAACTTTCAACCACTCAACAGATTATGCTTAAGTTCATCAACAAGTAATACATTGTCAGTATTAGTCTTTCCATCCAGAGAAATAGATCCTACTCCAATGATAAGTTTAGGAGTATTGTCACCAAATATAACAACACCACCATCATAACTTTTCAATTTCACAAATTTATTTTTATCTTCAGTCATATGATGTGAAAAACCACTATCTATAACCCATTCATATTTATTTTCAATAGGAGATACTAAGGCTTTTTCTTCATGTATAGGTTCATCATAATTTATAGAAATAAATCCAATTTCATCATAGTCACCATCATCATAAAAAACACCCTCACTAGTGTAACACCCCAAAATTGGCACCTAATAATCCAATCAATTTTGGTGCATTCCTTCAATTTTCTCATCTTTGAAGTCCTATTGTACTAGGCAAATTCGTCTTCTTATTGACTTTAATTGACTGAGTTTCAAATGCAGAAAACCCAAATTTGCATAAATCTGACGTAATATTTAATTCTTAAATTCTCAAAGTTTATTAGCTAAAAATCCCTATGATTAATTGATTTAAATCTAAAGTCCTAAGTGCTTTTAATTAAATCAATTCCACCCCCTTGGCTAATATACATAAAAGGAATTGAAAGGTTATTTAATTATTGGATGAATTATCCTAAAAAAGGAATTCCATAATTCCATGTGAAAGGACACTTATGTGGCAATAATTCACCCTTTTATTCAAATAATCTTTGCTTATTTGTCTCAAATGGAGAATGAAGAGAAGACTGTTTCTTTTCAAGAAACTCTTCACTCTCTTTCCATGGTTTTCTATAAATTGGACTTCTTTTCTTCATTAGGGAGGATGATTTTGGAGAGCATCAATATTATAATCAATTTGCATTTGATTTCTTTTATGTTTCAAGCTTAAATTTGCATAATTAGGCTATTTTAATTGGAATTGAAGATATAAGGCTTTCATTTATGATTCATTTCTATATCTAACATTTCAATTTGATGCTTTCAAGATTTCTAGATTAATGGCAAATTCAATTCTAGCTTAAAGGCAATTTCTTTCATAGATTACAAGCACTCTCATTTCTAGATTAAAAGCATTTTATTTTCTTACATTAATTGCATTTTTCTTCCATAGCTTAGTTGCAATTCATTCCTAGATTAGTTGCAATTTACTTTCATAGTTTAAATTGCTTCTCAATTCATAAATTAAGAGCATTTTATTATAGACTAGTTGCAATTTTGTAGATTTAATGGCAATTCTTCTCTTCTTGCATTCTTAAAATCCTCCATGTTATCAATGGTCAGGTTGTTGGCTCTTGTTTTGAGGGTAAACTCAACATCCACAACTAATTAGGAGGCAACAGGTCGCCTCAATCAAATTTGAAGAACAAACAATTCATGTTTGTCTTTGTGAATTGAACGATTGTGTAAAGACTATGTTGTGTTTGTGTTGAATTCAGAGGTCTACATTCAGCATATAACATTTTGGCACCCACCGTGGGGCAGAAAAA
>MU227381.1:66816-77012 GCA_018584345.1 Thuja plicata | reverse complement strand
AGGAGTTATCATCCCACCAGCGAGGTTTGACCATTGGTTCCCAAGGTTTCAAATCGGGAATAGTGAGGAGTTTGTTATCCACCAATGTCTTTAGAACAGTCTCAAGAGGTTCTCCCAAAGGTGTGAATGTTCTCTGGGGTTTGGAATTCCATGTGCGTCCCTTGTCATTGTCATTTTTGGTTTTGGGAACGGGAGGTGTTGTTTTGGCCTCCTTGCTTGCTTGCATTCCATTAGTAAGATTGAATGCTTCGATTTTTAACTTAACGTTGGAAGCATCAACTACTCCATCATTGACAACATTTTTGTTGTTTTTCCACCACTTAGGCTTGGAATTGGAGCTACTCCCCTTGCTTTCATTTTGAAGGGTAATCTCCCCCTTTTTGACCATAACCTCCTTGATACGGAGAGCATTTTTAATCATCCTGTCAAAGCTAGGAGAATCTTGCATCTGTAGAGCGTAGCTCAATTCAGGGATGAGATTATTAACAAAGATCTCCATCTTTTCCATTTCAGGGATAACTCTTGAGTATTGTGCAAAGATTTTCCTCCATCGTTGTAGGAAGTGTGTGAAGGAATCACCTAGGACATTAAATTGATTAAAAGAATTATGCCAAGCAGTAACAGGGTCGTTTGGACATAACTCGAGGGTATGATCACACTTAGGGAAAATAGGGTCCATGGTTGCGACAGACCAAATTCAGGTGGTTACACTGAACTGATACCAATCTGCAAAGATAGCACCTTAACACTTTTCTGAACTGAAACACAATAAATATGCAGAAATCGGGTTCAGAATCGGCAAAGAAAAGTGATCAACTGGATTGGTCAAAGCTTGCAAATATTCAAAGGAGTTCATTCCTAGGTCTATAATACAAATCCATATTCAATTATGTCTGACCTCGAACCGGGTGCAAATGAGGAAAGGACAAAGTATGTCATTTAATTCTGAATTCAGCAGTTCAGTGAAACTTTAATAAATTGGAAACAGAAAGGTTCTGGAAAAATGGATAAATGGATTGGTAGGAGTCTATAAATCTTCAGGTAGGTACACTCCTATGTTTTCAACATGAGGGACAAGTCAATTATTCAAAATTTTCACCCGGGTATAGATTTTGAAGACCTCAAAGTGGACAACTTACCAATTCTACACTTGAATACACAGGAAATCAGAATTAATCACTATCAAAATGGTTCTTGAAAACTTGTCATCTGATTTCATAAAGATCTGCAGACTGGAAATTATGGAGTGTGTGACCACTCGAACACAGTACAAAAGGAATTTTCTCAATTGGATGAACTGGTCAAAAGTTATAACATGTCAAACTGGGCTATTCAGATTTCTAGGCAGAACAAAAATGCAGACAAATCTGAGCAACCAAGTTTGGGAAGTATGAAAACTTATCAAACAGATTCAGAATAGGCTGAGATCTAAAACATAAGCTCTCTGATATGCATGCTAAACATTCCCAAAGTGGTGAACTATGAAACTCAACAGGGTGTAAGATACTCAGAGGCAAAGTAGGCTCCGGACAACAAATTGACAATTTAGCAATATACAGAATTAGGTGACCCCCTCAAAATGACTACTTCATAAACATGTCAGAATTGAAATTCAGGAGCTGGGACCCACTTCATATGTCAAATGGAAGGCATTAAAGCCTCTTTCAAATTTGTACCTTATGAAAATCATCCGGACACCTTTTACAAGCACTCTAACTGAGTCTTCTCACAAAATTTTCAAGGGTATTCACTTTTGCTTGACTGAAAATTTCAACATGGTCACTCCAAATTTTTTCCAAATTTGGGAGTACCAACATGGATCTCGCCGAAGCAAGTAACTATAATTCTGTCCCATACCATACCAAGCACATCAAACAGTAACACAAAACATACAATGATCCATGTGCATATAAATCTAAGGTCAATATTGTCAGAAAACCATAATTGAAATGAAATCCTAACATATACATAAGCATCATAAAACAACCATAAATCACATATACATAAAAAATATAACATTATAATAATGGATCAATAACATACTGAAAAGTAACGCATGAATATCCTTAAAATCACCTGAAAGAGCTAACACATACATACTATGGTCTAAAAGAGATTGAAAATTGACACAGGCAGACAAACAAAGGGGTAGGTATTACAAACAGACACACTACGAATGAAGATCACAAAACATTTAATAAACCGTTCCCTAATTATAATCAAGGGGAAACATCTAAAGGGAAAGGTAATGAGATAAACTACACCTATTCCAAGAGTGACAATGTGATCAATATGCTCAACATTAAAAATGAATCCGTCAACATGATCACAATCAAAGGAGCCTCATCCTCCACAAACACTATAACCCAGAGCCAAGCACATGTTACAATCAAAAGACCTCCGAAACCAACATCAACACCCAAGGTTCCTATTGTAACTATTCCTAAACCAACAGCAAAACATGTGGTCACTATTCCCAGAGAAAAATATGACTTGGTGGACCAATTGCAAAGAACCACTGCAAAAATTTCCTTCTTCAAATTTCTCAAAATATCCATGGTGCATAGAGAAATCCTAGAGCAAGCCCTACACACTGCTAATGTTCCAAAGGATATCGACATAGAAAAGTTCCAAGCGATGGTCAATCACATCTCAGCGCCACACTATCTCTCCTTTTTTAAGGAGGATGACAAGTCATTGACCCATCCACACAATCAACCCCTCCATATCGAAGTTCTTATTCATAGATCCCGTGTTAGACGCATATTGATAGATGGAGGTGCCAGATTGAATATCTATACACTGGATTTAGTCAGGAGGCTAGGCCTCTCAGAGAAAACAATTGACTCTAGAAATAAGATAACCATCAAAGCTTATGATGAGGAAGAAAGATCCTCCAGAGGTATTATTTGTCTACCCATCAGAGTTGGGCTGATTTAAAGGAATGTTATATGTTAGGTTCTGGATCTACCATTGGCCTAAAAAATTCTACTAGGGAGACCATGGATTCACGAGATGCAAGCTGTACCGTCCACTTATCACCAATGCATCAAGTTCCCACATAATGGGATAGAGGTGACACTTCCTACAGATGCCAACTACACTTGCAACAATATCAAAGAAGGTAGCATGATCCTGCACAACAAGGAGGCTATGGACGCAGTTGCTTCTGAAACTACCAAGGACATGGTTATGAGAGGCTTTAGTAAAATATTAAAACATCAAGAAATAGGTATGGGAGAGTACAAGTTGGACCTAACTCCTTCATTAACACAACTTCCAGTATCACCGAGATCCTATGGCAAACCGTCACCAACATTCACACCTCTGGCAGTCAAAGAGCTAGAAGTACACAAGGATACTGGCATGATAAAGGCATCCACATCTTCTTCAGATAACACAGAAGAATAGGCATTATTGAATTGGCTTTACAAAGGTGAACCAGTAGACTCTGAGGTTAAACATGTAAAGATATCCCCAGAATAGTATGGAAAGGGATATGATTTCCTCAAACAAATGGTTTACAAAGGAAAAAGGACCTCTAAATGACATAGGACGAGGGATCATTGAACCCATACCCATGGAATTCCACCTCAACAGAGATAAAACAGGACTGTGCTTTAATACTCAATCCAACAAACCTACTTCAGAGCAGAGTCCACCTTCTGAAGCAGAGAGTGATAAAACAGATGAGATAGTATCAGAACCATGGCCTTATGAGAGATTACTACATATTGGTATAGGGAATCTTGAATATCAAGGAGAACGCTACGTACCTAGTTTTGAGGTACCACGGGATCTTCACACTCCTTTTCTAGAACAACTGCCCATTCAAGAGGTAGGAGACACCATAGCTACAATCACTCAAGAGGAACCCCGGGCACAGAATTTACATCCTAACTGGGGGAAATTGGTCACAATTACACATGTCCTCGATCTACCTTAGTTTGATCAACAAGAAGCTAATCGAGTCCATCAAATAAACATTACTGAATATTTGGATAGATTTGATGATGATGTCACAGACTCTCATGACTATGAGTGGGATCGGCTATCTATTGCCTCTGAGGAAATTAGGATAGATATAATTCACATGTTTGCAGCTTCCTCAGCTCTTAGTAAACAACCTGACACTCCTTTCAATGACACTGATCCTCTTGAAGCAGAAGAAGAGTTCCTTCCTCCAATCATTGATGGAGACACTAGTGAATACATAACTCTAGAAGAATTTCATAGGCTACAAGCAAGAAGCCTGCTTTTACAAAGGGGTGATGATGAGGTATCTACTGATGAGTCACTAGATTTTGATCCATATATAACTGAAAATGACCCTTTTAACAACGATCTTACTCTTATTGATCTAAACATTGAAGATATTAACTTAACAGATCATGTCATGTCAGTTAACAGTTGTGATGCTAACACGATGTTGTCCTTCCCAGAATCTGACTCCCTAACATTGGTACTTCTAGACCTAATCAACTGGACTAAAATAGATCCCACTCCTATCCTCGACTTTCCCAATGACCACTCCCTAGCTTGTTACCTTAATGCTTGTGAACCTCACCCTTCTTCCACCAATGCAAGGAGTGAGAACATATCATAGGAGGATATCAAGTTTCTTAGTCACAAATTGAAAAATAAAAATAAAAAGTGGACTGATGGTGAAAACCACTCTGTGGCAGTATCAGATCCCAAAATAGTAAAGAAAAAAGATGTATCTAATGGTGAAAACCTTTTAGAGGTGCCAAAGGATGAGACTCTTGATATCCTCCCTGAACACTTTCAGGAAAGATCTTCGGTATTGATTGAACCAACACAACCAGTGAACTTGGGCACTGTTGAAGATCATCAGATAGTTCATCTAGCACAATCTCTATCCAAATAAGAGAAGATATAATTCACAGAGTTCCTAAAGGAGAAAAAGATCAACTTTGCATGGTCTTACACTGATATGCCAGGGCTAGATCCTAATCTCATCATGCATCACTTATCTATAGCTCTTGGGATCAAACCCGTGAAACAAAAACTCAGAAAAATGCATCCTCATGTTGTATTATTGGTGAAAGCAGAATTGAAAAAGTTGTTAAAAGCTTGATTTATTCGAGTCATTGCCTATGCAGCATGGATATCCAATGTGGTCCCTGTTTCAAAATCTGATAAATCTATTAGGATCTGCATGGAATTCTGAGACCTCAACAAAGCATGTTCAAAAGATGATTTCCCTCTACCCAATATTGACATGATCATAGACCTTACGACAAGCTACCAGATGTATTCATTAATGGATGGATTCTCGGGTTATAATCAAATCAAGATCACCCCTGAGGATCAAGAGAAAACTGCATTCACATGTGCATGGGGCACATTTTGCTGGAATGTCATGCCATTTGGGCTAAAGAATGCTGGAGCAACATATAAAAGAGCTATGACAACAATATTCCATGACATGATGCACAAAAACATGGAGGACTATGTCAATGACACACTGGCTAAATCCAAAGAAAGAGGTACTCATATTGTTGATTTAAGAAAGATATTGGATCAAATGGAACAGTTCCAACTCAGGCTCAATCTAAAGAAATGTGCCTTTGGGGTCCAATCAGGAAAACTCCTAGGATTCATAGTATCGGAAAAGGGAAGCGAGGTAGATCTGGAAAATGTAAAAGCTTTTCTCGAGATGACTCCTCCATATAATATCAGTCAAATGAGGACACTACAAGGGAGACTCCAGTCTATCAGAAGATTTATGTCCCAACTTGCAGATAAAGCACAGCCCTTTACTAAGCTACTACATAAAGGGGTTACATTCAACTGGGATGAACACTGTGAAGCCAACTTCAGAGAATTGAAGGGGTACCTGGCTGCTCCACCTATTCTTATGGCTCCTATTCATGGAAAGCCCTTACTCCTATACATTTCAGCTACAGCTACATTCCTAGGAGTATTGCTAGCACAAGAGGAGGAAACAAAGAAGGAGTGAGCTATCTACTACATTAGTAGGACCCTTGTCACTTATGAGCTCAATTATAGCATTATTGAGAAAGCATGCTTAGAATTCATCTACACATCACAAAAATTGAGACACTACATGCTCTCTCATATAGTCAAGCTCATTGCTAAGATCGATCCTCTAAAGTATCTTTTGAGCAGAACAACATTAACAGGCCGTTTGGAAAAATGGGTCCTCATTCTAAGTGATTTTGACATTGAATATGTCAAACGGAGAGCTATCAAAGGATAGGTACTTGCAAATCAATTGGCTGATTCACCACTCCAAGATGATGAACCATTACTAATTGAATTTCTTGATGAAACAATAATGCATCTCACCGAACATCCATGGAAGATGTACTTTGACGGTTCATTTACTCAACAAGGATCCTGAGCAGGGGTTCTCTTCATAACTCCACAAGGGTAAAAGATTCCCAAATATTGCAAATTAATGTTTCCATGCACCAAAAATATCTTAGAATATGAAGCATCGGTCAATGGCCTCAAGCTCGCCATGGAATGGAAGATCATAGAGTTACACGTATATGGTGACTCACAACTTATTATCAATCAAATCAATGGGGAATATCAAACAAGAGATGAATAGTTGATGCCCTACAAGAAACTAGTTGATGATCTGAAGAAATAATTTGTCTTCGTCACCTTCCAGTAGATACCAAGATCAGAGAACAAAGCTGCAGATGCTATGGCTACCTTGGCATCCATGTTACAACTAGAGGAACATCAATTTTTCTATGAACTCTTGGTGGAAGAAATACTCTATCCCGCCTTTGCCAATCTGGAATACCAGGTAATATGTGCCTTAAATACCCTAGATCAATCTCGATATGCTAGTATCATTGCTTATCTTTCTGACCAAACCGTTCCTGCCAATCTATCTAGAAATGAAAAAAGATCCCTGATTAGGACAACATCACGTTACGTCCTCATAACTAACAACCTATATCGACGCAGTCTCGAAAACACACTTCTTCAGTGTTTAGAACTTGAAGAGTTTGATCTAGCCTTAAAAGACATCCATGAAGGTGTATGTGGATCACACTCGAACGACTTTTCATTAGCTAGGAAACTGCTCAGAGTAGGCTATTAGTGGCCTACCATGGAGAAAGATTCTATTCAATTTTCAAAAGCATGTCTTAAATGCTAGATACATGGAAACCTTATTCATGCTCCTGCCAGAGAACTCATACCTTTTATAACACATTGGCCATTCCAACAATGGGCCTTTGACTTGGTTGGACAAATATATCCCAAGTCTTCAAATGGACACAAGTTCATCATTACAGCCATTGATTATTTCATGAAGTGGGTCGAGGCTGTACCGCTAATCAAATCCACTGGCAAACAGGTGGCTATGTTCATTTTGAACTATATTATTTGTAGATATGGGATACCCTCTTCAATTGTGACAAATAATGGGGGCCAATTTAAAAATCAAGATATTGATGACCTCTGTGAACAGTTCCATATCACTCAACATTGTTCCTTGATCGATTATCCTCAAGGAAATGGATAGGTCAAGGCATCAAACAAAAACATTCTCAAAATTTTACACAGGACTGTGAGCAAGTCTGGAAGAGACTGCATTTACAACTAAATCTGGCACTATGGGCCTACAAAACAAGCATCAGAACACCAACTAGAGACACGCCATTTTCTCTAGTCTATGGCACTAAGGCAGTACTACCTATTGAGGTTGAAATCCCATCTTTGCGAATATATTTACAAGGACTGGTTACTAATGAACAGTACCGCATAGATAGGGTAAATTCTCTGGACCTACTAGATGAGCGCAGACAACAAGCATTCGACCACCTCAAAGTATACCAAGCAAGAATGTCCAAAGGTTACAACAAGAAGGTTAAACCACACAAGTTTGAGGTGGGAGACCTTTTCCTGAAAGAAAATCCTAAGAACCAACCTAACAAAGAACAGAAAGGAAAGTTTGAACCTACCTGGCTAGGACCTTATGTTATCACTACTACTTTTGGGACTGGAGCTTATCAATTAGCTACACTTGAGGGTGACATTCTTCTAGATCCTATCAACACTCTACATTTGAAGCGGTTCTATGCTTAAGGTCCATTTAGCAGAGCCTGTACAGTAAATAGTTCTTGCAAAAATACCAAAAAGATTCAGAAAATTGATCCTAAAGAAATCCAAAAATAGTGGAAAAGGTCCTACAAAAAGGGTATCCTTGGTGAAAACTTGGTAAACAGGCACCTTGATACTACAAAAATATTCAAAAAAGAAAAAATAGCAAAAAAATTTAAAAAAGAGAAAAGTGCCTTGATGAGAACCTGGTAAAACATGCATCTTCGTAGCAAAAAGAAAAGAAAAGATCTTTCCAAGTGGTGAAAACCTGGCAATCAGGCGTCACTTGTGTTCTGCGCTCCATCTATCAATGCACTACTAATACTAGGCCTTCATAATTTTGCCTGTGCTCATACGCTGACTTCATTTTCCTACCTGACTATCTCATCCACACTTGGGATTTGTCTATCTTTACATCTTAGGAATAAGTCATTCTACACTGGGGGCATCTTTGTTGGTATAGTCAGTTACAGTTGCTAAGCTTCTCTAGGCTGGTTTGCCTCACGGACACAAAGTTTCTTGACAAATGCAAAACAATGTCACTTTTTCAAAAACCAAGGTGTCTTTTCATAACATGGGACATGACAAACATTCCTACAAAGCCGTATTGGATAGCAAACATGAACGGATTATCCTATCAAAAACACAGACATGGAACACCATATTGCTTATATTTTGATTTTCTGATTGATGAATCTTTACTGTGTTTGACATGTGGATGAACAAATACTACTTAAACACACAGTTTTCTCATGGTTTGATTATAATTCTTTTATGTCCTAATGATTTTTTCAACTAGGGGCATCTAAGTAATTATAAATTTTATTGATTGATTCACAATTGCTAATTTATTATGTTTTCTTAGTTACTCAATGACGTTTGCGCAAAGACAAAGAGTCACAAGGATTGGGGGCATAATGTTTTCTTGAATTTCTACATATGGTGATTGTTTCATATGATCCTATAAATTTCACCTAACTTGGATGTTTATGATAAGAGCTGCTACTATGGGTAGATAGCCGCATATATCTCGATCCTTGTTATGTGTAAACTACGGTGAGTTTGACACAATTTCCTTGTCTATTTTTTGATCTAGATTCTCACTAAGGTATATGAATCATAATGTACCCAAGGATATGAATTTTCAAGGTCATTGCAGGTCCAATATCTTGCCTTAATTAGAATCTAGTATATTAAAAGGAAGGTGACTGTTTTTGTTATCCTGGCTTCTATGCATTGATACCTAAGTCTATTTCTGACATTTCAATAAAACATAGTATTCATACTTTCATAATATCAGTGGGTATTAGTGATGGTTGTACTATCAGGTATCCATTTTGAAAAGTTCCCAATGATGATAAAAATGTTGCAATATTTGCTAAATCAGTGACAAGTCCTAAGAGTCTTCATATAGCTGCATTTAAAGATTGCCTGATGAATTTCTAACAGCAATAATCAAATAAGGGATTTTTAAGCTCAAAAATGGCTTCTATCTTCTTCTAAAAACATCAAGTTAATTAAATCATCTATATTACTGATATCAAATATCGTTGCACATCCATCACATACATTTTGCATTCATTTGAAAAGGAGAAGCTGGAAAATACAAAAAATAACACATCCATGTATTGCATTTTTACTTCTACATCCTAAATGCATCCATACATCTATTTTGCATAACTGGAAAAACAAAAGAAAAATACATTTTGCATTTTTCACATAGATATCATCTATGACATGTTTATATCAGTAACAACACATCACATCAACATTATAAAATGATGTTATCATCTATGAACTAACTCATCAAGCGATCAAACTATCATCACATGTGCAAAGGATACATTTACCACATCTATGGGAAACAAAACAGATACATTTACCACATGAAACATGTCAGAATCAAGAAACTGCATTAGATATATATCATCATCAAAATGGTACAAATCAAAGCATAAAGTGTATCAGAAAGCATAAAGGGTATCAGTGAGCATAAAGAGTATCAGTACACCAAAAATGAATAAAATATATATATATATATATATATATATATATATATATATATATATATATGAATGTAGTGTACA
>MU227381.1:24792-56914 GCA_018584345.1 Thuja plicata | reverse complement strand
AGAAAAATTCCTTCATCACTTCTAGCATCAAACTTGCCTATCTCATCATCTCTCTTGATATAACATTTACTTCCAAATATTCTGAAATATTTTACAGTAGGTGTATGATCAAACCATAATTCATAAGAAGTCTTACTTGTACCTTCTCTAATATGAATTCTATTCAGGGTGTACACAACAGTGCCAACTGCTTCTCTCTAGTGAACACATGACACATTTCCTTCCAACAACATAGTTTTTGTAGCATCTAATATAGTTTTGTTTCTTCTCTATGCTATCCCATTCTATTGTGGAGTTCTAGGAGCTAATGTCTGTCTATATATTCCATGTTCTTCACAATATGAATTGAATAAGTCTGATCTAAACTCTCCACCTTTGTCTGATCTCAAAAATTTTATCTTCAAACTAGATTCATTCTCAAATTTTGCTTTAAATAACTTGAATTTGTCAAATTCTTTATATTTATCTCTCAAGTATGTAACCCACATCATTCTAGAAAATTCATCAACAAATTGTATAAATTACCTTTCACCATAGTATGATCTTGTTCTTGTAGGACCACATAGATCTGTATGCACCAGAGCCAACTCCCCTTTTGTTGAATAAGATTTGCTTTTAAAAGTGCTTCTAGTCTACTTCCCCATAACACACTCTCTACACATAGTGTTAGATGGCTTCACAATATTAGGTAGATCTCTTACAACATTAGTCATACTTGCCTTCACAATGCTGTCAAAGTTAACATGAAAAAATCTTTTGTGCCATAACCAACTGTCATCAACCTTCGCAATAAAACAAGAAGCTTTAGATGTGTTCAATTCAAATACATTACCTCTAGATTTAGTACCAGATGCAATCAAGTCTCCTTCTTTACTTTTGATAGAGAATTTCCCATTAATGAATTTTAATTGATAACCTTTGTCTACTAACTATCCAACGCTCAATAGATTACACTTAAGTCCATCAACAAGTAATACATTGTTAGTGTTTGTATTTCCATCCAAATAAATAGATCCAACTCCAATAATAAGATTAGGAGTGTTGTCCCCAAATCTAACAACACCACCATCATATCTTTTCAAATTCAGAAAATTGTTTTTATGTCCAGTCATATGATGTGAACAACCACTGTGTATAACCAATTTAAATTTATTTTCAACACGAGATACTAAGGCTTTTTCTTCATGCATAGGTTCATCATCCTTAATAGAAATAAATCTGATTTCATTATAGTGACCATCAACATCATCAGATATAACCTCACTAGCATAATAACATTCCTTGTCTTTTGAATATTTGGATTTGAAAAACTTAGGTTTGTGCTTTGGAACTCTTGTAGGAAATCTAGATGCGAAATGACCAATCTTGTTACATGAAAAACATTTCAAAGGTAACTTGCCCTTAAATTTACCCTCACCTCTATTTTCTCTTCTAGCGATCAATGCTACTACTTCATATAGCTTTATTTCTTCCTTCTGTATCTAATCGCATTCATCAACATATTCTCCAAGTTCTTCTTTCATATTACTACTGATGGTGCTTGCATTTCCAAATAAGGTCTTTTTATTCTTATGCACGGTTTCCTTGAATGCTGACTCAACTTTAGGTAAAGTGTCTCTCAATTTTGTAGCCTCAAATGTAGTTAGCTTTCTAATCAACATCTCTCTCCTAAAGTTCAGTTTCAAAGGTATAATATCCTCTATAGCTTGTACTTTGGTTCTACATGCAGGTGTCAAAGATCTAAGTATCTTCACAATCACTTCTTCCTCATTGTAATTACCTCTAGAGTTTCTAATACCAGTAACCACTTCAGTAATTATCTTTCCATATGCCCTAATGTTCTCATCTTCTATCATCTTCAATGATTCCATCTTTGTCTTCCAGTTTTGTAGCTTTGCCTGCTTTATAAAATTATCTCCTTCATACAATGATTCCAATCTTGTCCAAATCTCATGTGCAGAATCCAAGTATTTTACTTCAGTGAATTCTCCTTATGAAAATTCACTAATCAAAGATTACCTTGCAGCCATATTACATGAAAATAAATTATTTTCATCTTCAGTAGCCTTCTCTATTTCATCCTCATTCGCTATCTTTTCATTCTTCTTCATGATCATCTAGTAATCAATTCCCAGACATAGCAAATGTGTTCTCATCTTTTTCTACCAACTGTCAAAGTTTTCAGGATCAAACTTCAGACTATCCTTCCTGTAATAAGACATCTTCAGGATCACCTCAATCTGTTAAAATTTCTCTCTAAGGACCACAAGCTCTGATACAAATTGTTAGGAATAACAATCAATAAGACAACTAAGAGGGGGAGGGGGGTGAATCAGTTGTGATATAGATTATTAAACTTTAATCTTTGTAAACCAAAACTACAATGTAATAGATAACATAGTAAATGCCAAAAAAATAACACAATATTTGTTGTCAAGGAAATCCTGTTAAAGGTAAAACCCCGGTGGGAATTAGCACCCACAAATGATGTACTAAGAGTATAGTATCCCTGTTAAAAGATTTTAGCCCTGTTAGGAGCTTGTTACAACATTACAGTACATAGTCCATGTTAGGAGATAGACCCTATTAGGAGTCAAGAAAAATTAGTAGGCTCACTTTCCAAAGAAGGTTAAAACCACCCTCAAGGATTCACAATTCAAACAAGTGTATATAGAAAATGTACAATCCATTGAACTATTTGATAGAAACTATCTTTGCTTGGTCAGTTCCAATGAAGTACTCTTCTCATAAACTCAACTCTACATCTAGCAGTCAAACAAGCCTCGCAACTTTCACTTCTTTTCTTTTTCAATCTCTATCATATCTTTTCAAAAGAAAAGATCACTCATATATACCCTCTTACAAAAAATCATTAGGTCAGCCAATTAAGTTTTCCTAATATACAAATAATTGATCAGGTTAGCTAATTAAGGCTTTCCAATATACAAATAATTATATAACCCCTTGCTAAGATACACATGGTACCTATAACAAGTAAACATCAAATATAATCCATCACTTATACTTCCAGATCCACAATCCACGGTCACAATTCATTTTACATGCTACATGTCTGAAGTCAGCCACCAAATAGGTCTTCTCCAGAATACACGTCACAGCTGACGTCACAAGTCATCAAACAACAATCGAACTCAACCCATTATTCCAACATATGTCGGCTGTCCACCAATAAGCTTGCTTCATCTGAAATATCATCGCTTGAAAGATATACCCAAAACATAGAGACCTGCTCTGTCAATCATCACAGTTACAGTCTAGAAACCAGTCTTCACCAAATCAATTGTAACATCCACAATATGAAACATAAACCCAAGCAACTTTAGGAATAAGGTCAACACACATCCTTCTGCATATATACAATTTTGATCATTCTGAATCATCCATATATTTCTTGTACACTTCTGTTAGTTAAGTAACCAGTCTGTCCTCTCCACAAAATATATGTTGACATCACTGACAAAACATGAATATCAATAGTATGATCAGTACCAAAAACTGATATCATCCAACAAAAATTGTTTTGATAAAACTAAATTATATCCATGACATATTAGTTTGAATACATCCTAGGTTTTATTTTTTCCTTCTTCTTCCTAAAAATCTATCTATTCCCCCTTTTCCCTATCTAATCTTTGGTTTCCCTTTTATAAACACCAGAGAACCCCTCTGATTGGTTACAACCAATTACAAAATAGTGTGACTATTCATCTAATCACTTAACCCCAAAAAACTAATTACTAATAATTTTTTTAACTCATAAATAAACAAAATATTTTGAGCATATAGCCAATAAGGCTCTTCTACATACAAATAATTCCCGCGAATGATATTCCCATGATGAAAAACATTCAAATTACTTGCACCTAATCATTCCTCTTGAAACAAGTATGCTTGATTTATACAAATGTGAATGAGTCAAAAATTGTTCCTTGAAAGAGTCAAATAAGATTGATTGAAAAACTTTCTCTTATAAATATTTTCTTGGATAATAAACCTTTCTCCTATTTGGTTAATCTTCTATCTAATCATCAATATCTTCAATTAGCATAGTTTTATTCTGATGGCATAGTATACTGCGAGTGTTTCTATAGTCTGATATTCCACTCATAATACTTTTTTTCCAATGACATGTGGGAAGAACCATTTCTTTGTTCTTTGATCATTTCAACGATTGCAGTTGTTAACTTTCACAAATTGTGGTACCTCTAGCAGAATTGGGCAATGTTGCTCCAAGCATTTATATGACCAAACTACACATGAGGGAGCATATCTTTGTGACATTTTGTCAAATAATTTATATATATTGTTTATGATTCCTCATGTTACTTATAATTAGCCTTACCAATACAGCTACATTTACTTGGAAGTTCCTATAGACTTTTCAACAAACCTATTTGTGACATTATTCATTCCATGGGTTAACATCTCTTTGAAATTTCTATTAAATAATCACCACGTTTGTGCTCTGTGATTTCATATTTTGCATACACATCTTTAAGGACATTATATCAAACAATTATAATGTTGTATCTTATGAATAAATATCATTCACGCCTACCAAAACTTTTGTAAATGCCTAAGAGCACCCAAAACCATTCTACCAGATCCATATTTGTATTCTACAGAGTAATATTTTTTCTTTGACGTCATTTCATAGGTTTTCCCTTACTTCCAGAGTATATTAGTGGAAAATCTTTGTATGTTGGAAAATTTTGGGATTTCTCCAAGTCAAAATAAGAGAATATGAGGGACCATCCATGATGGCCAAATCGCCCTAAACTCCCACAGTAACGGTCCAATGTATGTTGGAATCGCCATTGACCACATACCATTTCACATGGATGACTGTGATATTCATTTGGAATCACTTGGACATGGGTATTCAATCGCCTCCCTTACTCGCTAGTTATAATAAAATGACAATGTATCCAGGAACCTATTTTGCTAACAATTTATTAAATTTTCATTGTAAGCGTCGCCCATTTCGCCCATAAAAATATACACATAGTTGCTAATGAAGCCCAATTCAGTAATAAAAATCAAAATGTTATAAGCATTCGAGGACCCATTTCACCAAATGCCACAAGTATTAGTAATTAAACCTCCATTCAAATCAGAGGGCCAAAATATTGGATACATAAATTGGGAATTGATTCACCCCACTTAAATCAAGATGTAATTTGAAAATCCCTTGGAATCCACCAAAAATAGAATCATAGGTTGATATAAATACAATTTGAACTTTAAATCACTCTTTCTTACAATTTTTTTTTGTGTTTGATTACTAAATTTGGGAGCTCTCAATTCACATAAATTTGATTTGGAACCTTGAATTTGATGGTTAGACAGAAGGCCAGAGATACAATCTTGCAACACAAGCCTAGACATACCTGATTCCTAATTTAGAGAAAGCCTAAAGGTGAGAAATAATTTATTTATACATCATCGTATTAGTTTTAATTTGTAGTGAGAGATCAATATGTCAGACAAGGGTGAGACTCTTCATGTTGATGAAGGGATTGAGATGTCACAGAAGGGTGAGACTCAGACTCATCAGTGTGGTGAAGGGATTGCTATGCCAAATAAGGGTGAGACTAAGATTCCTCACCGTCGTGAAGGGATTGGGATGTCAGACAAGGGTGAGACTCCTCAGGGAGGAGAGGAGATTGGAAGGCTAGACAAGGGTAAGAATCCTCAAGGAGGTGAAGGGATTGGGAGGCCAAACAAGGGTAAGATTCCTCAAGGCGGTGAAGGGATTGGGAGGAAAGAAAAGGGTAAGAATCCTCAAGGAGGTGAAGGGATTGGGAGGAAAAAAAAGGTAAGACTCCTCAGGGCAGTGAAGGGATTGGGAGGCCATCAAAACACCCAAAACTTAGAGATACTACCATAAAGTCTTTCTTTGGAATTGGAAAAGTTTCTAGTCCATCAACTTTTGCACTTACAAAAGCCATTCACAGTAGCTCACCACCACCACAAGGTGGGATTGTCGTTTAGCTAAATGCCTCAAATGAGGATAACATTACGAGCATGATAGAAGATGTTTTAAGGGATACCCAGAATGAGATAATTTAGTCAGATGAAAATGCTAGTACTACAGATGATATTGATGTTCGTAGGAAGAAAAGAAAAAGGAATGTAAAAATGGGGTGCGAGTGGGAAATGATAAGGAATTTTAAGCTTGATTGGGTAGAAAAGTACCCATTCATTGAACCAATCCAAAACACTGATGAAAAATCAACAGAATGGAGGTGTAATATTTGTAGCTGGAAAACTAAAAGAGAGAAGAAGTTGCAGCTAAAGCTTGACACCATCGAAAATCAAATTGGTAAGGTTTATGAAAAAAAACCATAGATGGAAAGGAAACAACCATAGTGAGATGGAAATCAAAGGAAGAATTTATTCATGTTAAGTATGTCGTAGAATATGAAGAGAATAACTGTAGAATGACACTGATTGGTAGTAGCAAAAATCTAATCAAGGTTGGGCTTGAACATGCAGTGAAAGATGCAAACCTGGAAAAGACTGTTCAAATGAGTGTTATTTTTCATATTTTTTCCAGAGGGAATCCTATGAGAGACTTCTCAGAATATACTAATTTATTATCTTTTTTGAAAGTTCCTCACTATCCTATGTCACATTGGTGAATAAGCACTGGATGGGAAATGGAAATCTGTCTTGCTGAGGTGGAAAATAAAAACTTACAGGAGAGTGTAAAAGAGTCAAAATTTATTTCGTTATCCATAGATGAATTTATTGTGGTAGATAACAATGCTTGGGTATGTATGCATGTGTATACTGTAAAATAACATGTCCTTTGGTCTCATCTACTCTGTGTTCATAAAATGAGGGGCAATTCAACAATAGAAAATTTATATTTATAAGTTAAGAAATCTTTGAATGCAATTGTTGGTATGGACGACTTGACAATTTCCATCAAGTTGGTGTGTGTTGGAGCTGCAGTAATGCAAGGACAAAGGACCATTCTTTGTCCAATCTATTTCAAACTAGTATTGCACCATGAAGTCACTACATAGCCCACCAAATGAATTTAGGATATATAATTGTAAGCAATTTCCCTACAGTGTCAAAAGTTGAAGATCTAATTTGTGAGATCCACTCATACTTCTGCTGAAGTCCTAAACGTTTTGCAAAATTTTAGATTTTTGCTGAGGGAGTAACAATAGGAAAAAATAATCTCAAGGATATTGAGACCATATAGATCTCCTTGCATGTCCACTACAAGAATGAGTTCTAAAAAAATATAAATCCTTGATCAGACTAATGTACGAGCAACGCCTCATAGTAGACAAAGCTTCTGACCTCTTACATAAGTTAATTGATATAAAGACTTTGTTAAATTTATATAGTCTTCTCCCATGCCGGATTCAATGAAAAAACTTGTTAAGAAAGACCAAGAGAGAAATATGTATATCAATGACTATAGAAATCTACATAAAAGGACATGTTTGGCCCTGGATAGTCTATATTCAAATCTAACAGATCAAAGCCTAAATTATTTTAGGTGGCAGATAATTACAGATTTGAATCATGCTAACAATTTTTTTACATTTGAATGGAAAAAATGAGTTATTTATCTTTGTAAAAAGATTTCAGATACCAATGCACCAATCTAAGATGGGCAAGTGAGGGAGAGCACTACCATTTAAAAAGAAATGTTTTGATGGGATTGTTAAATCTGTTAGTGATAATTTGAAGGCTATTGCATACCAAATTTCAACTAAGATTCATGAAAGATTCCCTTGAGAGATATACTTGAAGCCATGGCTTGTGTGTATCCTCAATTTTGGCATGACTTCGAAGATAATCCAAATGACGCAAAGGTGTTTTATAAAAAACTAGAGGAATTGATATTGACAATTTCAAAAGATGTAGATTGCAATGGACATTTAATAGAAGGAATTTTAAATTCAAATCATCTTAAAAAAACAATGTAAAACTTTTGCATTGTGTATGAAGCAATAGTTTGAAAACTTTGAGAATCCGTTCAAACTTGGATCAACAACAAGACTTTGAAAAAGGATAGATCAGAGTGATGTATTGCATAATTCAATACCAGAATATTTCAAACTTTTTGATTTATGTCAAACAATGATATTGGGTTTGGTGGAAGATGAGAGAGTTTTCTGTGCATTAGGGCTTTTGAAATCAAAGATAAAAAATAAAGTAGAAAAAAATTTGGAAAGTTGGTTGAGGTTATTTGTAACTGAGTATAATGTCAAAGATTTTCCTTATGATAGGATAGTGGCAATCTAAAATTTCATGCATGAAAGATGAGGGCTATGCAACACTTCATAAGCTAGGGGCAATACTGCTAGTGCTGAGACATATGATAGATCTCAGAGTCAGAATGAAGATGAAGAAATTTTTGAATACCCAAATTAGACCCCACTACTAAAATGGCTCTTCAATGATCATTGGCCTCAAAGGTAGGGCTGGTAATTGTTGTTTCTCAGTGAACAACTTACACTTTTCACATTTTGGAACCCATTGGTATGCATCCTTAAACATACCTAGCCAGCAATAACAATTTATCAAGATATTAAAAGTAGTCACTATGGAAGATAAATGTTCTCTGCATGCTTCATTATGAAAGGATTTTACCAGTTTCCCTTGCCACTCTCTATCCATGCATCTGAGAAATATACGATCCAATCCCTTTTTGTAAATAACGTCATCAATAATCACATACTTGGTAGCTTTGAGTTTTAGATTTTGCTTCTCTTTTGGGCTCAGGTGTTCTGGATAGTCTCCATAAGTCAAGTAATGTGCTACATCAAAAAACCAAGGATCAGTTAGACCAACCAAAAATGTTAAGGGAAAATTTTCTTTCTCATCTTCATTTTATGCTAACAACCTACACAGTCCTTGCCCTCGAACCAGTTTAGTGGGTGTGATATCTAAATCAAATTCTTGCATCTTGGCTACCAAGGAAGCCCTGTTGTTGATACCAACCTCTTTCTATGTTAGAATACTTTTTATAGCGGTGTTTGGAACAAAAAACCTGGAGTGAGAATGAAGTATATAGTATCTAAATTGTTTTAAAGCTATTACCACTGAAAAGGCCTCCTTCTCTGCCAGTGAATAATTCAATTCATATTTTTTTAATGAGATACTCATGAAGGAGATCAAAGTTTCTATCCCTAGCTCATTTTCCTGCATCATAATCCATGACAAAGAATGATTAGAAGCCTTACAATGAATAATAAAATCCCTCTTTAAGTCGAGATGAACCAGAGTTGGATATTTTGCAATTGCTTCTTTAACTATTTCGAAGGCTGTTGTAGCCTAACTTCTCCATTTGAATGTTTATTTTTCACTCATTAGGTTCATGAGAAGCTTTATGGTCTCAACAAAGTCTGGAACAAATTTCCTTAGGAAATTAACCTAACCAAAAAAAGATTTTACTCCAGTTCTGTTGGATGGTAGAGCTAACTGTTGGACTTCCCTTACTCATTTTGGATCTACCCTTATCCCCTCTTTTGATACGATGTGGCCCAAGAGTTTACCTTTGGTCACAACAAAGAATGATTTTGTTGGGATTTAGAGAAATTCCATGCTCCCGACGCTTTTGCAATATTTGCTGTAAATCTTTGATATGCCTCTTTCTTCTTGTTGAAAAGACTGTCAAATCATCCAGATATATGAAAATGATTTTGTTTCTAAGATGACTAAAGGTAGCATTCATCGCTTGTTAAAATGTAGCTCTGACGTTGATCAGGCCGAATACCATATGCCTGTAGGCAAACGTGCCCCAAGAAGTCGTGAAGGTTGTCTTATGCTGATCTTCTTTCGCTACACTAATATAGTTATACCTAGAAAATCCATCTAACAGAGACATCATTTCTGATCCATCCATGGTCTAAAGGATGTGATCCACTACCGAGAGAGGATAATTATCTTTAAGACTTGCTTGGTTCAAATTATGAAAGGCTACACATATATGTATCTCTCCATTTATTTTTACGTACTAGCATAATATTTTCTACCTAGGTCAAATGGTGGATTGGATAGATAATTTGAGCTTGTAACATATTATATACTTCCTTGAAAATGAAATTAGCTACATTGGGATTGTAATTCCTCAACTTCTTCTTGAAAGGACTAGTTCCTGGTTTGAGAGGAATATGATGTTACACCTGTCCTTGATTAAAATATTTTAGGTCTTCATAAGACCAAGCAAATACATCCTTGTATGATTTTAATAACTGAACAAATCTCCATTTTTCTTCTGGTGTACAACAAAGTCCCAAATTCACCATTTTAGGGTCAAATTATTCCCCGATACTCACTTTCCCATAGGCCCCTGGCTCTGAATTCTTGTGCACTTCTCGGTTGCCCATGAAACAATCTCGCCTATCAAACAACTTATCCAAAGTGACCAGTTCCTTTGGAATTGTGTTTCCTTTCAACTGAATTACATCAAATTTTTAAAAACTCTCCTCATTAGGGAAAAAATCATGACACTTAGATCCGGATCCTTCAAAGTATGGTGAAGACAACATATCTAAACATTGCATAAAAATATTGATCTGTTTATCATCGCAGAAGAATTTCCATGATTCTAAATTATCTGGGACACTAGGCCAATGAACCAATTCAATTATATATACATCATTATCAAAGTCAAGATGAGGTATAAGTAGAGAAGTTGACCCAACCAAAGCATCATCTCTAGAATTAAACTCTCGTGGAATGGTCTCAATAGAGAAGGCTTCAAAACTTTCTATTTCATCCCATACTCGCTTATGGTAGTGCTTAATTCTTTCATTATTCACTATAAAGATACTTCAAACCTATTTCACAATCAGTTCTACATCTCCAAAGGCTTTCAACTTCTTAATTCCTTTCCTTTTTGCCTCTTCGATCCCGAGTAGTAAGGCTTTGTATTCTGCTGTATTGTTCGTATTGCTGAACTCTAACTTATAAGAGGAATCGATCTTTTTCTCTTCTGGAGATATTAGCACCACCCCTACTCTAGAACCAACATGAGAACAACTCCCATCAAACTCCATGGTCCATAGGGACTAATCCTCCAATTACACATTTTTAGCTATATTAGATTCAGGAAGAATCACATAATTGCCAAATTATGACTCTTCATACAAAATATGAGATCTTGAATCATCAGAGGGAAAAATAGTGTATTTTAATTTTTCCTCGGGTTCAAGAATGATCTTTTATTTTCCTAGTGAAATACTAGCCTGTGACCAGTCCAATTTAATCTCCCCCAAGATCATTGCAAATAGTGTGACTTAACAACATGCCCTAACTAGCAGGTATGTCAGCAACCAGGATCGTTAGTTTTAGCCTTTTTGTAGGGTGAGTTGTTAGGGATACATGAGCATATTTTATTTGACCTAACAAAGGTACTTTTTTTGAGTCCATAGAATAGCAGTGTCTAAAGGTTTTGGTTAAAGGAAAGTCTAGTGCTTTAGCTACAAAGGCTCGGGCATTATGTTATTTGAAGCCCTAGAATCAATAAAACAATTACTGAGCTTGTGGCCATGGATAAACAAAGACACATAGAAAGGTTGTTGTTTCGTGAATGAATGAGAAGTTTCGGTTAAGATTTCCCTTTGAGTTGGTGGTTCAAAAGTTTCAGACTGACCTAAGGGGTTGGAAGTAGATAGCTGATTAGACTGAACATTCACCAGATTATCAATTGATATTGATGGCTCATTTCCACTAACAAAATCCACCAGTTTATCAAGATCCCTAGGATTTAACCTTCAGTATTCAGCAGGAGAAATTTGAATTTTAGAGGTTTTAAAAAATTCTAGAATATCAAAAGAAGGGTCAACATCAAACCTTTTCAAAATTGGAACCTCTGGAGAAATTGAACTCTTGACCTTCAAAAATCTTGAAGTTTGATTTCCAGGTTCACTTGCTTTGTTGGTGGGTGCTGGAGATGAAACTGTAGGGGAAGAATTATATCCCTTTTTCTTTCTTGTTAGCACTGAACATGAGGGTTCCTCCAAAGTTACCAAAGTATCTACACCTCTGTCCAAATCTGATTCATACTCAAGGTAGTATGTTTTAGAGTTGCCAGGTAACTTTGGATAGGATTCATCTTTATGAACTTCTTCAACAGTTTCTCTTTGAGTATTCATTTGAACATACCTCACCATTTCTGGACAATTATTTCCATTGTGATCATCCTTCAGATAAAAACACACATATTAGCCTTCCCACTTGGGGTACCTTCTATAGGCAGTCTCTGCTGAAAAGATGGCAATGTCAACTGCCTTCTAGAGGTTCCAACATATTGATTTTGGAACCTTCGAGGAATGTGTTGGTAAGGAGCATTACCTTTTGACAGTTGTTTCTGAAGGGAAACTATATTATTTATAAGTCTCTGGACCACAGGGTCTGATGAAGATAAAGATGCTTGTGCATGAGGAGTTTGGACTTCTTTTCTTCACTTTCACACAGTGATTAAATCATCCTCCAATTCAATTTCATGGGTCTGAGCCGCACCCAAATCTGTTGGCCTACTTATGTGTAGATGAAATCCAAGGTCAGGAGGCATTGAATTTACAAAGAAACATTTCTGATTCTCTGGAGTAGGCCTGTTCCCATTAGGAATTTTATGTACTAACTTATTGTATTTGACCACATTATCACGCATTGGCTCATGTATCTCTTTTTTCATCTGGGTCAACTGACCCAATAGTGAGTGCTTGTCTTCTGCACTCTTAAACCTATTTTCAAAATAAGTCCTCATATCAGCCCACCTTGTTATGGAGGGTACTAGAAGATGAATAAACCACTCCGCAACACCTTCAGACAAAGTTTGCACAAATATTCTCATAGACACATCTTCATGCTACACAACCATGGCGCCACTAGCCACGTTAAAAGTGTTCAAATGTTCTTCAACTGAGACCTTCCATCTCTAGTAAATCATTGAAATACATCTTTATCACCTTTAGGTAGAGAATGATGTGCTGGAAGGTTCAGGGGCCCCACAACAACACCCTAAGGATTAGCATCCAAAGTGTTTAAAACACGGGGAAGATTAATATTCAATGGTGTAGGTGTCCCTAAAAGGACTAGAGCATGGAATGATGACGAGGATATAGATTTCTAAGTTGGTTTAGGCTTATTCCTAGATGAATGAGGTAGATTTAAATCAAGGGTACTAATAAGTCATTTAAGATCTTTTAAATCTTGATCAACTAACCCTTTCTTTTCCTAGGACCTAGTGAAACGTTTGGAATCCAATATTTCAATTTTAAGGCCCTTGGGGTGTTCTATCCACAAGTGTGGCTTCTTGAGCTATAATAATTCCTCTTAACCATTCACCTTCTTCCTCTTCTTCTTCAATCACCAACCTAACCTATTGATACTACTGATTATTGGATCTTAGTTTCCAGGCTAATGCATTAAGATCGACAATAATGTCTTCCTGGGTGTCTAGGAAATGCAAATCAGGATGCAATACTGGAGGAATTTCTTCTTGTCTAGGTATCACATCAGCAGGTAAAACCATGATTACTCATTCATAAATAAAGTTTGAAAACTGACCCACTTAGTATCAGGATCCCTAGTAGAGTCGCCAAAAATATGTTAGTTAACAAATTTATCCCCAAAATTAATCAAAGATGATCAAGAAAATAATCCTCTACAACCCTATTGGGAGAAATCAATTAATTAACAGTTGGGATTCACCTTAATGGTAAAGTCCCTCTGCATAAAGGTGCAACTCCCTTTTCAATAATTTTCAATTATGCTTTCCATGAATCAATCAATAAAATCTCTCAGATAATACTTTGTACCCTAAATTATCAAAGGTTCAAATATTCAGATTTTAAATGAAATACAAATTGGGTATAAAAGCACTAAAATGAGGAGCTAAGATTCAGCCGAAAAAATGATGTCCAAAGCTAATTAAAGATAAACTACAGATACCTTGATCCTCTTCACAATCTGAAAGAACTGCAACAACATTTCACAATAACAAATGAAATTCCAATAGAAATCACATTTATACTCGGATGAATGCACCAAAGCTATGATATATGTATAGATTTGAATTTTAACCAACACATCAAAACAACTTTCAAATCATAAAATCCTTTAAGTATCTGGTATCACTATAAACTTACTAAGAATAAAATTACAAAATTTGGCCGACCCTTTTACTCGGTCATAATAAGCCATATATACCACCTGAAGTAAACTATTTCTTGGAAGTTTTTAAAAATAACTCCTTAAAGGAGTAAAAGTAAAGATTAGTGTTCAACAGGAAATACTACGTAACAGAACAAAAAAACTAAGTGATCAATATGCCACACTTATTTCATAGGGTATCCAGGTTCATGATGTTGTCATGGTTGATGATGACTGGGCTTGCAATTTCTTCCATTCCAAACATTCAGCTGAAAACCTAACCACAAGCTGATGTTTGGGAATGCCAATATGTGCGATCCTTTACTTCCATACCTTATTCTCCCTGCGGACTAGTGCAACCTTCTCCTTGTGCGAATTCAAATTCCTTTGGCACACAATCAGCATGGATTCCATTTCAACAACATAGGAAAATTCATTAAGCATGACCATTTTTATTTCTTTAACCAGAAAAATTCTGTCCTTGAAAGCCTGATTCATTTCTTCTGGCTTTCGTAGAGTCTTGTCATCCTCTTTGAACAACCGCACTTTAATGAATCCATGGTCATCATTGATTATGCATGTTAAGGTTGTGAGTTCTTTCATCAGTTTAGTAGATTCTTCAATGCCCTTCTCTATAACAGAGTTCCTCCAATCCAAATGATCTTTTGAAACAAAAAGGATTTCATCATCGAATCCTACAATTAGCATCTTGGATAAGAACTTTATTATACCATATTTCTTTACCTTTGACATTTGAGCCATCACTACCATCCACTGAGTATCCCATTTGGTCACCTATGCATTTAGAATATCTTTAGTAGCAAGAACATCTTCGTAAGTTTGACTGAGGTCATCTATGTATTTTCTTCCTCGATCAACCACTGTATCTAACTAGCAGGAATATGCTTCAACAATTTATTTGTTGCGTAGGATATGTTCCTTCATTTTCTAATTATCTAGAGATTTCAGATTGAAATCTACTAGGGTCTGTGTTGTTAATATGTGGTCTGGATGATGAATAGAGTAGATATACTCAGCCATTTGGGACATTGCTAACTTCATTTTTTTCTTATCCTTTTCATCTTTCCAGGCTCTTGTTACGATTTTCTTTGTCAAGGATTCCAAATGTTTAACATCTGCTGCATGAGTAGCAAGTCCCAGGTCAACCTTTTTGACCTTGAAATCCTTAGGTGTTACCTCATCCAAATTTTTTTCATTCTTAGGAATGGTCATTTTTGCAAACCAACGCCCATTCTGAGCATCTGTTTATATCATTGCCTTGGTCTTGGGCTTTTAAATATTTATCTCTTTTCCTAAGCACCTGCTCACCATATCTTTTTTAGATAGAGAAATTGGTATGATACTCCTCTTTCTGATGATAGAGGATCAGAGCCATGCTGGTGTATCTACTAATTCTTTAGCAGGAGGAGTCTGTAACACAGTCGAATCAACAAAAATAGCATCATTGGTGGGTTTTTATTTACTCATCTCTCCACCACCTTCAAAGTTATCCAAATTCATCACATCTAGAGAATGATCTTCCATTGGGATTTTCCCGTCTTCAATAGAGTCCAATTCCACAACTTCATGACTAATTGCAACTTTCTTTAGCCTCTTACTTTGGGAACATGCAGTTCTTGTTGGAGTAGGAGATTTCACTATCGAGGAAGCCTTCTTTGTTAGGTTAACCTCCAAATCAACTGTACCTCCAATATCAATTTCAACATGGATATTAGGAGAAGAGGTTACATTTTTGGGAAACATAGTATCTTGGGTGTGTACATGAGTCTCTGGCTCAAAAATATTTAATTTTCCCAATCTTTTCTCTCTTAGCCATTTCTATTTTCTTCTTATCACATTAAATGTCATGTGTGGAATATTGTCTTCCTCTTGCCTATTCTAGTCTATTTCTACAAGGGGCTTTCTTTGTACTCTTCTGTTGTATTCAGAATTCAACACTTCTTCATCTTCACACTCTTCAACTCCTTTAATACTAAGAGGAAGTTTCATTCCCACAATCTATCCCAATGTGAGGCAGGACCATAGTATTTTGTGCACCTAAAATTCATCGTCACAATCTTCCCAGTAGTCCTCAAGCTGAGACATGTGGGTGAAGCCTTCTGCCATGCCTAGGTAAGACTTATAAAAGCCTTTACTATCAAATTTTAGGCGTACAATATATGTTTTGAGCTTCAAACCTTTGATCTTTGTTGCTAAATTGAGGGCGTCTGAGGTGGATTTGCAGCAGTAATGCCCTAATTCCATAGGAAAAGTAATTCCTAAAGGTTTTTCTCCTTTCAAGATTTTGTTAATAATTCCTAATTGTCTACAAACCTCTATAAGTACCAAATGATCCAGCACATATCTAGGCAACCTTAAGGGTTCACCCTTGAATCCACTAGCTTTGATATAGGTAAATGTAGGAAACTAAGTTAATAAGTTGCCATATATTTGAATTAGTTGTATGGCTTCATCAGACAACCTTTTGTGCAAGCTTCTGCGTAATTCAAAAACTGAATGACCCAAAAATAAATCATTCACTCTGTGAAAATTCTCTGTACATCTCTTTAGCTGCAACAGGGGATAATAATCATACATTTTCCTTCCCAGCGCTAAGGGTTCATGAGGCAACCCAGGCCATTGTCTAGAACTGGCCAGAATATAAAACAAGGACATGTAGAAACCTCGCATCCTAAAAAATTTGGCTAACCCAGCTTCATGCAGCCTTTTAGTAATGAGCTCACCCCAGTCCAAGAATTTATCTCCCTTTTTCAGCACTTGTATTTAAAAAAACATCTAGCCCTCCCAATGAAATGTATGCTGATTTCTCTTAACCTTGTTTAACAGAATAACCAAATCTCTTATCTCAGGGATAAGATGTTCACGGGTAAGGGGTTTCAGAAGGTGGGAGCCACCTCTCTTAGTTTCTAGCAACCAACCCCTTGAAATAACATTTCTATACTATTTCTTCTTCTTTTGAAAGAATGAATAAGACATACCAATAGTCCATGCTTCATATGTCTCCTCATCTGGAATTACCATGGTGAACATTATCGTTTCCCTGTCAATCCTTACTAATACTTCACTAGAATTAGTGTGAATGCACTTCTCATTTCCATCATAGTGATTCATACATTCCATAACCAGCTCCGAGCATGGGGTTACAGCTAGAAAAGTGGCAGCTTCAATCAAATCACACTGTCTAGTTTTCTTTTCTATAGAACCTTTCCAGGGATTTTTTAGTCTTCCGAGAATTTCCTCCAAAGTTACATTCAAAAGGGATGTGTCTTCCAACTCTGGAAGATAACTAACTAGACTAGGTGAGGATTTTAACTTAGGAAATGATGACCTATTATACTTCATCTTATTTAACAATTAAAATTCCAGAAGAAGAAGACAAGGAATTCGAGAAGAAAATTGAAAAATTTATATTCTTCAATAGACTGCTTAAGCTAGAAGTTTAGAGTTTGACGATTCACCAAAATTCATGAAAATGTTAGTGCTACAACCTTGAAATTACCTCGTTCATCTTGCTGGCCCCACGATGATGAAAGAATTCAAGAATAAATGAACATAATCTTCGCTTATAAAGATAAAAGATCTGCCTGAATTCGTGACATGATTAAAATTTAATTTCCTCCATGCAAACTAAATGGTGAAGTGACATTAATCTAACATACTATTAATTAACTGTCATTTCACACCCTTTGAGTTTACAAAATAATGATTAACTTTCCCTTTAAAGGTACAGTTGTCAAAATTTGAAATCTTCCAGCTTATTCTCTGTCTGTAACAACATTACCTTTATTTATTATGAAATCCTTTGAGGATATGAAATGAAAATCTTTGAATTTGAAATTTTTAAATGGAACTTTGAAAGTTCAATTTGAGAAAAATAGACTTGACCAAAGACGTGATGACTTCTTAAATTGAAAACAAAGACTCGTCTTCTGCTTGCACTTGTACAATTTGAACTTTGGAAGTTCAAAATAAAGTTCAAATTAAGAAAAACCACCTAAAGGAAAACTAGCCAGAATGAAGCCATGACAATGCAAGACGCGCAAGCCAGATTTGAACAAGGGAATTTGAACTTCAAAAAGTATAAAATAAAGTTCAAATGCTGAAAATTCATAACAAAGAGGAGAAACAAATAGAATTAACATTAGCAAAAATCTAGTGTAACAGAATTAGAGCTAGTTCTTTTTTTTAGAAGGTTTAATCACTGAAGAGAAAAGATCTTACAATGAAAATGTATACTCTTGATAAAACTATTGAGAATCAGAAATTGCAATTGCAGGTCTACATTGAACAATAAAAAGAATCCAAGGAGAAACTTAAGGAGATGTTTGTTAAGAGAAAAGACATGGAATTTCGTTGTCATGAGACCGATTATTGGGAAGTAGAGATTCATGACCCATTTGATACATCTGGATCTTAATTTGGTAGCATATCTGATGCATTTGAAGGAATCATATCAAAATATCTGAAAGAAATCTACACAGTCGATTATTACAGTTTATGATTACAAAGATTTTTTTGAAAATTTTTTAAGGGTACTGATTCACCCCTCCCCTCTTAGTACCCTCCCCTCCCTAGAATTATCAGTTATAGAGAGCGTATATAATATGCATGCTCAACTAAACTTGGAACAGTTGACCCTCGAACACTTAAAAGATGAATGTGAGAAACTCATGGAAAATCTCCACAAGACCCATACCAACATTTTTCACAAGTTGTATGTTATTTATTTTTGTCATTAATTTCAAAAAAGGGGGAAGCATATGTGTATATCTATGCATACCGAGACCATGTACAAATGGGGAGTCACTATGTATACTACATATACAAGTTTTTGATACTAATGCCAAAGGGGGAGAATGTTACTCAATATGAGCTTGCAAGTTTCCATTAGTATTCAACTATTCAAATTGCCAGTCAGTAACAGAGTCAAAGAGATACTAGTCAGTATTGATCATTGAGTGCAGGGTTAACCGAGTGCATTGATTATCGAGAAAGAGACTTACCAAGCAACATTATACACTGAGCACTGACGTACACTGAGAGACAATATTTACTGAGTAAACAAGCGGTTACATAAAAGTTTGTATTGGCACATCAATTAAGGTAACAAATTTTTTCTGAGCTGGATACTGGTTACAATGATCGAGGAGGACATTAATTACGCATGCAATCATTAATTTTTTGTATCTCCTATGTATAGATGATCAAGGTAATGTTACCGATTTTTGGTACCAAGATCAATTAGGTGGATTTGTTATGTTTTGAATGGATCAAGATAAATTCTCAGTTCTGTTGGATCACATTCATATGCACAGAGAAAAGAGAAAAAGAGTACATTATTACATGAGACTTGTTAACACTGCCTTAAGTTTTATTTGAATCTCTTGGCTTTGCTTTTCCCGGGCTTTCTTTGTTTAATGTTGTGTTTTACCTCGCCAAGAGGAGGTCAAACCTTTTTAAAAAAAAAAAGTTATGTCAAGTTTTTAAGTTGCGCGACGAGCTGCCAATCGAAGTCATCGCACAATCATGAGCTGTTTAGAAAGAGTTCTGATCTGTCCATGAGTTCACGATGAGCTATTTAAATTAGTCATCGTGCAATCGCGATCTACCCTTGTTAAGTCTTTTAAGTTGCGCGACCGAGCGGGTTCAACGATCTAAAGTATTTATCGCGCAGTCGCGAGGCCTAAAGAGAGTCAGGTTTTGAGTCTGTGAGTCAACGACAAGGTCAATTCATAGTGGTTTCCCAGTCGCTTATGTTTTAACCCATTTTTCTTTTGCAGCGCGAGTATGTGACGAGCTAAAAACAAGGGACTCGTCGCTCAGTCGCACAAGTATTTCTTGAAAGTCGTAAGAGCTCGCAAGTATGCGACGAGCTAAACAAGGGATGCATCATATAGTCACACAGGAAGCTTTCAAGGTTTATAAGGGTCTACGACCGAGCGACCAAAGGAACCATTCAGCTCGTCGCTTAGTCGCTGTTGTTTTCAGGTGATCAAAAGGAGCCCGCGAGTGTGCGATTAGCAAGGAAGATAAGGTCATCGCTCAGTCGCCGGTCAAAAGAGGAAAAGGGGAGATCGACTCACGAGTGAGCGACGAGTTAGAGGAGGAAGGATGTCGCTCACTCGCCGATCAACTCAGATAAAAGAAAAGGAACCTGCGAGGATGCGACGAGCAAAAAAGGAGGGTCATCGCACAGTCGCCAGACAATAAAGATAAAAGGAAGACATCATCGCTCACTTGCGCAGAGGAAAAAAGCAGAGCATAGAGGCTGAGCGAGTAGGTGACAAGAAAGAAATGAGGAAAGAAGGTGCTACTTGCCAATTTTTGTTGATTTCTGGGTAAATTATGTATAAGTCTGCGATTGTCACAGAATTTAAAATGTAAACAAAGGGGAAGGATCGGATTTTTTAGAGACAGAAAGATTAGATATTTTCTCAGACGCAGGAAATTAGATATTTTACAGATGAAAGATCAGTTTTGAAAGGTCAAAAGATGCATTTTTGGGGCTGCAGAAAAGTTATTGCGATTCAGAGACTTTTGTGACTCTTCTAGAGGGATAAGACTGCTTCTATGAGGGAGTATTTATGTTGATATTTTTTGGGATGACTTTTAGGGCTTAAACAGTGGCTAGACAGGCCAAATCCGATCTAGAAGTTATTTCTTTCAGAATGCAGTTGGCTTTGAAAATGCATAAATATGAGTTGAAGACTCATTGTTAGGGAGTTCTTCTTCACTTTGGCTTGCTATTTTTGTAACTTTTTCTGAGTTCTTGACAGAAGCAAAGAGATTTTGTAACCCATTTCAGAGAAATATACAAATTTGTAACACCTTTGACTGTGAAAGATAGCTTATGCCTTCCCTTATTAGTCTGTTATTGTGTACTTAGTGATTGGTACAGAATTCTATGATGTTCTTTGTCCTTAATTTGTATCACATATCACTGCCTTTATGCAGTATTTCATGCTTATTTGTAGGTTTTAAGTTGTGCTCAAGTCAGATTTTCCCCCAAATTGTGAGAAATCTTTCTCCTTTAAAGAGATTGTCGTTATTGGCCTTCTTATAAGTTGATTATGCAAATATTATGATTTAGTGGGGGTTGTGTAAGAAAGCTGAGGTCACTATTTCATTGTGTGTCAGGTTATTTGTGCATTTCTCAGATATTTCTGGTGCATCACCATTTAGGATATAGCTTTCATTTTCTATGTTCTCCTTCTATCTCTTTTCTCCATCATAAAGGAATCAATTTCAGGTAGTATAGAGTGATTTACCAGATAGGAAGCCGGCCTAGGACCCAGAGATTCATTCCAGCCATAGTTTACCCACAAACTTGGAATGTTTCCATGTTTCTCCAAAAGGTTAAGTTCCTACTAACTTAACAGGGTGCAATTTTGGTAGATAACAGGTAAATTTTGTACACTGTTGATCTTATATTTTCTAAGATATTGTAAAACCCTTATTAGGTCAAGAGATTTGATATTTGTAAGGATAAGATGTCATTTTTATAATAATGATGTTCAAATTGTGATCAATTAGCCTCTGCACTAAGGAAATTAGGAGATCAGACAAGGGTTTTAGAACAAGGACTACATAGAAGCATTCAGATTTTAGAACAGAGACAAGGCAACCGAGAAATACAAAAGGTATTATCAGTCACAGTAAGGTGATAAGTTTATTGTACTTAAAGGATATGTTATCCATAATATTCAGATTGTATTTGTTCAGATCACAAATGTTTTTTCTCTCTGACAATTATAACAAACCCTAAATCTCCTAACATAGTAGACTTAATCATCTTTTCCTAAATCTCTTAACAGAGTTCACACATACATTGTGCTGCAAATCCTCACATGAGGTAGATCTAATCGATCTTATTGTTTCTCCTAATAGGGTAAGGTCACTAGAAGTAATCAATCTTTGTAAGCTCTAACAGACTACTTTATTATTGATGTAGTGAAGCTTTGTGGGTCTCATCCCCACCGTAGTTTTTACCTTCTAACAAGGTTTTTTTGCGATACCAAAATACATGTATTATGTGTACTTGATTTTTAAGAATGTTTTATTGTTTTGATTACATGCATTTACATTTCAGCAATAGCATTACATGTATGGTGAAAGCAATCTACACAGTCAGTTATTACAGTTTATGATTGCAAATATTTGTTTGAAATTTTTTTAAGGGTACTGATTCACCCCTCCCCTCTCAGTACACACCTTTCTATTATTCCAACACTAAATATGCACATTACAACTAATTGTTATTTTTATATAAAACATTCCACATCTAAAAAATCACATTACAACTGGTTGTTGTTTTTATATACAAAATTCCGCATCTAAATATTCACATTACAACTGATTGTTATTTTTATATACAAAATTCCAAGAAAGAGAAGTTACAATGTTTCGCAAACGACATATAAAAAATTGTCAAAATCATTCTACCATATTGTAGAATCATTCATCTATATGATCCAAAATCAATCAATTAAACCTTCTAGATCAACTCTAACTCTTATTGTGTCAAGTATTGCCTCGTAGTTAGATTCATGAACTTTGCTTAAATTCTTGTTAAGAGGTCTACCACAGTATTTAATCAATTGAATATGTGTTGCAAAAACAAGGTTAGATTAATGAACAATTTGTCTATGTGTCTCAAAGTCCTCAAACAACAAGGCATTATTATTCTTGATAGGGTACCTGCATTTCCTTATAAAGATAAGTTAATGCCAATATCAATACAAAGTACATAATAAATTGAGTTTAAGAAGTCTCAATACAACTCGACACAACAACGGTGCCTTATAAGACATGTTCCTGCCACAACAACAGATCCTATTGGGTACTCAAAACCCTCTCCATTAGTGATTGCAGTTGTGAATTTATTTTTGGCCTCAATACAAAGACATAAAAGTAATCAGTTCCTTCTTTATTGTTCTGATATGCAAGGACTGCATATACATAACCTGAATTTAGTAGAAGGATATAAGTTAGTACCAAAATCAACATAAAGAACTAATAAATTGACCTTAAAATGCATGTACAGAAAGAGAAAAAGCATTCACTAAGTAATAAATTGAGAAATTAGTAGGTTCAACTAGGTCAATACATGGTCAGATACTGACGCCTAGATCTTCTTCAGTTGTAGTGCTCTAGGAAGTTGATATGTATCTATGGTTTGCAAAGGTCTAGAATACCATTGGTTGAACCAATATTTTGATTCACATTCATCCCACACAAAATGCATATATAGAGAGGAAAAACATGTAGTCTATCTAGTATAAATAGCCAATGATGCTACATTTGAACTTCTAAATGAATGCATTTCACTTGATCCTGTAAGTGTACAATAATCTAAATAGTTTTCAATGTTAGATTCACATATTAACCAAAAATATATAGAAACCATAGAATTACCTGTATAGGTTATGTAGAATTAAAAATTATGGTTTTAGTTCTATATAACCTGTATGTGTTATGTAAAACTATGCATGGTACTTTATACTTTTCAAAACTCGAGCGAGTTATTTTGCACATCAAAACCTGTGCGAATTTTGGCTTGGTAAGAGGGTTGGAAAATGACCCTAAGGCTTACAAGATCATTTTCCCTCCATTTTTCCCTTTGAACTTTTTTTCATCTTCCAACATGATTTCTCAGCTTTGTTGTCATCCTCTTTACAAATGATCAAGTGGGTACCTCTAAAATTACCACCATCATCTCACACATCTTCTTAGCTTTCTAACCATATAAAGTTTTCTATTTTTGGACAATATTAGCATAGTAAACTTTAATTTTCTTTACCAGTGTCTTGACGACCCTCATAAAACATATGTCTACCATTTTTTTAATAAATTTTGTTCTACTTGACCAAATTCATAACAAATTACATATTATTGTTCTACACTTTGAATAAAAAAGTTTGTATTTTTTTTAGAAAAACATAATGTAAAACTGTTTCTGTGCACTTCACAAAATATATAGTTAGACTTAGTATTTTGCAAAACCTTTTGTAGGATGATAGGGTAAGAGTGAGATCTAGAATTTGTGTATTTTTTTGTAATTTTCTGTTGATTAATTTTTCATTTATGATTTTTTTAAGTGACCGCATCCTGAAAATCTGGCACATACAATTTGGATTTGGATTCCTACATCTTCCAATTTATGAGAATGGTTTCTCCTCTATCTAGTGGATTTTTTTCTTCCTAAGGGGAGAAATTTAGTTTGTAGGCAATGGACCATGTTATGTCTTTAGCCATTCATCATTAACACAAGAGATACTTCTTCATTCGGGGGACACTTAGAGTCCTTCATCTTAGTCACATGTAGTACCTTTTTTTCTTTTTTCATTTCATTTATCAGTTTTGGAGAGGGCCTTTTTCCTATGGGATTTTCTCTTTTTCTCCATTTAGAGAGACCTCACTGGTGTGAGTTGCATTGGTTTGCAAATGGGTACTTAATCAGGCCTAGTTGTTGGGACCCATCCATTCATGAAAATTTCATGCTTAGAGATTTTTTGTCTCCCTAAGTTTCACTTAAGGGGGTTGTTAGAACATATATATTAGTTTCATTAGGAATATTTGTATATGTTTCTTTAAATAATTGTACATATGATCAAGAATATTATCAAGCATATTATTATACATAATTGAGCACATGTTTGTGTAATGTTTTAAAATGTGATATGGTGTATATATATGGTGTGATGTATGTTTGTGGGGTGTGGGAAGATAATATTTCCCTCTTAACCCTAAACTCATAAAGGGAAGATCCAAATTGATTAACCCCAAAGAAAGGATCAATGCATAAATGAATCAACCTATTAAGGATAGGGATAAAGAGCAAAACCCTAGGTTTCATCCTATAGAAAAGATTGTGTAATAGATCTAGAAAGTTAAAAACCTTCATTGAAATGAATTAGAAGAAAAGTACTAACCTCAAAATGTAACAAATCTGAAGAATACTATTTTTGGGTCTGCACTGAGTTTCTGGAAGTTCTGCAACCGGATCGGGCATAGAAACACAAAGACAAAGTAAACCCAAAAATCTTTTCCAGATCTGGCTCAAGTCAATTTTGACCCAAAACAGAAGGTCGATCTTGACCCAGAACATAAAGTAAATCCTGTCCCAAAACAAAAAGTTGACCCTGACATAGAACGAAAATTTGACCTAGACTTGCACAGTTTGATAGAAAATCTATTTTTAGACCCCGAAAGTCTGTCGAAAAGGGTATCCGGATCTGCACTTGAAACTATTGTGCCAAAATTGTACCTGTAAGACAAATGGTTTTGTTTGTTGGGGGAGGGGTTTGCCTTAGTCAAACCCCAATTTAGGAATTAACCTTGAAATCAATAATTGAAATAGAGAATGCTAGCAAGTAGTAGAAGTAAATCTAACAATGAAGCTATGATATTCAATAGATATGCAATTGTATTTCGAATGTAAACAAGTATGTAAATATGAAATCTTGGACTCAATATTAGAAACCAAAAACCCCTATGATTGTATTCTTGGAATCCACCTTGAGGGAAGAATGAATGAATCTTGAGGATGCACAAAGGATCTTGAAGGAAGATCACACCACCATGATGGATAGATATAGGGTTTTGAATGATGAATCTTGAATGCTTGAACCAAATCCCTTCAAAGGCTTGAATGCTTGAATCCTTAATCTTCAATGAAGAACTTGAATTCTTGAGAGGAAGACTTGAAAACTTTGGTTGAACTTTGAAAGCTTGAGAACATGTAGAATAATGGATGCTTGAATTACTTAGCCTTGTTCATTTGGATTCTTTCTTAGGAAAAATGAGAGGAGGACAAATTAATTATATACCAATCTAGGGCACAATATTCTAGAGAGGCCTACATAGGAGAATGAAATTCCAATTAGACCTACACCCCTAGAAGAGGACCTATATTAAATATAATTTAAGAGAGAATCGTCACTTCAAAACCCAAAAAAGCTGACCCAAAAGCGGGAAAATGAACTTTGAATGTCCCCCGGTAGCTGACAAACTTTCCAATTGGAAAGAGGGACCTGGGTTGAGGTTAAGGTTGACCCTGTAGGTCAAGGTAAAGGTTGAACTTTATCCAGGGAGTCAGAACCCCTAAAAAATGTGCCAGGTGGGATAAATAATGCCCAGAGAGGCCCAATTAGGGTCCTAAATAGGAACATAAGCTAGAGAGGGTGCAAAAATGAGAGGAAAAAATGATGATGGTCTAAAACACCCCCTAGGGAGGGCTAAATGTTCTTAACATGGAAGTGCTTCCATTTTAAGATGATAGATTAAGCCCCCACTTTAGCGGGAGTATGGAAATCGAACATACTCACATTTAAGTTAGAAGAAAGACTTTGGTGGATCGCAAGGAGGTAGAACATCACTTATTCAAGGATATGAGCCCCTAGACTAAGGATTCTAACTCAACATACATGCACAAGGGTACTAAAGAAAAGAGAAAACAATCATAGAAAGCATAAATGACTATATAAGAAAGACAAGAGAAACACTATAAATAACATAGCTTCATGATCTAATCCTACTAGCATGAAAGAGAAAGAGAGAAAAGAGAGAGTTATTACCTCACCTAGTAAGATTCCCATCTTACCATGAATCTCCAAGGACGCTGAGCCCAACAGGTTCACCCCTAAACTGTGCTTTGTAATTGTAATGCGTCTTTTGACAGATTTTGGAATACGCATAGATCCACATTATTGTATCACTATGGAATATAAAATTCGTCTCTTCAAGATTTAGCAACTTATGTGAGTTACCTTCCAAGGATTTAGCATATTTGAATTTGAAAAATGCATATCTCTTCAGGATTTAGCAACTTATGTGTGTTACCTTTCGAGGATTTAGCATGTAAAATATAAACTATAGCATAAGGGAGACCCTATATATGCCCCCCTCCTTATTTCTACCTAATAGACAAGATAAGGAAGAGAAAGGAGGATACCTACTTCACAAATTAAGGATATATCATGTTAGTAACAATGTACACTATATTCTTAGCGAAGAGTATTGACCCTTACATCTAAGAGCATAGATAATCATGAAAAGGATGTCACTTATGGAAAAAGGATCCTCAAAGAGGAAGATTTATTATGAACATGATTCCCACCATAGATGAGTGCTTAGGATAAAATTTCATCTTTCAAAGAAAAGTAAAGAGGGAACAAAGATTCAATAATCAAGCCCCCTGCGATAAAGAGGAAGTGGAATCTTGGAATGATGGAATCGTACTCTAACCCAAAGCAAGGGAAAGAGTTTATAAAGAACATAATTTGCAAAATAAAGAATATGTAATGACCTAGGACAATCACCTCTTATATAAGAGGGTATCCATAGCCAAAAAATAAGTCTTTATAAGGAAATAATGTTGCAGAATAAACAAATGCCACTGAGCTAAGGAAAGTAGATCCTTAGGAACAGAGAAAGAAGGAAAACCTTGCCCCCTAGGGATGAAAGAAAGGGATATACAAATAATATCAAGAGATGTTGTAACAAAGAGATATCTTTACAAAACAAATTTCCTAGAAAAGATATCATGAATATTATAAGAGAGATGTGGATGATTATGAGAAAAGGAAGGATGTACCATAATACAAAACCATAGGGATAGAATATATAAAGGATAACCAATTAAGCTAAAAAAAAAATACATGCTAAGAGTATAATGGATCCTAGAATAAATGGAAGAGATACAATTATGCCCTGCATACCCATCCCTACGTTTTGTTAGAAAAATGTTGGGTCCCCCTTTTTGCTTTTTGGTTCTTCCTTTGTTTCTTTTTGGTCTTCTTTTGTTTTTTCCAGCCTTTGCCTCCACCTAGCCATTGTTGTGTTCCCCTTTTGGTTTTCCTTTCCCCGTGGCTCGGTCCTAGAGTGTTTTGTTTCTTTGTACCAGCCAGATTCTGGACTCTTGGATTCTTGTACCATTTCTCTCTCTTTAACTAAGAAGGTGTGATCACACGGGATTCCCCAGGCCTAGAGTCTAGAGGTTTGCCTTTTTCTCAGGACTTGTGGAAGGAAGTGGTGCATTTTCACCTAAAGGGGTATAAATTGAGTTTCACTTATCATTTTTATACTTACCACAAAAAAATCACCCTCAGAACGATTAAGAGTGATTTGTGCAAATTCACAGAGAGCTAAGTGCGATTTGCTTCGAGAGTTAATAGTGATTAACATTGATTTAGTGCTCGAACCTGTGTGCATTCAAGCTATCCTGTGGTGTTCTAAGCGTGTTCATGGGTTTCAAGAGTTGTTCATCTATAGAGCACCTCACGTGCCCTTCTCTTTGCATCCTTGGTTTTAGGGTAGGCCCTTCTGGTTCTTCTCTTTCTATTGTTTTGAGTTTTGTTTCCTTTATTTTTGGGTGTTTTATTTATGTCTTATGGTCTTCGTCGTCGCCTCCCATTGGTGGGATGACTTTGTAGGAAGGTTGTCCACCTTCCATGCGTTGTATAATTATGTAAATTTGTAGATAATGTAGGTTCCTATGAAAATAGTTGTAGAATAGTATAAGTTAGTTGTAAATATCTGTAGATATGTAAATAGTTGTAAATTCCTGTAAGCTATTAGTAGTCTATAGGTTAGTTAGTTGTGTCTACTGTGAATTTTTCCATTCGTTGGCCTCCTATGTGAAATATTTTCATAGTGTGTGTCTCTGTATTTTGGTCTGTTTATTCCAGCGTGTCTGACCCATCCTACGGAGAGCTCACTGTGCCCTCTATATTGTTGAACCCAATTTGAGCTCGCCCACCTAGTTTTTGTTGGACTCAAACTCGGCACCTTGCCTATTTGATTTAAAACCTGTCTCTCTCCTCCCATTGCTTTGACATTGATGGCGGGTTTAAATTACCCATGCACAAGCGTTTAAAAAATTCTCAAGTGGCATTTATGTCATCCATGTTGATACAACTGTCACCTTAAATGCCATTACTCTATTTATTGCATGACCATGTGACAACCCACGTCAGCCTAGTATGGATTATTGCCCGGTCACTTCAATAACTGCTAGTTTCTCCAGAATTTGGGTTCCACGTAATCCCATGGCCTTCATCACATTTTTTGCATGAGCCAGAACCCCCAGAACCCCCTGATGTTGATCAAATTCAAAGTAAGCTATTGTTTATTACATTTCTAGGATTTGATGCAAGCTAACATCTTTTTGAGGACAGATGTGAAATGGCGATGAAATCTCTAGAACCCAGAGATTTATTATATTTAATTAATTGTATTAATGGTTGTCCGGTCTTGCAGGATATCAACAATCATTAATCAATATGTCTAAGGTAGCTTCCCCTCTCAGAAGTCTGGAACTCCCGACCACCTCAACAAGAGCGGCCACCAAGTCAAGGGCTGAGAAAACACAAGAAAATCTCCTGCTCACATCCAAATATCTGAGGGATGGTGTCCTTGTGGAATCCAAGGTGGATTCAAAGTTACAATTGATCATTGACACCAAGGTTGGACCATGGGCCAAATTACAGGCCATAGTCAGAACAATGTTCACTCAATGTTCCACCAGAGATAGTATGGCAAAGAACTTGGTTGCCTCTGGCATCATCAAAGCCACCTACTTCGCTTACTCTGTGCAGGCCCCGAAGTTGATCCTAACTCTAGCCAAACATTACACACTAGTAGAATTGGCCCCTTTTTTTAAAAAAAAATGGTCAAATTATCTACCCAGATTGGTTGAAAGACCCACAAATTGCTTTGTTGGTATTTTCTGGTCGAAAGGTCGACACATCCTTGTTAACGTCAAAATTTCTACACAAACTTGGTTGAAATTGGCATCTTGAAATGTCCATATTATTTGTCAAAACTTTGGCCAACATTCATCAGAATGTTTGACCGATCCGGCCAGGATGTCAAACCCACGACGCATATTTTTGACACGCAATGGTCGAAACATTAAACCAGCCTAAGTTAATGTTTCAACAAAGTTTGGTTGAAATTTTTGACCCATCCGACTAGGATGCCAAACCCATGATGCAAAGTTTTGACATAGAATGGTCAAAATGTAAACTGACATAAGTTTATGTTTTGACCAACGGATGTCGAAGTTTCAACCAAAATTGACTCATATATTCGACATGCAATGGTTGAAACATAAACTGGCAAAAGTTAATGTTTCAACCAAGTTTGGTCGAAATGTTTGACCCATCTGACCAGGATGCCAAACCCACAACACAAACTTTTGACATAGAATGGTCAAAACGTAAACCAACCTAAGTTGATGTTTTGACCAAGGGATGTCAGAATTTTGACCAATATTGAATTTAAAAAAAAAAACAAATTCTGAAACCAAATAGCCTTAGTTTTGGTACTCGGCTTCAATAGAAGATGGACCAATAACAAATTTCTTCTTGCTCTCTAACAAAGAAGTCTTGAACCAAGTGAGAAGCTATAACTTGAAGTAGACTTTCAATCCAAAGAATTACTTACACAATCTGAATTTGTGTAGTTCACTGAGTTGAAATCAATGCTCATTGTGTAGTGAATCCCAAAATTTTGAGTACCTTGATTCTAGTAGAGAATTGCTTGGCTACTTTCTAGTGCAACCCATGGGGCCCACACATGAATTGAGAGACCATGCCCACAACATCTAAAATGTCAATTCTTGTGAGTCAAATAGATGATATCCCCAAGAAGTTGTTGCTACAAAGTACCAACAACAATAGTTGTTGATCTGATTTCTTTTTCAATTGTCGGTACTTTGCAGCAACAACTTGTTGGGGATCTCATCTATTTGACTCACAAGAATTGAAATTTCATATGTTGTGGGCATGGTCTCTTGATTCATGTGTGGGCCCCATGGGTTGCACTAGAATGTAGCCAAGAAATTCTCTACTACAATCAAGGTACTCAAAATTTTTGGATTCACTACACAAGGAGCATTGATTTCAACTTGGTGGACTACACAAATTCAGATTGTGTAAGTAATTCTCTGGATCACAAGTCTACTTCAATTTATAGCTTCTCACTTGGTTGAAGACTTGTTTGTTAGAGAGTAAGAAGCAATTTGTTATTGGTCCATCTTCTATTGAAGCTGAGTACCAAAACTGAGGCAATTTGGTTTCAGAATTTTCTCATTGAGTTTGGTATTCAATCTAAACAACCATCAATCATATTTTGAGAGAATCAATGTGCTACTCAAATCTCATGTATCCCAATCCATCATCAAAGGACCAATCATATTTAAATCTAGATACACTACATTGGGGATCTCATTCATGGACAAGTCATCAGTCTACTATTGCCCAACATCTAAGCAAGTTGCCAATATTTTTACCAAAACCTTCATGTAAAGAAAGAATTCTTATTTGTTAACTTTGTTGGGGGTGTGGGAGGCTTCATCTTGTAGGGGGCATATGTGGTCTTTCCTTACTCTTGAGGTCCTTTCTCTCTCTATTTGGAGGGAGAGGGGTCAAAGCTATTCTATGTTTTCTTAGAGAGGCTTATACCCTTTGGGGGAAATTTTTAATGTACATGGATCTCTCAACTAGTAATTATTACAAATATTAATTGTGATCATACCCATTAAATGTTTATTTAAAGCAAATTCAAATCTTACTAAAAGTGGCTCACCATCATTGCTTAGTTTGTCTAAGCCTCCATTACTATTCTGTCGAACCCACTCATGAATACAATCTCCTTTCTCCCTACAATAAAAAGCAGTATCACATTTACAAGTTTAGATATAATCCATAGCAAATATATTTAGGATGTGATAGATTACCATGCAAACAAATTCATAGCATATTTTATGATAAGTGATTCTTACCCTCCTTTATAAACTACTAAAAAGATAAGGCATTTTCCTTCTACAGGTTGACCATGCAACTGAAGTGACTCACAACAAGGGGGACCTGCAGCATAACAATTTCTAGGTGATGAGTTTTACATAAAGCATATCTTTAGTATTATAGCTGCAGTCAAATATTAA
>MU227380.1:1665857-1677543 GCA_018584345.1 Thuja plicata | reverse complement strand
CCCACCCCAGTTTTACTTTCTATTTGGAAGGTTTCTGGGTCACCAAATCTTTGTGTTTATGTGTTATAAATGATTATACTTTCATGCTTGCAGTAGATTAGATAAATGAATGGTTAAGTGCAAAAATGTTTTAAAAGTTTTAAGAGTTACTGATTCACCCCTCCCCTCTCAGTAACTTAGCTAGTCTTGATTATTTCCAACAAAGGTAAGATTCAATCATATGTTTGTGTGGTTTTGATTATGTTATTTCCCCTATTATACCTCTTATATTTGTGTCTATAGTATGTTTCAATATGTTTCATGCCGTCTACATCTAGACTGGAAATAACTACCACAAGAGTGATGCAGGTGCAATACCTCAGAGCATGCCCTCTACATCAAACATGGATGCCCCTAGTATCCCTACTAAAAAGGACATGCACTCCCCTGTTAGGAGTAGATCTAATCCATCAAATCTTGGTTCAATCAAAATTCTCCCACCAACACCTAAACAAGCTTCCTTGAGGAGTCTTATAGAACCACATTCAATAATACTAAGGTTCCTACCAGATTCTCTTGAAACTGTTGAAACTAGGAAATAAATACTTCAACAAATTGAGCTATACGAGAGGACATTGTTGGGGACTACAGGGCTTACTTCAGATGAACGGGTAAAATTATCTGAAAATATTATCTTATAATTCTTTTATATAATAGATATGTTTTAAGTTTGAATCTTTTATCTTTTAAATCCAATTACAATATTCAATGGCTCCAACCCTATGGAATCACAAAATCCTCATCTTAGAGAAACAAGTCCCATGCAAATTAGCACCTACTCATGTTTTCTCAATCACCAAATTTAGTAAACAATCAAACTGGGTATTAACTCGGAATGTTCAAAACTAATTTCCCCTTTTACAAAATGCTCAAATTAAAATTATGATATAATAGAACAATTCTAATATATAGGTCTGCAAACTAATGTCACATAAAATAATATCTCTAAATTTTTATCTTCACTATTTATCTAATCACTTCTCTTATTATTAGCCAGTGACTAATATTTACAAAATAGTAAAGTATCAGATATTGTATTAGCTTAGTATGTATATGAGGGTCTAAAATTGGAACATCAAATGCATTTACAATACTTGAAGTGTCGAGAGTCTTTACCAATTATCTTATGTATTCAAATGTAATAGACCTTCAAATATTCACATGTACAGACATGCTTCTCTTTCATATAACTTCTTTATATCTGCAACCAACTTCCCAGTATCATTCTTTTTTAATTCATTTTAGAATTCACTATCATTGCCTTGAACATATTATATATCATTGTCTTATAAAAAATAACAAATAATAACATTCATTGACACGTAGTAGCACTATATTCTCATTGTTTGTCACTCTTCACCACTATCTTGATCTTGTGTTTATTCATTAGGTGAATCTCTTTACACATGTTCTAATTTTGTGTTTATTCATCATGTGAAGCTCTTTAGCACTTATAGCTAGATGAAATTTCTAATAATTTCAAAATCTCATTGTAAATATAGGAAATAAATGACCAAGTGACCAATGTACCTATAGGGGAATCTACCTCAACCCCTAAGACTACAACAATATCATCAGTGACTACAAAAGGAATGCAAGAAGTTACTATATTGCTCAGCTGAGAAGAAGAAGTCTTGAAGGATGAAATGGGGCTAAAATTCTATCACTTTGTTTTTTGTCATACAGAAAAAAATATTTGGCAATACCATTCAAATGGATTTGAGGAAGCAAGACAATTCTAAGAAAGATGAACTCTTTAAATATGTCATACTAGAATTTGGAAATCCTGGTTTTGATAAGGAAAGTATTATAGATATTACACGAAAATACATTCACTCTACATGAGACAATGTAAGGTCAAAGCTAACAAAAGACTTGAGATATCCACATCCAGCTTGGATCACAGACCAAGGGACATGGGATGAGCTTGTGAAAGATGCCAAATTTAAGAGGAAGACCCACAATAATCTAAACTATAGGCCCTATGCACAGGGAGGATCTAAAAGATGCCTTTGAGATACAATAAAAGAAACTTAGGCTAGGGTGTCAAGTATTAGATCCCATAAATTAGGATCTGGTGGGTACAATAGAATTCATGGTGGCTTGGTAAGTGAACATTTTCATATATGGCATTTTCTATTTCTTCAAAAAAGTCACGAAAAAATTGTGAGTTAATTGTATCTTACAAGTCATTATACCTTATAAATTTGGTTATATTTATTTATGTAGGTGCACCAATTTTAAAAGGAAGCTTCAGAGGAGGGTTTAAAATATGCCTTACTGCATGGTTCCCAAGGCCTTCAAAAATGTATGCTAGATAGAGGCGAGAAATTAGTCACTGGTCATGAATCTGAGACAAGTTCTTTATAATCTTCTATGGTTCATGCAATAATTTAATTAGAGGTATTATGTTATTTTATTAAGTTAAAACTATGTTGTATATAGGAATTCCAACAATAAATCTCATCAGGTAGTGAGAATGAAGAGGAGCTAGAGAAACACAATGAATTGTTTGGTGCACACATTGATTCAGTTATCATTCCTGAACCTCAACAAGAATCTATCCTTGAATTTTAGCAAGTGGGAAAAAAGAATAACAAGGAGGGTATTCAATGTGATGAACATCCAACACCCACAATCAGACTAGTGCCACGGAGAAAGAGGACATAAAGGAAGAGGACAAAAATGGATAGAGGACACTAAAACTGATAACACTTGATGACTATGAAAATTGTATGATTATTTTTTTCATGTTGTCTTTTTGATGCAGGCGCATTCTATCTATTTATATTCTAGTCTCATATGATGTGGCAAATTAATAAGATAGAGGTTGTAAGTTATCCGCAATCTTCCAAATCCAATAATTTAGCAAATTATATAGGGATTTTGAGGAATATTACCTAGATCATTATTTGATCTTCCTTAAATAAGCTGACTTGTTATAGATTGGTTTTAGCCTTTTGTTAGTCTATTTTTATGGTTAAAAAGATGCAATATTTCAGACTTGAGACAGAGAAGGGATGAAGTCACATACAGGAAAATATATTGATATGCTCTCCTATTTTGTTTTGAGGAATATATATTTGCTTCTCTAATTTATATTATGTTCTGTAACTCTATGATTACATTTACTCTGTAGACCTGTTAAAGTAGAATAGGTGAGTAAACAATGTACTAACTCATATGAGACTCAATTAGGACCATTCTGATTTGAATGAGTTCCTTCTCTTGCGAGATCTGTGTGGGTTTGCTGGAATTCAAAGTGGTATTCATATTCTGCATTCATTGCATCATATGGATGATTCACTGACTCATTCACTCCTTTATTTGGATGAATATGTCAAATTTATCTCCCTAATCTACCATGTTTCTCTTACCTCTGCCTCCTATTCAAATACTGATTTATGTTTGTGCAGTATCCAACTTTTTTCTCTCACTTTCTAAAGCCTTTATATCTCGTCAACTCAACTACACGCATTCAACAATTGTATCAGCAGGCTAGTAACACTGATTGCTTTGATACCAATATGATATCCCAATCCGGAATTCCTTTCTTTCTTGAAATAAACTATCTTTGTGGAGGTAATCTACTATCAAAAACTTCTCATTTAAAAATAAAAATTTATAATTAAAAAATGTGGACAATTAATAGCATTATTCTCAGAATACTCAGATTAACCAATTACATAATAACTAGGAAAGCTGGGTTGTAAGTGTATTGCAACAATTAAATGATTGCTGAATTCAGATCTAACATGCAGATAAATCACTTGCTCAGATTTAACTCAACTGTAGATGTAGCTGGTAACCCTCTTACATATGAACAACTTGACAGTAACCATACTACTGAATCGCTCCTTGAAAGATGAGCCTTAGATTTTGTTTACAACTTGTAGATCTATAGTATGACGGATCTAGGGGCACAAATATACCACTTTGCAATCAATCTTCCCTTAATTGACTAAATTCTTCTAACTCCCTCACCACAGGTTGCAGATAATAGGATTCAAAGTGTGGCCATGCCTACAAGGGTGTTCAAGAATGTTACAGACTGCGTAGTTCCAGTGAGGTTATGCTTAGGGTAAAAATTATTGATGTTGTCTGTTGAGGAAATTATTGTTGTCTACTGTAGAGGAAATTGCAGCTACTGTGAGGAGAAATTTGGAGTTGTTGGGAGTTTTTATTGAAAATGAAACTCACTTAAAGATGGCAGAGGGATCAAAGTGGTTATTCAAGATGAGAGAGAGATGAAGATAGTTGATTGTGTTCACAGAGTTTTCCCGAAGCCTTGAGGCTAACTGTGAAGAACATTGAAGAAGGCCAAATTGACTCATTTCAATATTTGGTATTGATATGATATTTGATTAGATTGGTATCTAATATTAAAACTATTCTTCCTATTATTTTCTTAAGGTATTATTTCTGTGCTGCAATGACTGTCGAATTCCATTGGCTTCAAATACAACTAATTTCAATCTTTTCAAGCCACCAACATGTACAATAGACTGTGGACATACAGAAGAATCCTCAAGTTTATTGTAGGCATGAGTTCTGTGAAAGTTGGTTGTTGTTATATTCAATTTTTGAAGAGTTGAGTTGCTGGTGTGGAATGAAGTCTCCATCCAAATGAAGATAATTTTGAATCAAAGCCCAAATCAAAAAGTTAGTATAAAAAAAATTAGTTATTGTCATTGATCGTGGAAGGAAATCATTGTAACGGCCACTATAGATATCACATTACAAGCCAGACTTGAAGGAGAATTTTTAGACCACTCTAAATGAATGAGAGGATTATTTTTCTTAAATGCTACCATTGGAGGATGAGTCACAAAATTTGAAGATAAAGAGTTAAAGGAGAAACATAGTTTCTACAAACCTTTATCAGAGGTAAAATTCCCTTTCAAAGGAGCTGATGTGTATGAAGTGTTTTACTATAGAAGAGCCTACAGGTTTTTTTCCTAAAACCTAGCCTCAGTTAAATGTCCATAAATTTCTCATTTCTTATCAAAATCGAGAGATTGAAAATGTTTTGGAAAGTTAGGAGCGAGGAGCATCTAAAGCCATAAGTCGCTTTGAATACTTCATTCTAGTAAACAAGCAGTTTCAGACAATAGTTTCAATGATGAATCCTATGTGGCTTATCTTAGAAGTGGCAGCCATAAGTGATTATGTTCAATAAATCAGTGAACAATTTTTAAAAAAATTTGGGGTTAGCCTGATCATATATGTTTTTTATTTACAAATTTTTTTTTTTGTTTTCCCTTCATTCTAGTTTTTTATTATCCTTCAATTTTTTGTCCATATTATTTACCATCTATTTAGTTGGTAGGGCTTACATTTTATGATTTTAAATTTATAAGCATTCTTATCCATTTTATCCAAGTTGGATAAATGACTATCTCTATCTTAAGCTACCCGTGCATTCTGAAGCCCACTTTATCATTTAATCTAATGAGTTTTTTATATGTGAGAAACAATATTTGATTAGTTATGTTATATTCTTACACTTGTTTTCTATGTTTCAGGCTACAGGAGAAACATGAAGAATATGAGATGCTTCTTGTTCGGTTGGATCTTTTCTATCTTTCAAGGCTACATGAGAAACATGAAGAATATGAAAGCTTCTTGCTCAATTGGAAAACATTGTTAGACAATTGTATATTCTCGATATGGCAATCTGAAAATAATACAGCTCCAACATTTTCAAAAATAAATATTTCCTTCTAGTTGTCTTCATAAAAATATGTAGCTAAATAGAAGAGCTATTTTGTTACACCATTAAACTTGGTGGACATGTTAGTATGGAGGAGTTTGGGGCAATTTAAATACTTAACTATGTTTTGGATAATTAGTGTCAATATTCAAATAACGGCTATATGTTGTATCTATTGCATGTTTTTTATTGTCGTGGAGAAACTCTCACATTATTTTGAAAGATACAAACATTGCAAATAATTACAATAATATGACATTTCTTATCAAGTTAGTTTGTTTTTTATTACGGTAAAAACAGGTTTTGAAGGGACCCCAAAACCCTTTAACAAAAGAGACAAGAGATAGGCATTAAAATCCAAAGAACAACAAGCTGCCCCATAGATGGAAGCAGGCTACAAAGGGACAAATCCCAGATTTAACAATAAGCAACTACAAAGCAAAAAGCAAAAAGAGACGCTGGAAGAAAAACAGAGGAAAAAGCCACCAGCACCGAGATCAAGAAAGAGTCTTCAGGAAGCTCTCAGATTCCTCCAGCTGAGTCTGCATAGTCTTCACATTGTCTTTCAGCTTCTGAATATCCAGATCCTCAACCTTCTGCTTCTTTGACCTAGTACGAGTGCCAGGTCCCTTCTGCTAGGTAGGATCAGAAAGGTCAATGGTATCTTTGTTTCCTTCCAGCCAATTACTCAGAGACATCAAATTCTCCATAGTGGACCTCATACCTATGTTCACCAGACTAAGCAAATGTATAAGCATTTCCTCATTCCCGCTTATTTTCTTCTGGATAGGTATCATGGCTGTCTCAATAGCTTTTTTAATTTTTTCATCAATATCAGAACTGTGATCATGCACAAGGACATTGGCAATGTGAGGAACCTCCTTTCTGAGAATAGCCATAGTATCCTCAATCATAGAGCTCTTATTTTCCAGTTTGATACATCTATTCTTAAGTTCTACCAAATCACTCTGCACCCATTTGTCCAGATTATAGCTGTAGATGGATTTATTTTTGGCAATCTCAAGGGGGGTCATGATAATAGTCCTTCTGACCTGAGAGTCCATCCTTCTGATTTCCCATTGAAAAGACTGAGATTTTCTACCATGAAGGATTCTCTCGCTATCTTCTTCCTTATTCTCCTTCTCAGAGCTGGGAGAATCATGAGAGTCCAAATTTTCCTCTCCCAGAACCTTAAAACTGTTGTCCCCCGAGTTATCTGCATTACTATCCATAAGATTAGTTTCAATATCTTTGTCTTTATTGGCATCCTTCTCTACCTCAATCTCATTTTTATCATTTCCATCTTTGTTAACAATCTCTAGAACAGAGTTGAACTTTTCCCCAGATTTTAGATTATCTTGACTTTCCTCAAGGTTTTCCTTAGCATTATTGATATCAGGATCCTCCGAATCCTTCACCACAGGGGTCTGGGTAGAAGGATAATTATCAACATTAGGATCCATGTAAAAATTCCTGATACCTTCAGTATCTGTTTCCTGAGGGATAGACTTCTCACCATCGGGTTCCTAGAGGATAGGACTAACAGGGGAGTCTGGGACATTCTTTTCAGAACCAGAGGCAACACTAAGGTGCTCATCATTCTTTGGCACAACCAGAGGCTTAGAGGAACACGGCTCAGAGGGCAAAGAAGCAATCTTAGTTTTAGGATTCTTCAGCAGAGACCTGACAGACTTCCTTTTTTTAACCTGGGCAGGGATAGAGTCGGGAATGTGATCTCTAGCATAATTAGCTATAAGGAGAATAAGCCCAACATGGAGGATAGGTAAATTCTTCACTCTGTAGTCAGTAATGCTCTGGTTAAGTGAACAGAGGAGAAAGTAGGGGAAAGAAATGCGGATCTCATGTCTAAAGTGATTAACTAGGGCAAAATGATAATTGTAGACCCTAGAGAATCTACCCTTGAGAGTAAAATATTCCATTATAAATTTAATAATAGAACCCCAAATTTTATCAATGTTCTCCATGTCGACATAGTCTTTCTTACCTTTCACTAGAAGAGCCCTCTCCTCATCGATAACCAGAAATTTCTTATAAGCTCTGGTGCCAACCTTCACCTCTTTTGAATACTTTAGGCCATCCAGCGGGAGACCAGTGATATCAGATAGGACCTCAAGGCTAAGGCTAAAAGATTTACCCACAATGTTTACCATGCCCTTATCCCTGCCATCAGCGAAGGCTTTAGAAACCTCCGTGTCAAAACCATGGAGTCTCTGGAGAAAATGGTGAACATGACCTTTCTTCAAGATTCTCCACACTTCCTTTTCCTGCTTCCACTTGCATTTCGCAGGCTCTTCCCTTCTGAGATCACCACCCATGACCAAAATCTTCACCTGCTCTTTTTTCACAAGCTGGGAAACGTTATGATTTTGGTTGTTTTTTGACAGGTGAAAGCTATTAATCTGAATCGCAATCCTCTTCACATGCTCAAACTGGCCACAGATAATAATAATAATAGCGGCATGCATTAAAGTTTGTGCTTTCATAATTAGAGTAAAAATCCAAATCTTGGATATGTACTTCACCTTATTTTGGCCTTCATTCCAAGTCCCCCCAATCTGAGATGAATTAATTGATATCATTAAAAACCCTTTTAATGACACCTTCTTTTTGCCTAATTTTATCATAATTAATAATTGATATGACCGCATCATTGCTCATAGGTATGCCTTTCCATTTTTGAATCCCCTCTCTTTTGGCTCCAATATTGGCAAGACAATCAGCTACCTGATTGGTCTCCCGATAATTATGAGATATGTGAAACACTTCAAAGGATTTGACTATAGATTTAATTTTGTGAATAATATGCTCTATAGTCTAGCAAGGGGGATTGATATCTTTAATATTATTTATAATATTTAAAGAATCACCTTCGAGCCAGACTCTTTTGAATCCCATTTCTTCCACCAGCAGGATAGTGTTGAGGGAAGCCAAGCCCTCTACTCTATGATTAGACTGAAATCCCAAGGGGATAGATATAGCACCTAAATAGTTACCAAAACTATCTCTAATGATACCCCCACCCCCAAAGACACCCAGGTTTCCTTTAGAGGCACCATCAAAATTAGCTTTAACCCAGCCAATTGGAGGAGCAGTCCAGACAGATAATTCTCTTTGGGAGCAATCTTGAGATTTGAGAAGAGGAAAGTTCCAAGTAGACCAATTCACATCCGAGATGAGAGATCGATACTTGCTATTGCTATTAGTTATAGAAGAACTGAAATTTTCCTTTATAGATCTAGACATAATATTGAAGATGATTTCGGGTTTAGAACATTTCTCTCTAAAAAATATGTTATTTCTTTCCTTCCAGATACACCAGCAAAGATGAGGCGGAATAAGGTTCCAAAAATTTCTAACCAGATCATTATCAAAAGGACATCTCCATTGAGTAACAAAGTCCTGCCAAGAGTTAGGAAAGAACCAAACCAAATTCCAATTTTGAAAAACCAAAGATCAAACTTTCCAAGTAAAACTACAATGGATCATGAGATGATCATAGGATTCGGCTTGTTCAAAGCAAAGAATGCATCTATTAACATGAGAGAAGCCTCTTTTCACTAAGTTATCAATATTTAGGGGCTTATTCTAGATAAGAATCCAAAAGAAAAAGTTAATCTTTGGAGTAAGGAGTTTATACCAGATTGAAGCACACTGAGGCTTTACTTCCTTGGAGAAGAAGAAGGAGCAGGAAGAGACCACCATGAATTCACCATTAGGAGAGAGGTTCCACACAATCTTGTCAGGATGATTATCTTCACTTAACCAGGACTGCAACTCTATCATAAGGGGGGACAAACTTCTATCAAGGCTAGAGAGATCCTTCCAAGAATTGTTATTCCTGTAGTCAGAAACTTTATAACCAATAGTATTTTCAGCTTGGATAATAAAATCCTTCCATTCTTGTCTTTTTGAGAGGGGGCTTTCATAGATCCAAGGATCATCCCAGAAATCAATAGTGGTCCCATCTCCCAATTTCCATCTTATACCTTTTCTCAAAAGTTCAATGGACGAGCAAAAGCTATTCCAGATGTAAGATCCATTAACCCTAGCTTCATTGTTTAGGAGATCCTTCAAGTTGTTGGAGTTAAGGAGGTATTTGTTTTTAATTATACTATTCCATTGTTTAGAATCACCAAATATTCTCCACACCTTCTTAGCCAGAAGAGCCTTATTGATAAGCTTAATAGGTCTTATCCCCAGACCCCCTTTACTTTTAGGCTTGCAAACTTTTTCCCAGGCAATTAGACTGAGCCTTTTTTTATCTTCAACACCAGACCATAGGAAACATTTTTGGATAGTTTCAAGCACCATCGCAAACTTATGGGGAATCTTGAAGAGGCTTAAAGCATACACAGGCAAATTTTGCAATGTCGACTTCAAAAGCTGAAGTTTACCAGAACTGCTAAGGAGAGCACCTTTCCAGCCAGCCAATTTCCTATTGAATCTATCAACAATTTGGTTCCAGAAGCTATCAAGAGGTTTAGAACAGAGTGGGAGCCCCAAATAGGAGGAGGGAAGAGCACCAATGCTGCAGCCAAGAATTTTTGAGATCTTATTTTGTCTCTCAAGGGGTGTATTGATAAAAAAGATGGAACTCTTGTTCCAATTGATGAGTTGACCCGTTGCCGAAGTATAGGTAGATAAATCTTTTTTAAGATTCCTTGCTTCTTTCACAGTAGCTTCACCCATAATAAGTGTATCATCAACAAACTATTCATGGGAGTAGGATGATCTGGCTGAAGAGGGATGGAGACCAGAGATTAGGCCAATATTAACAAGTTTAGATATATATCTTCCCAGCCCTTCGAAAAAAATAGCAAACAGTATAGGAGAGATAGGGTCCCCCTGCCTAAGACCCCTAGAAGGTTTGAAAAAATTGGAAGAGCCACCATTCACAATAACAGAGGAAGTAACAGTAGAGACCAGCTGATTAACAATTTTAATTACCCCTGCATCAAAACCAAAGCTGCTTAAGAATTTTTGGAGAAACTGCCAATCAACCCTATCATAAGCTTTAGATAAGTCCAATTTCATGAGAAAACCCTATTTCTTGGTAGTTTCAAGGGAGTGAATGTTCTCATGAGAAACCAGAATGGAGTCTAGGATTTGTCTCCCAGGGACAAACCCATTCTACTGAGGAGAAATGATTGAAGGCAGAAGAGAAAGCAGTCTAGAAGTCATAACTTTAGCTATGATCTTGTATATCCCATTACAAAGACTGATTGGTCTGAAGGATTCCACTGTATTAGCACCATGGAATTTAGGAACAAGGACTAAGAATGTAGCATTAAGTTCTCTAAGAAGAGATTTAGTACCAAAAAATTCTTTGACAGCATTGAGAACATCCTGACCAGTAATCTCCCAAAACTGCTGGAAGAAGAAAAGGGGAAATCCATCAGGACCTAGAGATTTGTCGCCTTCAAAGGAAAAGACTTCATCTCTAATTTCCTTATCATCCGGGATAGTCTTAAGTCTGGAATTGGTATTACTGTCTATTAGAGAAGGAATAGTAGAGAGAATTTCATTTTGATTCTGGGAATCAAGGTTATCTTCTTTAGATAAAAGGAGTGAGAAAGAATGAAGCATTTCCTTTCTAATCTCTTCTTCCTTAACCAGATTCTTATTATTGACTGTTAAGGAAGAAATTCTGTTGATAGCTTTGTGTTTCATAGCTATCATATGGAAAAATCTTGTGTTTTTATCCCCGTCTTTAAGCCAAAGGGCTCTTGATCTTTGCCTCCAGAAGGACTCCTCTTTATAAATGATGTTATGATATTTAGCCACCAAAACATTCTCAGTACATCTATGCTCCTCTGAGAGACCCTATTTTTGAATAGTCTCTTGAATAGTCTTGATCTCTTCCTGTTTGATGCTTTTAGCCTTGAATATGTCCCCAAAGACTTCCTTGTTCCA
>MU227380.1:1645687-1656245 GCA_018584345.1 Thuja plicata | reverse complement strand
GAGGTGGACTAGGGGACTTAGTCATATTTAGTGATTGTGTATTTAATTAAATCACTTTTAATAGAACTAATTAGAAGACCTAGGATAAGAAGCATAGACTATAGTGAATTTATCTAATAAATATAATGATTTATTAAATAAATAGAAGAAATAAACATTAATTAAATAATAAATATTTAATCAATTCATGAAGTCAACATTAATTAAATAATAAATATTTAATTAATTGATTAATTAATGAAGCCATTTTTTAGTGTATACATTTTGCCCCTCTTTGAAATAGTGTGCTTGTCACATTGTTTCAAAGAAAATTAAAGCTTTCTGCCCCAGACTATGTTTACCGAGAATGACCTTTGCATGCCCCCTCGAGAGATTGATTGAAAAAATTTTATTTTTATTTTTATTATATTTTTCTTTTTTCATTTCCGAAGGGTTCAATCAATATCATGAAAAGAATCAGAAGAAATTTGGAGTGAAAAATGAGGTGAGATGGAATGATAGTGATAGGGAGGGTCCACAGGTAAGGAAAACGGGTCCACGGGCTATATAAAGGGTCAAAAGGGTCCACAATAAGCTCATTGTGTACACTTGTCATTTGGAGATTGGAGGTTTTGGAGAGTGAAGAGTAGAGTTGAGAAGATGTCGTTCCCACTTCATGATCACCATTTCGAGTGAGTCAGACGCTTCCAAAGACCGCCAGATTTTGGAGAGCAGGTGAGTGGTCTATCCTAATCTATTAATTTGATTCAAGCATGATTTATAGATAGATTTGTAGTATGATGTTAGGTTAGATTGAATCGTAGGTAGGTTAGAAAACTTTTTTCTTTTGCCCCAAAAAATGAATGCGCAGTTGCGGCGCATCAATGCGCAGCTTTAATTGATAAATGTGAAAAGTTGCGTATTCATTTACGGGTTCTGCACATTCATCAGAGAGACCCTCTGATCCCACAAATTTGTGTGGAAAATCAGCGCATATGCTAAATCTGTGAATTAGTTAGGGTTATCTACGCAAATACTCCACTGTGTTGTGCATGCATGAAAAGCTACACAAACATAGAAAAATGCTGCGCATTCATAGCAAGTTAGGGTCTAACCATATAAAAAAGTCAAATTAGGTCAAATTGCCATAGCAATAGGTTGATAAGATCTAGTTCTTGTTGGATAGTGATTGTCGTTGATGTCAAGATAGGCAATATTATAGCATGGTCGCTAGTAAACAGTCTTGTTTGATAAATAATTGATAGAATTATTGTCTGATACATGTGATAAACATGTGTTGGAGTGATATACAGATAGGATAGATAGATAGATCCATTTGATCGATAGCTGATAGTTTGATTTGATTTGATATTGATAGGAGGACATTACCGATGTACTGATGTCACAAGAGAGATATCTTGTGACTCAGAGTTTAAGGCCAGCGTTGTCAGAGACTGATAGAGTCCTGATTGGAGTGACCAGATTATATCATGTTATTTATACGCCCGAGATTCGAGTGAATCTAGGCATGTTGACAGCCCTAGCAGAGAGATGGCACTTGGAGATGAGTACCTTTCATCTACCTACCGGTGAGATGACTGTGATGTTAGAGGATGTATACCGCATCCTCGACTACCTATCATAGGAGAGTTAGTTCATTATGATTGGCATGGCAGATTGGCTCAGTGTCGAGAGGTTTTTGGTGATGATGATATAGATGATGTTGAGATCAGTTGGGAGGATATGGTGGCTCTATATGAGCCACTACCTGTCATATTAGTTGGCGTGATCAAAGGATACATGTGCCCCTATCAAATATCTCATGGATTCGCGGTTGGATGGGGCAGGACACTTCAGAGGATGATGGATGAGGGGACCCATTTTTCTTGGGGTGTGTGCCTTCTAGCACACTCATATCATGATCTTCACCAGGTGGTGTACCATGGAAGTGCATCATTATCCGTAGGGGTTACACTTCTCCATGTGTGGGCATGGGAGCATATGTCTATCACATGGCCTACAACACTCAGATTTTGAGGGGCTGGACAACCCTATATATTCCTTTATGCATATGTTTAGTCCCAACATAAGCTGGGATAGTTAGAGTTCTGGAGGTATACATTTGACATGATAGATTCAATGATCTGGAGACCCTACCTAGGGTGTGAGGTATGGGATGATGAGAATCAGCTCAGATATTTCTTTGAGACATGATGGCTGATAGGGAGGACTCCCTTCATCATAGAGAGACAGATGTGCAGCAGGGTACTCTGACAGTTTGACCGTATACATGGGATGCCTCATGGGACCACAGTGTTTGCCCAGACCTTCCAGGAGAGATGAGACTGGGGGTCGATGATACCATTTGAGATAGCGAGATAGGATTTTTTGGACATGCCATTTCAGGCATGGTCGATGAGACAGGGGGTCGTAGACCCAGGGATGATAGCTGAGTTTGAGAGATACATGAGGGATCACCCTTTCCCTAGACTTATAGATCTAGCTGAGAGGCCTCCATAGAGAGAGCCAGGAGACAAAGGCCAAGGATGAGGACGAGGCCATGGTGGAGGTAGAGGGGATGATGATGCCAGGGGAGATGATGGTGGCGATGCTCCGCAGAGAGAGAGAGGTAGAAGGGGCCCAAGGATGAGAGGTGGAGGTGCACGTCCACAGGGTTTGATGCCTCCACTCGATAGACAGAGATGACCAAGACCTCTTGCATAGAGGGATCCTCTTATATAGGCATAGGTACACATACAAGAGGTAGCACAAGCCCCAGATCAACCTATGCATGACGTTGGTGATGATGTACAGATGCTTGATGCACAGGATGTATAGGCACAGGTCGATGATGTACAGATATAGGCTGATGATGTATAGGTACAGGCTGATGATGTATAGGTATAGGATATTGGGGGTCATGACCCCTACTTACTCAGAGCAGCAGCAGAGGAGGAGGAGATTGATGTAGATGCAGTACTAGCTAGACAAGCAATGCTACAGGTGCAGGCTGACTGTGTCCCTGGACTAGAGAGATGGGTGGAGATGTTGGAGGGGAAGGTTACAGAGGCCAGATAGGAGTGAGATACCACCATAGAGCGGATTGGGGAGTCAAAGACTCTGTTAGATGATTTGGAGTCCATAGAGACATTAGGGCCACATGCAGACAGCTTACAACTCATGATGAGGGCTAGTAGAGAGATCACCTACTAGAGAGAGGCCTATAGACAGGTGGTTCCTCGGGGTCAATGGATTGGTAGCTTCAGGGAGAGCTCATATGGGGTCAGGACAACATCTCCTCAGAGATAGGGGTCAGTTAGTGCTGGCACTTCATCGCATCCACCCCGACCACCACCAGGTTTAGGAGATCCATCAAGATCAGGGTCATTGATTGCAGCACGCAGGCAACGATAGACAGAGTCTGGAGGCAGCGGGTCTAGCTCTTTCGATATACACTGTGTACTTATGTTATAGCTGCATTGTATCATATTATTGTATCTTTATTTTAGACTTGATGGACACTTTTGGACACATGGTTACATTATGATATATCATTGGACATTGTGGATATATTGTTTTTATGGACTCTTGATGATGGACTTTCTATATGATATGATTCTATGATGCTTACTTTCTATGATGCATTGCTTATGATGATTTATGTGGATACTAACATATTCAGGATATGATGAATGAGTTTTGATTATGCATTGTACTGTATGACTTAGTAATGATCATGTTTTATTGCTAGGTGGATGCAAAATTATCATGATTATCTTCATAATGATTAATGTCAAATGGATGCATTGTGACTAATGTAAATGGATAATGAATAATGATATTAAACTTAATGGAAGACAACAATGATAATAAATGAATGAACGATATGTAATAATGATGTATAATAATGATAATAATGTAATGACCTAAATGTAGTGAAATGACATATATGATAAAATGTAATGAATTTAAGACATACATGCAAATATAAATGATTATATGCAATGAACTATGATAAATGCTATTATGTTTTTGTATATCCAAAATGTCCTCAATTTTAAACAACCATGCATCGGACACGAGAAGAATAGACAAAGGAAACAAGGTGACCTAAACAAGATATCTGACAAAATCTCATAAAAGGAACACTTCAATGATCTATTTAAAATGCAATGCAAAATGATTGTCTCCACAACTTCAAAAAGCATCTTAAAACTTCATAAATTTTGGAATTTGATTTTCATCATTGAGCTCGTTATGTTGCAAGAAAATACAAGCATCATGGTATAATTAAACCCAGATGACCTGAGCACTTCTTGCATGGAGTTTAATATAGCAAACTTGACAAGCATCTAGGTATAATTGAACCAAGATGACCTGAGTTTTGTTTGCATAACAGACAAGGAATATCCCCCTCCTTCATCAAGGAACAAATAGTTGGAGTCGAGGTATGTGTGGCACATCATCGTTAATAGCATTCATGTACCAACATCATTTGATAATGTTGATCATGCTTATGGAACAGATGAAGGCTCTTATGCACAGACACCCCAATTATTTGTTCCTTCGACTTCATTGGAAAATACCCCACAAACAACAATCAAAGAAAATATCATGTTCCATCACGACTATCCTAATTAGTGACATATTTAGAGTTGTTAAGCTCATGTCAAAGATATCCTGGAATAGCATAGGAAACATGATAACAAATGAAATTCCGATATGAATGTATAACCTTATAAAAAATCATCCTAACATGCCTGTCATGAATATACATTTCTTTGCCAAAAGATAGTGTTGAGTTTGTTTGATCAGTTTGGTTGATAATGATGTTGTTGCAAATGTATAGATAAACAGTCATATTTTGAAAGAGATGTCATAGGTTATGGATCATGATTAGAATAGCATCGTATAAGAACCGTTGATTGTGTTTTCTTGTTTGGTCAAAAATACTTTGTTCTGTCCTCTTAGAGTCATGACTGTCATAGATCCACTTCCCAAGAACTAGGTTGAGGACATGCCCCCAGCTAGTTGATGGACTAACTTATTATGGGTGAAGAAAGACACACTGGACTAGGGTGAAGACCAAGATCGTAGACCAAGCTATGATAGGGTTTTATTGGGGATTGGGTAGGAATCATGGATTGGCCATTTTATTATGATATGTACATGGTGAAAATTGACTTATGACAAGGCACTAGAAGAATCCTAATAGAAGGAGGAGCTAGCTTGTCACAAATGGCGCCTGTTTCCAGGTTTTCACCACATGCTTTTATTGCAATTTTCTCTTATTTTTTTTTTTCTTTTTTTATTTTTCTTTTTTTATGTTTTCTGATTATATCCCCTGCACTGGGATCTCATGCATAAAAATTCTTTAGGTGCATGCTATTAAGAGGCTCATCAAAGGGATCACCCTCAGATGTTGACAAATGATAGGCTCCAGAACCATAGGCTGCTGTAATCACAAAAGGACCCAACCAATTGGGCTCAAACTTTCCCTTCTTCTCACGATGCTACTGATTTTTGGGATTCTCTTGAAGGACTAGATCATCTACCTGAAAGTCTCTGGGTTTCACTTTACTGTTATATTTCCTAGACATCCTTTTTTGATAGAATTTTAAGTGATCAAAGGCTCATTGGCGGCATTCATCCAGCAATTCTAATTCAGTTAGCCGTGCAACTCTATACTCTTCATCTGGAATCAAATCTTTCAGGGACACTCGAAGAGAAAGTAACTCGACATCAAGGGGCAAGATAGCTTCAGAGCCATAAACAAGGGAATATGGTGTGTCACCATTTGGAGTATGGATGGAATTATGATAGGCCTAGAGGGCAGGGTTCAATTGGACATGCCAGTCATGACCAGCGTTATTGACATTCTTTTGAATGATTTTCACAATAGTTTAATTAGACGCCTCAGCTTGGCCATTACCCTGAGGATAATAGATAGTGGAATAATGGTGGGTGATATGGAATTTGGTGCATAAGTCATTGATATCTTGATTTTGAAACTGTTTCCCATGATCTGTAATGAGGTGCATAGGGATGCCATATCAACAAATGATATAGTTAGGGAAAAACATAGCAACTTGTTTTCCTATGGCAGTAATAAGGGAACAACCTCAATCCACTTGGTAAAATACTTAGTGGCGGTTATAATGTACTTATGGCCATTGGAAGATGGAGGGTGAATTGTGCCCATAAGGTTGAGTCCCCACTAACTGAATGGCAATTTAGTTGTAACAAGATGTAGTTGTTGTGCCGGTGCATGAATAAGATTCCCATGAATTTGACACTTCTTGCATTTCTGAGAAAAGTGAAAAGAATCTGTTTCCATAGTAGGCCAATAGTAACGCATACACATGATCTTCTTAGCCAAGGAAGGACCACTCAAATGTGTTCCACATATACCCTCATGTACATCTTGTAAGGAAGTTTGAGCTTTAGCATGTTCAAGACATCATAAGAGAGTATCGTCAAGACCTCGCCGATACAGGGTGTCAGATATTAGGAGATAGCGGGAGGTTTGGTGGAGAAAGGTTTGCTTCTGATTTCTAGATAGGTCATGGGGAAGGATATTTTCTTTTAGATAGGAATATATTTTTCCATAGGTAGGGGAACCTTGTCCGATAATATGACATATGATACGTGTATCAGGATCATCGTATGCAGGATAAATCAAGGATTCCACTAAGAACTCAAAATAGGCTTTTGTATCCTCTGCATTAAATAAAGAAGTAATTGTTTCCATAGCATCTACAGCCTTATTTTCCTGCCTTGGAATATGCTCAAAGGTGATGATTGAAAAATATTTCTTAAATTCATCTACCATGTGTTTATATGGTAACAACTTGTCATCCTTAGTCTGATATTCATCATTAACCTGATTGATTATTAACTGGGAATCTCCATAGACATTCAATTTAGTCATGTTCCATTGTAGAGCCATTTTCAACCCAATCATCAGTGCTTCATACTTAGCTACATTATTTGTACAAGTAAAAAGCAACTTGTAGGACTTTGGTGTGGTATATCCTTGTGGTGTAACAAATAAGACCCCAGCTCTTGAACCATACTGAGTATAGGATCCATCAAAATATAGCCTCCAGGTTTGTGTAGATAATTTTAGGATGTGTGCATCTGGAAACTCTATTTGCATAGGATAATCATCTATTAATGGTGCCTCAGCCAATTGATCAGCAATTACTTGCCCTTTAATAACTTTCCTTTCCACATATTCGATGTCAAATTCACTAAGCAACATGACCCACTTAGCCAACCTTCCTATTAATGCAGTCTTGCTCAAAAGATACTTCAAAGGATCAATCTTTGCAATTAGCCTGATAGAATGAGACAACATGTAATGTCACTATTTTTGTGAAGCAAAGACCACTGCTAGACATGCACGCTCAATTGGTGAATAATTGAGTTCATATCCAACAAGGGTGTGACTCATATAATAGATAGCCTTCTCTTTTCCCTCTTGATCTTGTTGGGCCAACAGGGCACCGAGTGAAACTTATGTAGCTGAAATATAAAGCAAGAGTGGCTTTCCTGTAATTGGTGACATGAGAGTGGGAGGAGTGGCTAAGTATTCCTTGATCTTAGTAAAATTTTCTTCACACTTATCATCCCATTTGAATAAGATGTTTTTATGTAACAGATGCTGAAAAGGATGGCTTCTATTAGCTAATTGTGAGACAAATCTTCTGATTGACTGAAGGCGCCCTTGTAGAGATCTCAATTGACTGATATTTGTTGGTGAAGCCATTTCCATGATTTCCTTGACCTTTTCTGGATGCAACTCTATTCCCTTAGCTAAAACAATATATCCTAACAGTTTGCCCAATGTAACCCCGAATGCACACTTCTTAGGATTTAATCTTATTTGATACTTTTCCATTTAGGTGAATATCCTATCCAACACTCTTAGATGACCTTCTCTATTCTTGGATTTGGCTAAGATATCATCAACATAATCTTCCATTATGGTATGCATCATGTCATGAAAGATTGTGGTCATAGCTCTTTGATAGGTAGCACCAGCATTTTTAAGCCCAAAAGGCATCACATTCCAGCAATACGTGCCCCAAGGACATGTAAAAGCGGTCTTTTCATGATCTTCTGGTGCAATCTTAATCTGGTTATAACCAGAAAACCCATCCATTAAGGACAACATCTCATGCCTAGTTGTTAAATCAACTATAATATCAATATTGGGCAAAGGAAAATCATCTTTAGGACAAGCTTTGTTAAGATCTCAAAAATCTATGCAAATCCTGACGAACTTATCTGGTTTGGATACAGGTACAATATTGAAGATCCAATCAGCATAATCAATAGCTTGAATGAAACCCACATCCAACAATTTTTTTAATTTTGCTTTGACCATGAGTGCAATGTGAGGGTGCATCTTCCTGAGCTTCTGCTTTACAGGCTTGACCCCAGGTGTAATAGATAAATGATGTATAATAAGATGTGGATCTAACCTAGGCATATCAGCATAAGACCAAGAAAAATTGATCTATCTCTTTTTGAAAAACTGTGAAAAGGCATCTTTTTATGTTTCTGTTAAGGATGCAGCTATCTTCAGAATACATGGTGACTCCTCTGTGCCAATATTAAGAGGCAATGTTGGTTCAATAAGTACAGCAGACTATTCTCGATACATGTAGTTGGGGAGAGTGCCAATCCTTCCATCTTCAGGTACATTAGAGAGGTTTTCACCCTCATATATGTCTTTTCTTTTTCCTTTTTAGGATCTAACACTGCCACTGAGTGGTTTTCACCATTAGATCAATTTATTATTTTCATATTTTTACAACTGAAAGGATTGGCACCCTCTCTGAAGTAAGCCATGTCGTTGAGTTCTATAGGGAGTCCTGATTTATGATCTCCTGATGGTAGATGATCTCTGATTTTGAGATAGTATTAAATAGCATCATCATTATGGAAAACATCAAGTTCGTGGTAATTTGGAGAATCCTAGGTGATAAGTTCAGGGTGGACAAGGGGTATTGGATCATTTGGTTCAGTCTCAAAGGATGAAATGGTATTGATAGAAAAGTTTTAGAAGTTTATGATTGTATCGGCAAGGTCTATTTCCATACCCTCATCTGAATCATCTATCTCAGGATAACTCTCACTTTCCTCACAATCGCCAAGAGTAGTACCAGGTGGATTAAATCCTAGTGATTCTGTCCTTGGACTCATCTACTCGTGGCAATGGTTACCATCGACATGAACATCATCAACTTCCATATCTTTAGTATAATCAGAGAATGAATCCCATTCATAATTATGAGAATCATCATCATCCTCATTATTATTTCTAAGTCGGTTAATGATGCCTTGTGTTATCTTTTTCTTTGCTGGATCTACATACATACCATTTTGCCTGAATGTAGGAGCCGTAGGAGTTTTGTAAAAGGGTTCAACCTTCTCTTTTCCTCTAGGTTCCTTTGGTCCTTCTCCCTTGTATCCTAATCCAGTGGTGTCTCTTTGATAATTCAGATTTTTCAGAATTGGTTTTATGACACCTTCTCTTTGCAATCCTACAGGTCCACTTCCTTGATATCCCATCTTTTGTAACAAAGTGTATCCTGTACCATATATATCTAGAAATATAGGTTCATGATTTTCAATCTATGGATCTTTATGATGATGTAACAAATAATTAGCATTTCATTCAGTAGCCTCTTTTGATATGATGCCCCCACTCACAAATGTGCCATAAACAAGTGTAGAAGGACCTTCAGATTGTTGTTTGGTGATCAAGGATTTTCCATAGGACTTAGGAGATAAGGGTAACTCTGTGATACACAAAGTTTGGCCCAACGTATATTCTCCCATACTTTTTTCTTTTATATCTACCTTGATTTCATGGGATTTGGAAGTTGATGCTTCGTTACTGAGATCAATGGGTGTTGGTGGAGTAGATGCAATCCAATTGTAAGGCACCAAAGATTCAGTTGTTGGCTTTATGGTATTGCAATATTGAAAAGGATTCGGATCTCCTTTGATGGTCACCTCTTGACCATTATATGGAAACTTCAAGCATTGATGATACGTTGATGGCATAGCTCGCATGGAATGAATCCATAGTCACCCTAAGAGAATGTTATACGCCAAATCCATATCCAAGACTTGACAAAGCACATCTTTAACCATAGGACCAACTCTAATAGGAAGTATAACTGATCCCTTGGATGACCTTTCCTCCTCATCATAAGCTTTGATGGTGATTTTCTTTGTTGGATCGATAGCATTTTTCAGAAAATCCCAAGTCACGGACTAGCTTTAGAGTGCATATATTCAAACTGGCTCCTCCATCTATTAGCACTCTTTTAATCTTATGGTTTTGTACAATGCCTTCTATATGGAGGGGAGTGTTGTGTGGTTGGTTGATGGCTAGATCATCATCTTCAGTGAAGGACAGATACTGAGGGGTTTTCAAATGCCCCACCATAGCTTGGAATTGATCTTGATCTAGATTGGTTGGAACATTAGTTTCGATCAGAGCTTTCTCAAGGATTTCTTTATGGGAAGGTGACAGACGTAAAAGCTCTAATATGGATAT
>MU227380.1:1626087-1640642 GCA_018584345.1 Thuja plicata | reverse complement strand
CGAAGCCATTTTTTAGTGTATACAGTAGGAATGTGATATCAACATGGAATAAGATGATAGCATTGGTTAGGGAAACCTATGTACCTAGAGATTATGGGGTACAACTTCATAGGAGGAAGCAAAATTTGATACAAAAATACACGAGTATTAGAACATAAACCGAGGAGTTCCAAAAAGTGTGTATGAAGGCTAACACAAGAGAGATGGAAGAAGAGAAATTAGCCAGGTATATCAATGGGCTAAAAGCTTCGATCCAAGAAGACCTAAGTCTACCCACACCAGGAACTATGCATAAATGCTATTAATTATCATTAAAAGTGGAAGATAAAATAAGGAGAAGGTGGGATAAAAAAAATCTAGAGGAAGAGACAATGGCAACAGTAACCAAAACTTTAGAGGAAGAGGAAACTCTTTTGGGAGAGGACAGGCCCCAAAACATTTTGGAGAACAAGGACAAGAAAATAAGTAGAAAGGAGAATCAAGCTCTAGAAGACACTACAAAGGATGGAGACCTTTTGGGAGAGGGATATTTGGTAGAAGAAATAATGGCCCACTAAGATGTAACAATTGTAATCAGCTAGGACACCATGTTGGCATATGTCCTGAAAAGATGGGATCCAATCACCAAGGTGAAAGGAGATTACAACTAACCCGTGAAGAAAACCAAACCACCACTTCCTCTTCAAAGGAACTTGAACCAGAAGAATGCTTATTCCTAATGATGAGGGAAACCTTGTTGTAGATGCCTCAAGGCAAAGAGCCACCACAAAGAAAATTATTGTTCAGAACCAACTGCAAGAGACATGAAAGGGTATGTAAACTAATCATTGACTCTATTTCTACTGAAAATTTTGTGTCCAATGAAATGGTTGAAAAGTTGAAATTACAAAAAATTCCACATCCTTGTCCATATAATGTATCTTGACTAACAAAGGGGCAGCAGACATTGGTAAAAGAACAGACTTGGGTAGAATTTTTCATAGGAGATTACAAGGACAAAGTTTTGTGTGACATAGTGGAAATGGATGTTTTCTATATACTCCTAGGTAGACCATGGAAATATGATGTGGATGTCACCTGTAGTTGTAGGAAAAACACCTATACCCTTATTCAAAATGGTACCTCTTATACAATGAAGCCTATGTCAAATCTAAAACATGAAAAGGAACCAGTGGTCATATTTGTGGGGGAAAAAGAAATGATTAAGACAATAAGGGAGTTAGATGGGCGAGGATTTGCATTAATCCTAAAACTAAAAGATAAAGTAGTAACAGATAAGGACAATCCAATGCCAAAGGAAGTCCAAAAACTACTTGAAACCTATCATGATGTGGTTTCTAGTGAATTACCCTCATCCCTCCTACCCATAAGAGATATAAGCCATCAAATAGATTTTATACTAGACTTCTTTTCCTAACAAAGAACTGTACAAGATGACTCTGACTCAAAATGCAGAGATCTCTAAACAAGTAAATGAACTATTACAAAAAGGACTAATAAAAAAAGTCTAAGCCCTTGTACAGTCCCTTCATTTTTATCCCCAAAGAAAGATGGAAAATGGAGGATCTATACAGACAGTAGGGCAGTGAACAAAATCACCATCAAATACAAATTTCCAATTTTAAGGACAGAAGATTTGTTAGACCAGTTGGGCAGTGCTTGCTACTTCTCCAAAATTGACTTAAAGTCACGCTACCATCAAATAAGAATAAAACCAGGTGATGAATGGAAGGCAAAATTAAAAACCAAAAAAGGTCTTTATGAATGGCTTGTCATGAAATTTGGGTTTAGTAATGTACCCTCTACCTTCATGAGGCTAATGAATGAAATTTTTCATGACTACAATGGCAAGTTTCTTGTTGTTTATCTTGATGACATTTTGATTTTCAATAGAAGTTTAGAGGAACATCTAAAACACTTGGAAATGGTGATAAGAAGGTTGCATGAGCACAAACTAATGATAAATTTGGAAAAGTGTGTATTTTTGCAGAAAGAACTTATATTTTTTGGATTTGTGATCTCCTGAGGGACACTCAAAATAGACCCTCAAAGGTGGATGCCATAGTCAACTGGCCACCCCCTAAAAAACAAGGTGATGTAAGAATATTTCATGGGTTAGCTACCTTTTATAGAAAATTTATTAAAATCTTTAGTCATGTGTGTGTACCCATGCTTGACATAATTAAAGGTGGAAATAAAATCAAGTTTGTTAGGACCAAGCAGGCTAATGATGAATTTGAATACTTGAAAGCAAGAGTAGCACAATATCCCATACTCACCCTCCCTAACTTCCATAAGGTATTCACAATTGAAACTGGTGCAAGCAACTTGGATATAGGGGTTGTCTTAAGCCAAGATGGTAAACGAGTAGCATTCTTTTCAGAGAAACTAAATGATGCTAAGAAAAGGTACTCCGCCTCTGATTTAGAGCTTTATTCCATGGTTCAAGCTCTTAAAAAATGGTGACACTACCTTTTGCCTAAAGAATTTATGGTTTACACGTATAATCATGCATTGAATTACTTAAACTCTTAGGATAAACTAAGTGTCAAACATATCAAATGAATGGAACAACTACAAGCCTATTCATTTTCAATCAAACATAAGAAAGGTATAGCCAACAAAGTGGCTAATGCATTAAGTAGGAGGATTGTTTTGGTGTAGGATATACAACTAAAAAACATTGGAATAAATGCTCTCCAAGATCTCTACAATGGGGATCCAGATTTTGGTGAGGCTCATGAGGTATTTACTAAACTTATGGACAAATACCACACTAATTTTTATGACTTTTTGATCCAAGATGGTCTTCTCTTTAAAGGAAACCAAGTATGAGGGATAATATTATTCAATAAAATCATTGTGGAGGAATGAGTGGTCACTTTGGCTTGGATAAGAAACTAGAGGAAGTTAGAAGGTATTATCATCAGCCCAAAATGCAGAATGATATTAGGAAGCTTATCCAAACTTGTGTCATTTTCCAACAAGCCAAGGGTGTTTCCACCAATCATGGACTTAACCAACCCTTTCCAATACCCTCCAAACCATTGGAAGAAATTTCAGGGGACTTTGTCATGGGACTCCCAAGGACTAAACAAGAATTTGATAACATTTTTGTAGTTGTTGACCATTTTAGCAAAATGGCACATTTTTTCCCATGTAAGAGAACTCATGATGCATCACACATTGCACAATTGTTTTTTAAATAAATTTTCAGAATTCATGGCTTACCTTTGTCTATTGTTTTAGACAAAGATGCAAAATTTTTGGGCCACTTTTGGAGAACTTTGTATAAGAAGTTGGGTACCAACTTGCAGTTTAGTTCTGCCTACCATCCCCAAACTGATGTTCATACAAAAGTAGTTAATAGATCCCTTGGAAATCTTCTCAGATTTCTCACAAAATAGTATGCACAAAACTAGGATCTGCTACTACCATAGGCAAAATATGCCTTTAATGATTCCATAAATAGATCAATAGGCAAAAAACCCTTCCAAATAGTTTATGGTCTACACCCAAGGGTGCCAATGGACCTCAGAGATCTTCCTACTGATTTCAAAACCAATGCTCAAGGAGAAGAATTAGTAGAGATGATCAAACAGGTCAAATAACAGGTCAAAGATGACTTGGAGCAAACAATACATAAATATAAGACACGGGCAGGTAAAAGGAGAAGAGAAGTACACTTCCAAATAGGTGAAAAAGTGTGGGCTTATCTACAAAAGGAAAGAATCCCTAAAGGACAACATTCCAAGCTTCAAATGAAGAAGATAGGGCCCTACACAATCCTTCAAAAAATTGAGCACAATGCATATGAAATTACACTACCACCTACACTTTCAATTTCCCCAATCTTTAATGTTGTTGACTTAACTATCTTCAAGGAAAATGCAGGTATTGCAGAGAGGCATGTTGGGGTTGAATCATCTATTCAAACTGAGAATTTTTTTTCTTTATAAAATGAATACCAACCCTAAATTAATGGTTGGGTTCTTCTTTTCAATTGAAGAGCACTTCCAATGTTAATTTGACCTATTTGGGCAATTAGGCATGTCCAAGACAGTAGGTGTTTGGGCACTTAATCTTGGAATAATAAGTCTCGTCTTAAAGAATAATTGTATCTTGATAGAGGGTATCTAAAACTACTATTTTTTTTCCTTGGTCCTTTGGAAAGTTGGGGATTTGAGGCTTGAAAACCCCTCTTATAGGGCTACAAGGAATTAGGGTGCCTGAAGAAGGAAGTGTTATAGGCATAAGTCCAAAATAAATTCCATTATTGAATTGTGTTGTGTTGGCCCTTGTCAAGGCCTAGACAAGTCGGTTCAACCCCATCAAAAAAAAAATTGTTTCCTCTTATATTTTACCATTTGGTTGTGTACCTAGGTAGGGTAGATATTTGTGATTTTTCCAATCAAACAAAAAGGCATGTTGTGTATGTTACCATGGGTCATTTGACGTGAAGGGTAGATGAAAGTGAGTACATTTAAAAGGTGTGAATCCTATGGTCAGTGACCTCTCATACAGGGTCAAGAAAATTAGTCCCAAGGATAGTTGATACCATAAGCTCTACATCACAAAGCTAGCTGATAAGGGGATGATTTGACGAGCATTTCCAATTAAGAACAAATTGTTGAATATTTTTGTCAAACACCCATTGGAGACTAAAATTTTGTAGGATGTTACACCAGATCTATGAGGCAAAATGATAATGAATAAAAATATGTTGAATTGTCTCTTCCTCCATCTTACAAAGGATGCATCCATTAGGAAGTTGCAAGCCTCTTTTAACTAGATTATCTTGGGTTAAAAACTTTCCATGCATAGAATCCTACAAAAAAAAATTTAATTTTAGGAATGAGTTACGAGTTCCAAACCTTCTTCCATCAATCAAGGTCTCTATCATGCTTAATCATCATGTTATAAGAATACTTAATAGAGAAGGCCTCTATTATATTCTTTTCCCAAATAAATTTATCATCTCTAGGGAAGAGATACTTCCATCATCAAGGATTTTAGTTCATCAACTTTGGGGAGAAGATTAGGCCTATCTCTAACACTTTGTTCCAAGATTTTCCATKTACCTCYAGGGGTGATATAATTAGAAAAATAGGTCCCAATCTAAGTCTTCATTATTTTTATTAAGTGACTAAAAGGKTCACCAACAAGGGGTTTATCCCTTAACCCACTGTCTTACCATAATTGTTTTTTTCTCRCATTGCCWATTTTTCACTTTAAGCCTTMCCTAACAAGGGATYTGCATTTGAGGATGTTATTCCATATTTTTTTATCTAGCCAGTAAATCATGTGTGTCAAGGACTCTATGATATTTTTAATTATTCAAGTATTTCTCCATCATGATTTTACTCCAATCCACTAACCCAATAGCTAGATTCCATCTAAATTTAGCAATTACATCTTTTTTCAGGCTTTTCATCTTACTGATCCCAAGGCCTCCCAAGAATTATAAATACTGTCACACTTGACAAGTGTCATTCCCTTTTTTCATTGAACACTACTCCAAAGTAAATCCTATTGGAGTCTTTCCTAATCTTTGAGCCATAACTCCTAAGATTTAAAAGAGGGATAGGAAGCAAACCAAAATACCTTGTAGAGAGGTTGAGAGTAGTTGGAGTTTCCCTGCACTACTCAAGAGTTTACCTTTCCATCTAGCTAGCTTTCTGGAAATCCTATTGGAGTCTTTGTATAATAGTATTCCAAAAGGTTGAAGTGGCATCTTTGATCATGAGAGGTAAGCCTAGATACGTACCAGTAAGATCAATGCATTGAGATACAAGTATATCTTTGATCTTAGCATGTAGGTATAGCTTAGTATTAAAAAAAAAATACGCTAATTTTTTCATAGTTGATGCATTGACCTAAATCTCTAGCATCATCTTGAAGGAGGAATTTTCATTCCTTAGCTTCGGTAATTGGCGATTTACCAAAAATAAAAGTATCATCGAAAAACTACTATAAAATTGAGGGGGGGGGGGGGCCCATGNGGGGGGGGGGGGGCTCATGGAGAGAGATCGAACTCTCTAGATTCTACCAACCTGAACCTAATTATGAAAATTTCTACCAAGGAATTTAGTAACCATAATAAAAAGGTAGGGATACAAGGGGTCACCTTCCCTAATCCCCTTATTAGCTATGAAGTATCCCCAAGGAACCCCATTAACCAAAACTGAGTAATGCACAATCTTTATACATTCATGGATGGTCCCAATCAATTTTGCACTGAAGCCAAGTTTAAATAGTACATAGTACAGGAAATTTCGTTTGACTTTATCATAAGCATTAGAAATAAATAATTTAAAGATCATACCTAGGATCTAACTTTTTCCATAGATTGGATGATCTCATGGGTGGTAATGGTAGCATCCAAAATTTGGCATCCTAAGACAAGTCCTTTTTAGAAAGGACTAAATTTATTTTTAGAAGGGGTTTAATTCAATTGACCAGCACCTTTAAAAAAATTTATAGATGGTATTACAAGGGTTTATATGCCTGAAGTCTTTCATGCACTTTGGGTCTTGAATTTTAGGGACAAGAGAAATAAAAGTATTATCTAGCTTCTTCAATAACTTACCAATCCTAAGAAAGTCTCTTGTGGCCCTTGTCACATCAAAGTTGACAATGTCCTAGAATTCTTTGGAAAAGACAAGGGGGAACCCATCCGGCCCTAGGGCCTTATAGTCCCCATAGAAAAATCTGCCACTCTGACTTCCTCTTCCATGACAAGGGAAAGGAGTTATTTTTTATCATCCTCCCCAATGGTTTTTGGGATTTGATTAAGAATTTTCTCCTATACTTCCCCAAACTATTTCCCCTCAATAATCCCAATCTACTGAATGAAAAATCAAGAGGAAAATTTTCCAATTTTACCATCATCCATATCCTCTTCATTTTAGTCATCTACCAAACACTTAATAGTATTCCTCTTTTTGTTTTTGTTGGTCGTTCTATGGAATAAGGTCAAGTTGCTTTCCCCCTCCTTCAACCATTGAGTTTTTCACCTTTGTTTCCAAAATATTTCTTGCTTTGTAAGATTGTCCTTTGATTTCCTTCCCCAACATTTTTCCTCCTCATGAATGGACTAGTAAAAATTATCGGCAGCAATCAAGTTCTGAATTTAGTCTATTTTGGAGCTAATTTCCTCATTTAATTTGATTATGTCCCCAAACATATTCTTATTCCATCCTCTGAATTATCTTCTAATGAGATCATTTTTTGTGAAATCTTGTACATAGCTAAGCCTTGGATAGAAATAGCCCACCATCTTTTGATATAGTCTTTAAAATCCAGATGGGATGTCTACATGATTTCATATCTAAAAGGAAGGGGCCTAAATAAGGTTTTTCCACCCATTGGAGGAGAATAGGACAATGATCAGATACAGTTCTAGGGATGGCCTTGAGAGAAGCATTGCACCTTAGGTCACATTTGGAGGAAACCAAAAATCTATCTGATCTAACCTGAATCAAATGGATACCCTTTCTATTCTTAGACCAATAAAAAGGATTCCCTTCCATTTCCAGATCAAAGAGGCCAGTCTTGTTGATAAAGTTTGAAAGATCATTCATACTATCATTAAAATCTATTAGACTTCGGACCATTTTCTCTAATAGAAATAGGGTTGAGTTGAAGTCTCTTTCCACCATATAAAGAGCCTACTGGTCTTCAAGGCCAAAGGAGGATATTTCCTCCCATACAAGTTCTCTACCAGCCCTAGTATTAGGAGCATAGATATTGAATAGGTTCCAAGTAAATTATTGATTTTGAAAGTCACTACAAGATAAGAGTGAGTAAAAACATAGGCCTCACCATCCATATTGTTATAATTCCACATGGTTTCCACACCTCTGGAGGCACCATCAACTTCACTGTAATAGAAAGAGGAACCCAACAATAACCTGCCATCCACTTTAGAAAATTTTTGATAAGACATCTTAACCTTCTGAAGTAATAGAACATCAATCTTAAAGTCCATAATATATTGTCTAAGAGAAAACTATTTTGGGGGACCATTCAGACCCCTCATTTTCCATGATAGGAACTCATTTATTACTCTATTTGTTAATATTCAAAGTCAATTACCACCAATCATTAATTTCTCTGGTCATAGCCTTGTGCTTTAGCACCCTTTCAAAAGGTCTTCACATCTTGCTTTCAGTCCCCACATCATCATTTTTCTCTAGTTTTCGTATTTTGGACCTACTAGTCATCCTTGTTTGCTTGATACGAGGATAAGGTAGAGGAGATTGGGTTACAATCCAGGGTGAGAATCACTAATTATGTAACCTCACAAGAGGGATAATTTGTATCAATAGGTAAAAGGGAGACCACATACAGAGTACTATTTTCCACTTTAGCTCTGATAAGGGAAACATCGTCTACCTCATTTTGTTGTTGCTCCATAATAGAAATTTCTTCCTTAGAACCCTTAGAAGGCATATTTACTTATTTTGTATTGCTATCGGTTCCTTCTTTTTAATGTTTCCAATAGTCTTGGGTGAGGAGAACAAACCTTCATCAGTCTTAACCATAGATATAGGTTTAAAACGAGTGGGGGATGAAGTCAAGTCACCAATATGAGGGATTTCTCCTTCCTCCAAGAAACCATGGGGACCCTTTTCTTTTCTCTAATGTTCATCCTGAACCTTGGGTTTTAGTGATTTCATCAGCTCTAAAATACCATCAATGAAAGGATATTCATCTAGTTCACTAGGGTTTGGATTCTTCTACATATCAACTCCCAGGAAACCAAAGAAAAAAACTTTCTCCTTTAGCTTTGGTTCCTTTGGGGCCAGATCTTTCTAGTCCACCACAACATGACCTTTTTTAGCACAACACTAACAATAGAGGGTGGTTTTCATAGACAAGATCTTCTTGTTATTTCCCCTTTTTTATTTCAAAGTGGTGAAACTAGGAAGATACTTATTTATAGTAACATTAAGATAGAAAAAATAAAATACTAACCTAGACTTTTCCACAGTGATTGCATATGTTGAAACATAATGGCCAAAGGATTTACGAACCCAACAAATTATTTCTTCATCCAAGAATTCAAGTGGGAGACCTAGCATCTCAACCCAGACAAGAGTCACCCTATTAAGCTTAGCAGATGAGTCAAAACTTGGTTTCCATTTGGACAGTGCCAAAAAATGCTTGGCATATATGTCCACAACCCCGAAAGTAAAAATATGAGATACTCCTCTATCATGAACTTAAATAGAAACAACACTCCTGTAATCACTGAAATGGTGATTTATTTTAACTTCCAATGGGTAGCAGTCCAGCGAGGAACCATATCAATAGTTGGCCTAAAGGAAAAGAATTTCCCCACTAAGCCCAGTTGTATTGAAGAAATAATCTAATCCATAACAGTATCTGAGAGATATATCTTCGGTGCCTCTTCATATTAAACAATATCAGGGAGAATAAACTCAAAAGCGTTGCTGCAAAATCCAACTAGAGCACCCTTCCAGTCTGTTTTGGAAACTTCCTCATTGCCTTTCACAGTCTCTAAGCTAGGGGTTCTAGACACAATATGTTCTGCATTCAACAAACTTCTAGAATCTCTCTGCAAATTTTGAAGAGAAGAGTGATCCTACGTTGCGACTGCATTCCATGGGGATGGTCCAGTTTTTGGTGTAGATCACTCCCTAAAATATATAGCTATGTGCAGTATAAATTTGAAATTTTTTTAAAGTTCCAGGATGGAGGTTCAAGTGGGAAAGTTACAGAGATTTGAAGTGTTTAAGCAGTAAATGGTGTATCTGTTGAGGTAGTGACAAGTCATTCATTTATGTATTTAATATAATTAGGTAATAAAATTTAAATTAACTGGTGTGTCCCTGACCAACATCTCAAATCACTAATCCCACATGTGTGTTACTAGTGCAGAAGTTTGATGGAATCTGAATTCAATTATAAAGAATTGCATTGGGCTTTATATTAAGGTATAATAAGTGAATAATAACGCACTTGGTTGAAGAGAAAATTGTAGACATATTAAGTACAATTGGAATGTTTTTTTAATTTTAGTAGCCAATGTCTAGGGTTTATTTGTAATTTCATGTTGTTGGGTGTGATAAAATTTTGACAAAATTTCTATGAAAACATGCTTCACAAATATTTGATCATAAAGTTTTGAGAGGGGTTTTAAAGGTTTATATAGGGAAATGTAAGGATATGTAATTTTACTTTTTAAAATCATGATTACAATTCTTGGAAAATTATGTGAGTCTTTTAGAGTAATAATCTTGAAATGGATAAATTAGTTTCTATTGTCAAATTTGAATGGTTAAATTTTCATGCATGATAAATAAAAAACATAATTACTTTTAATTGTAAAAGGTATATAGGATAATGTGAGTGAAATTGTTAAGAAACCAAAAATGTAGATGAAGGAACAAAATTGATGGCTAAAGATTGTAGGGTCATAGTATTAAATAGTCTTGATTTATCTATTACATATTTGCATCACATTGGTCTAACAAATACATTAAATGAAATATGTGATGGACTTAACTCGTTATTTGGTTCACAAGACTCAAGTGCTAAAATGTCCATAAAAAGAACATTTTGGGTTAAAGATGAAATAGTGAGACAATAGATTTCAAAATATCAGTAGTTTTCATTCCCTTCTTAATCAACTTGCAAGTGTAAACACTATGGTTAATAATGACGATGATAAGGTAATCTTACTATGTAGTATGTCTTCAATTTTTTATTATATTATTTTTATATTGAACCAAATGAATGATTTCTTCTATGATTGATGAAGTAGAGTTGTCAAGAGTCATTCAATTATTGAGGAAGGTGTTTTTCTTGCTAAAAAATCTAACATTTCATTAGAGAAAGATTCAAATGCTATTATTGTTAGAAAATTGTATATGTGTAAATGAATTGCATTTAAGAGGCCAAAGATATTATTGATGAGAAGTTGAAGAAAAAGCTTTTTATTGAATAAAGTTTAAATCCAATAGAATGGCTTTCTGGTGCATATAGAAGACTCAACCCGTTATGAAATCGAGATGAATGATTTTTTATTTAGAGAAAATAATATATGATTAGAGGTTAGAGGAAATGGAGGTAGGAGGTTTTATATCATCTGGAGCTACCTTATTGGTCAAGGATGATTCATTATATGAGAAGTACCCTATTTGTGTCCTTGAGGAAAAGAGAAGGTTTGATATTTTATGTCCCTTCAAGGAGAAAGATGGGGTCATATTTCTTGTGGGTGCACTTGGTGTATTCACATTTGGTTTGTAATTGTACAATAGAGGAGGGACTATTTCTATAGCACTGGAGGAGGAAGTAGAAACACTCGGAGGAGATGTATAATTTTGGAGGAAAGGTGTCACACATGCATCAATAGGGGAGGCATTTGACAAACAGGTTCGGAAGCTGTGAAATTTTGTAGGAAAGATGTCTCATTGTGCATTAAGGTTAGTAAAAATTTATCTTCTCTCATATTATGTAGATTTGTGTATGTTATACAGTCAAGAGATCAGCTAATGCAGTTAGTTCAGTGTTCCCTAAGTGAGCAAGGAGGATTTGTGAAGGTGCTTCATCAAAGTCTTTAGAGTGCTTGTTGTGGTCAACTCTTATAATATGTTGTCCTTTATTTAGAATAATCTGATATGGAAGGATGCTTTAAAGCATTATGTTAGTTGGTTAGCTTTAAATAAAATTTAATTTAATGTATAGTTAGTTACAGATTAAAGGAATTTATAGTCCCATATCTATAAAAATAAGGCTTTAAAAATCCAATGTTATGCATTGTAGTAGACTTGATGAATATTAAGTGGTGTTTCCATTAATAAGAAAGTATTTGAGTAATTAGGATATCATCAAATTAATTATCTAATTAGGTTGCTTGCTAATTTGTTAACATATCCTAAACTTAGCAGTATATTTTCTTTTAAAGATTAGGATAATAATTGTTTATGTTGTCTCATTGCACATAATAGACATTTGGCACTAAAGTTACTTTAATCTTTGTTTAGGGTTTAGTTATAGGGCTTTACTATCCCTTTTATAAAGATTTATTTTGATTGTAATTCAAAATATTTTGTGCATAAATATAATTCTCAATTAGTTGAGGAGATCTATCTTGCTTGGTTTTCATTTGTAACAGGTGTTCTACTTGTATGTGGTTGTTGAGCTTGGGATTGAATCAACAAATTTAAGATGATATTGATGAGAGCTCTAAATATATAGGTTTCTATTTAAATATTAAAAGATATATAAAAAAATTGGTGCACTTATGGGTCAAACAAATAATTCATCACGTATGTGTGTGTGTGTGTGTGTGTGTGTGTGTGTGTGTGTGTGTATGTGTATGTGTTTGTGTATGTGTATGTGTATGTATATGTCACAAGTAAAATTGGAACCCTTTTTCAACCAGAAATTGGTCTAAGTTTCTACCAATATTGGTCAAATGATCCACACATTGCTTCGTCGCTATTTTTCTAGTCGAAATTTGGACACATGATGGATAAGGTTGAATGTTCTATGCCAATATTTGTTGAAAGTGGCAATTGAAATTGGACATGAAAGGGTGCGAAACAACAAAATTTCTAAGAAAATTAGGCCTTTTTCGCAATTTCGCAGCAAACATTTCATGAGGCTACGAAATAGAAAAATTTTGCTATATCGCTAAGGCAGAAATCAAAGGGTGCAAAACAGCAAAATTTTCCTATATCGCTAAGGCAGAAATCAAAGGGTGCAAAACAGTGAAATTTTGCCATTTTGCAGAGACAAAATATGAAGGTAGCGAAACAACGAAATTCTGCCATTTCGCGGGGGAAGTAAATCAAGGTTGCGAGATAGAAAATTTTTGCTACTTCGTAGGACATGTTAAAGGAGGTTGCGATATAGAAAATTTTTTCTATTTCGCAAGAACACATTCCGAGGCTAGCAAAATGGCAAAAAGTGAAAATATTTAATGCATGTTTGAAACCTTTAATGATGATATGACATATATTGAAGGCGGCTTGCTGGAGATGTCATGATGAGAAATGTCAGAAATAATATGCATTTAATGAGGTAAGTTAAAAAAGATTGTGAAGGATTTTCAAATATATTTACACTCTCAAGATGAAGAAGCTAGACAAGCAAGAGCGACGAGGAGAATTATGAACCCGCCATTAACACACCAGTAAGTTTAAAATCTTTGCTCAAAAATCTGTAGCTTACTGCATTACTAGTTTTATAAAGATAAATATGTCTAAGAGGAAGGAAACTAGCATTAAGAAAGAGGCCTTAGAGAAGGCTAAGATTGTGAAAGAAAGAGCACCGCACTATTCCACCCTCCTTACTGTATTGCAAAGGTCAGCAAACTAAGGAGCTAAAAATGTATTCATGGATGAGTGGAGTGCATGTAGAGACCCCACTATCCCAATAGGAGTGCATGTAGAGACCCCACTCTCCCAATACATGGCAGGTCATTATTCTGGTTCTTCTATTTAGATAGAAATGAGAAGGAGCCAAGGTCAAACCCATGGAGACTAGACCTGGCCAAGGCGATAGTTCCCAATGTTTTTTTAGACATTGAGTTTTTGAATTTCCTAGCTGAGAATTACAAGCCTGAGATTAGAATGATCTAGAAAATGGATGGATTCCCGCTCTTGAGCATTACGAGGGGATATATAGAGGAATGCTTTGGCTTGAGAAAGATATCCCTAACCAAAATTGATAGGGACCAGTTTGCTATTGATTTTGAGTGACATGTGAAGTTAGCTGGTTTTAGGGAAATCTCCTACTTTACCAAAAGAGGAGCAAATAACAGGATAATGCCAGTGGATAGCAAGGGGCCACACCCAACTAGAAACTTCATGAGTTTCTTCAAAAATACATATTTTTCTTGGGCACAGCTCTGTGGCGAGGATGCTAGACCTAAAATCCCTTTGGATTTTATGTTTATGTCTATGAGAATTCAGAACCCCAACTGCTACATGGAGTTCAATTTTGCAGCTGAAATTGAGAAGACCTTGCATCAACAACTGGTAAACTGGAAGACTACAAAGTCTTTCAAAAGTTATTCTTTATTGCTACATTTGATTCTCTTCCAAAATGTTTCTAAGTTTGGAGAATATTTGAAATTAACCACACAAGATGATCAGGGAAATAGGTTGCCAGTACAGTTGTGGTGCAGGTCTTGGGACAAGCACAATAGAGATTACAGTTTTAACATTTTCTATGATGTTTTTGTACTATGGGTTTTTAGAATGATGAGATACCAAAAGGAAAGGGTGCCACAAAACATCAAATGCATGCTCAGACCTAAGGATTTCATGCGTGACAGAGGATATCCCCACAATTTTGGTGATTGAATATGTTTCGCTAAGTTTACTGTGATTAGAATTTATGGGTGCAGACAACAACCCCATCTTTTACCTGCTCATGTTTCTGAAAAAACAGGATTCTTTGAATTTATGTGGCAAATGTTATGGTTGGAGAAGGAAATCATAGCTCCAAGGAAAAAGGGTACTTACATGCCACATAGTGTGAAATTTGTAGGACTTACCATTGGATCTAACATGCTA
>MU227380.1:1571010-1613121 GCA_018584345.1 Thuja plicata | reverse complement strand
TCGCAATTGTGACGTTTACCCCCAGAATTACGACGGGGTCACTGTATTGGCGATGCCCAAAAACCGTCACAGTTTCTTGGTGTTCGTAGCCATTGCTACGTTTACCTCCAGAATTATGACGGGGTCGCTGTATTGGTGACGCCCAAATACCGTCACAGTTGCTTGGGTATCCGTCGCAAGTGTGACGCATACACATAGAATTATGACGGATTTCCTGTATTGGTGACGCCCCAAATGCTGGGGTTGATAGGGCTACATAGCGACGGATTGAAGTCATAATTGCGACGGAAAAGGAAAGATGTCGTATTTTGTGACTAAAAAATAGTGACGTCTATTCCTGTCGCAATTGAGACACATGGCTATCCCAATTGTGACACATAGCCGTCGCAAATCGACCTCAAATGTATTAGTGACTCCCCTTCAAATTTGTTAATAGAGTTGGGATCCCAAATGCGATCTACATGGATATTTGCTGCAAACTTGAGAAGATATTCACTAATGTACACCATGGTCTGGTATACCATATATCCCTCCACCATAGAACCCTCAGGATGTGCTCTTTGTCGAACCAAGCCCTTCATAAATTTCAAGTGTCTCTCAACCATCCACATTGACATAGTTTGTACAGGTCTACACAATTCAATCTCCTCAACTTGATGTATCAGGTAGTGTTCTGAGCATTGAAAAAAGTTGGAGGTAGACACTTTTGCATTTCACACATAATGGGGGAAATTTTTCTCTTCCAATATTTTATATCTTTTTTATCAATTTCTTTAGATGATAACCACCTCATGTATTTTTCAAGATCGTATATAACTTGTTTAACACTGTTGTCAAACTGGTGTGGGAGGGAAAGAGCTAGGACGTACTGCAATAATTAAAAAATGATCTTTTCAATATATTTTAAAATAATACAATAAAAAGTACATGCAATTTTATAAATAAATTGTAAATAGAGAACATGACCTACCTTGATGAAGGTATGTCAATCATGTGTTTTCAACCCTGGCCCAAAATCACCTTTCTTTGATACAAGACTGCTTATGTTCATAGCAAATCCTGTTGGAAATTTTGTTTTTTTATGACTTGTTTTAATGCATCACTTTTTTGCTCAGTTAATAACAAAGGAAGGTCACTCGTATTTATGCGGTCTCCATTGCTATTTGATTCAATGAAATTTTTCAGTGCATGATTAGATTCATGAATGTCATTATAAATTTTGGCAATTTTTTCTGTGTCGCGCCTTCCATCAAATATTTTCCATAGTGTCTCTGTTACATTATTTCCAATATGCATAGCATTAAACAAATGCACGATTGGGAGATCCTTGTAGTACAACAACCTACTAAATTGACTAGGATAACTTTTTATTCCTCTAGGAAGTTGGTCATTGATGCCTTGATGACCTTCACAAGCATCAATTACATCATTAATTAGTAAATAAAAGACAATGTCAAAATATACATTTCAAACAAAAATCATTAGATGGAATTACATTACCTCAGTGATTTAGTCTATTGTATTCCAGCTTCCATAGACAAGGTGTCATGCTTCGTGGCCTTGATGTTGTCTCTTTTTTCCCATTAAAAAGATGTTTTTCAATAATTTGATACTTATGATTATTGTGGAGAAAGTGCCTAAACTCATCGAACACCTGCTTTCCTAAAATTCTTGAATGATGAGATTTCATCTTTGGACCATAAACTGGACATGTGAATTTACCCTTTTTCAGGAGACCTAAAAGATCATGTATAATTGGATCATGTACAATTATCAAGCGCAACTTAAACATACATCAATAATGTGTAAGAACTCTATCATACCATAAATATGTGACCTTAACAATATATAATATACCACAAAAATGAGTTAGCCCAGGGGCATCATGTATTGTCCATACAAGCATTGCATAGAATTGAAATTGTCTGTCCTATTGTTCTAGAGATGTCGTACATAGTGACCCCATTCCATAAATTCAACAACCTGTTAATAAGGGGCTCAATATACATGTTCATATCTTTAACTTGGTACTCACCTAGTTGAATGAAAAAAAAAACATTACATAATTATTATGACCATTTTGATGTGGTGTTTATAAATTAATTTAGATAACTATTAAATGAAAAAATACCTGGTACAATCATTGAGAACATTATGTGCTCCCTCTTTATAGACATCTAAGGAGGAATGTTATTGTTAATAACAAAAATAGGCCACACTGAGTAAACAGATCTCATATCTCCAAATGGATTGACATCATCCGCTGCCAATGAAAGCTTGAGATTATGAGGTTCTTCTTTAAAGTGTGGCCATGTTGTTTCTATGTCTTTAAATGCAAAACCATCTGTAGGCATTCACATAATGTCATCTTTGTTAGAGTAGACATAGTATAGCTAATAATTAAATCATTTAATTATTAGTCTATTTACTCTATGCTTAAGTTTCACTTAGGCAGCTTACATTTCTTTAGGGTTTTCCCTTTAGGGTTTCGGTATCCTTTTATAAGGACTCACCACTTTGTATTTCATAAGGAGATTGTAATCTTTTCATTTTGTTGATAATAGAAATTCTTTTCTCTCAACATGGATTTCCAGTCTCTGGCTTTTTGGTCGCCATAGTTTCTTCTCTTCTTGTCTGTTTCTTGCTTCTACTTGTGATAGATGTGCATGTAGGTGTTCTTGGGAGATTAGCTTTCAGCCTAATCTAACATGGTATCAGAGCTCGCTTGCTACTCGTTGTTCATGTTTTGTTGAAGTGTACCAGACACAGAGGGTTTCAGAGGTTTTCTAGTATTTTTTGTTGTGTTTTAAGGGCAGACTTTGGTTATGGTCACTTTGGGCTCAAACAAACATTACCATTGAGCTCAGAGGACCCCAAAACCCTAGAAACGATATAAAATTTATCCATTTTGGACTACTGGACTCTGAGGAAAAAACAATTTGGTTTTCTATGTCGTACGACCCAGAAACTGAGGCAAAATTCAAAAAAATATTAAAAAAACCATTATTTTATATGGTTTTTTGGTTAAAAAAATAGTGCGCGGAGTGCATGTTGAAAAGGCACCACCGCCAGGCCACCAGTGCCACGCCGCCGCCGGTCGGTGCCTGGCCCACCACCGTCTGCGGTCCCTACCACCATCAGCATCCACGCGTTGCCCGCCTCCTAGGCTCCGCCTTCCACCAGCCTCCAGCCACTCCACGGCCCCAGCCACTCCGCCGCCCCTGCGGCCTGCTCCATGGACCCAGTCACTCTGTCTTTACTCCGCCCCGAGTTCCCACCTCCATGCCACCAGGTCTCCACCCGGTCTCCGCTCAGCTGGTGGTGGGCTTTTTGCTAGCCCCCATAGGTAGTTAAGCCTAGCGCCTGGTCATATGCCAGTTCAGGGGCTTTGGCCCAGCCCCCGGCGCGCGCCATGCACCCGGGGGCCCTTTTTTTTAGCCCCTGGGGCTTAAAATAGGCCTTTAGGGCATTTTTGAGCCCTTATCACCTTTTTGGCTCTATCTGGAGTATACGGAGGCCTTTTTTGGACTTCGTTATATTGTCGAAAAGATCTTTCTGAGCTCTTTCTGACTATGGTGATTAGGATTTTTGGGTCTGCTATTTTGATAGTGTTTTTTCTGTCAAAGTCTGATATTTGTTTTTGCCTTTCGGGAGTCATATCTGGCTCATCCGGACTCCATTTTTGGCAAACCAGATATCGTCGGAAAGCTAGTTCAGTGAACTATTTAGTTGTAGGGGTATTTTTTCTAGATTCTACTGCAGGTTTTCTCTCCTCTGAGTTTGGCATTTTATGCACTCTGGTGGATTGCTTGGGTTCTACAGGTCCTGGGATCTCTTCTACTATACTTATGGCTCACTCCTCTTTCTGAATTTTGAGCATTGTATGCTTCTTCTATTGCACCATTTTCTGTAAATGCACTGAGATAAAGTGCCTACTTCTATATATCAGGGATCTTGTACACCTTGTATAGTTTTTGCACTCGCACTGTGTTATAAAGTGTCATGGGGGGTTATGATGCTTATGTCATTTTAGGTGCATCCACCTTTGTCAAGTGAGTGTACCTTCCATGACATTAGCCCATGCTATGTTTCAGTGACACCGCCCTTTATTCTGTGTTTGTATATTTGTTGCACTGTTGGTGTTCCTGGATCTGCTTTCTGCAGATATTTCTGGCATTGCATTTCAATGTTCCTATCACCTCTCCCAGTTCAACATTATGGGGGGGTTCACCTGTTGGTTCTATTTCTTCCTGGTTTGATTGATCAGATCTTCAGACATTGTCTTCTCTACCTGGTCATGCACTTCAGTGGGGGTTCTAGCAGTCTCTTCTGACAGAGTTTTCAGTTCCATGCTTCAGAGATGCTTCTTGCTCATTCTTGTTCCTCTCTCTGGGACTTTTCCTAGATTGAAGGCTTAGTTTCCTTCATCTAGTTTATTTCTTGTACTTGGGTACCTAATCAGGCCTTATTGCCGGGACCCATCTTTCCTGCTTTCTGCAGTAGTCTTTAGCTGTTTTGCTTCTCCCTAAGTTACACTTAAGGGGGGGTGTTAGAGTAGACATAGTATAGATAATAATTAAATCATTTAATTATTAGTCTATTTACTCTATGCTTAAGTTTCACTTAGGCAGCTATTATTTCTTTAGGGTTTTCCCTTTAGGGTTTCGGTATCCTTTTATAAGGACTCACCGCTTTGTATTTCATAAGGAGATTGTAATTTTTTCAGTTTGTTGATAATAGAAATTCTTTTCTCTCAACATGGATTTCTAGTCTCTGGCTTTTTGGCCACCATAGTTTCTTCTCTTCTTGTCTGTTTCTTGCTTCTACTTGTGACAGATGTGCATGCAGGTGTTCTTGGGAGATTAGCTTTCAGCCTAATCTAACAATCTTGACTTCTATTGCGTGCATGGTAATCCATAAATTGTGCCAAGCTAGTGCACCTGAATAATTGTTGAAAACATAGAATAAAGGTAATATATAAAAGAACCTTGTGAGGCACCTTTTTTGTTATTTGATCTTTCCAATATCTACTAATATGACAATCAGGGCATTCTATTGAAAATTCATGTTGTTTTTATGAAATAGAATGTGATCATTGGGACATGCATGCATTGTCTAACACTTCATTCCAATTTGATTCATAATGGTAGATAATTCTCGGTACGAATGAGGCAGAATGTTTGATGGTGGTAAACAAACTCACCTATCAACCTGCAACAAAAAATATGAATTGCTAATATAATGAATAGTAATGGTATGCTAACATTCAAGATGACAAAAATGGCATACCTTAGCATACGTGACATTGCTACATTGGATAAACCATTCATAACCTTCAAGTTCACCAACAACATTATAGCAGAGAGAAGATTTGTTTGGGAGCCTTGGTGTAGGGGCTCATATGCCTTCTCAAGTATGGGTATATCAAGACCCTCTTCATCATCATTATCAGATGCGCTAGTACCATCATCAATCATCTTGATCAGCTACGCCAATACCTTCTTCTTCAATCATGTCCTTTGGTACATTATCAACTATACCAATACAATCATCTTCAATTGTGTTCTCTGCCAGAGGATTATCTTCTTCCATGGGAGCATTATCCTCAGCTCAAGGATATTCACACCTCCATGTTCCTCCAGTTGGAAATCCACATTCAGCAATCAATAAAAATTGCTCCCCCCTTCAATGTGACCATGTTGCCTATAATGACTCTGGGTTGTTGTGATTAGAATTCTTCAATTCTTTAAGCCCTTACACTTTTTGCAAGGACAATTACATTTATCAATTTTTCTTTGGAACTGAGACCACAATCTAGCATTTGCCTCATTATTTTGTTCTGGGTTCATATTGCCAGGTGTGGACTTTCTTCACAGGCAATTATTCAGGCTATAAATATAAAGAAATGTAAACATATAAGCATTAGTAGTATCTTGTATATAATCAAAAATAATAAAATATTACAAGATTTACAAATACACACACAAATCATGCTCACTAAATTAGACCAACCAATTTCACATTCCTTCCCAAATCATCTTTCCTAATATTTTTCCTCCACCATTATTTGGACTTAGTATTTTAATGTGATTAAGGTTTTTAAGTTCATAATTGGTATCAAATGTATTAGTGATTATCAAGAGATCGATAGTTTGATAGGCATCATTATGAAATCCAACATTGTGACAACAATCATCCATTAAAACAATGAGTCTAAATTCATTATCAATCATGATAGTCATCAATTACAATCCTTGCATCATCATCAATTACAATTGTAGCATGAAAATATAGGTTCCATTATAGTCCTTGCATAGCATTCATCAAAGCCTCCAACAAATATAGAATCATCAGGGAGATTCACATTCAGGATCATATTATCCTCCCTCTATGTCAAATGTGTTCTCTCATTCTTGAATATGTATTTCATGCAATACATCATCAAGTGACGGTTCAGGTGTCTCTTCTTTCCAATAGAGAGCATGTTGAACATGTAGCATTGGTTGAGGAGGTGAGCTTAGTGAAAGTTGTCCTTGAGATGCTTGAAACCTTGCAAACATCCATACTGGCTGACATTTCCTTGTCCAAGCATGCAACCATTCAAGTTCAAAAAATTGATCTAGGTTGTACAGACTAAAATGTCTCACAAACCATCGATTTATCAGATTAGTTTGAGTGAAAAAAATTCTAACTTTAAAAAAATGTGAGTAAAAATGAAAATCATCTGGGAATTCATAATTATCAACTAGAAATGGTCCCGCAAAGAAATAGTGAATCGTTGTTGCATGATTATTCAACCATTCTTCTTGATTCCAGATAGTAGTGGTTCCCTGTATAGATACCCTCAATTCTTGTGAGAGAGAAGCTTCGAGTAGAGGTGGTCAATTTCCTCCATACATGTTAACCAAATAAGTTTTAATTTATGCATCAGTTGGTTGTGGAGGGTGACATAACATGACCCGTTCGCCAGCAAGTATTGTACTTGCATCTCTAAATTGTATGCGTTGTCGATCATAGTTGACCAACTGATGATAATGTAACCTATGGTTGTACCTTCCATATCCAATTTTGTATCCATCATAAAGCACCTTTTCCCTAATCATGTTGTGTCTTCCCCTATTTGTTCTGTTAACATAAAGACATGGCTTATTCAGCAATTATTAGAAATACATTGCATAATTAGTTCAATTTTATAAAATACGTGGTAGAACAAGAACCTTTGGAGAGAAAATCCATGTTCCTTCTTGCTGTAGGAACACCTGAGACTTCCAAAATATCTTGAATGAAATATCTACTATTATCCATTCTCTCCTAGACTTCCAAATAAGTCATGTGTTTAGAGAAGGGAATATGCAGGCTAATCTGGTCTCAAAATGGGCCATAACCTTAAAGCATATAAATATAGCATGCTTTAAAACTTTCACTAATGATTTTATCACTCTCTAATTGTATATGTAGGTGGAACTATGAGATATGTATCCATTTTATGAGTGCAGGTGTAATGTTAATATAAAGTGATCAATGCATAGATATGTGTCTGGTGTCATACTTCTAATCCTCATCTTAATATATAAGTTCTTACTTTAACATTAAGAGATATATATGATATTGTACAAACATTGGGAGAACCTAGTCAATTATTACATTTACAGAGTGATGCAAAATAAGGGTGATATAAAATTATAAACTTTCTCAATTTCCAAATCTAGATTGTGTTGTCACAATTTTTACTTCAAATTTGCAACTTCAGGTGATATCGCGGTTACAAAAGCTAATTGTATCACAAGGAGAATTTAAGGATTACAAATCTCTAGTTAGTCTAGGGATCCACAAATTGAAAATATTTGGTTAAAATTATCATTGCTTGAGGAAAAGCAATCTCGGGAAGAGCAGTCTGTCACACCTCTTCCATGAAACATTCTCACACCATCCTTAGGAAGAAAATAAAAATGGTTACCCTGCCTCATCTAAATGCTAGGGTTTTGGTTGCCCTAACACTGAAAGTCAATTTCGCAGATTGTATCTCTTTGGAATTTGATGGAGAAGTACTATGTTGGGAGGTTTCAATGCTTGGAAATCTTAATTCCTATTTTCATTGTAGATGTAATGGACATTCTAAAAAAAATTGCCTTGCATTAAAAAATACTCAGAAAGGTAAATTCAATACAGTGCAGTATTCAGATAGTAATGAAAATAAAACTAATAACTCTAATAATGGTAGTGAGAAGTATGATGGTAATAAAGACAACTCTAATACCCAAGATAACTCTATTCCTAGACCCTCGAAAGCTTCGGTGATTCACCCTAAAGAGAAACCAGAGAAACCTAATCTCTCAGTTGATAGTTCAGATATGCTAGTTGATATTGTAGACTGAAACATGTTTGCTTCTTTGTCTAATCTATTGTTCAATGAATATTTTGAAGTATTTCCTGCTAAAAATTCTAAGAGTACCAACCCTGCCACCTCATATGCCTATCCTTCAAGAGGCTCTCCTTCAGTGAATGTTCAGAATGAACCTACACCCCCTACCAAGTATAATGCCCAACAATTAGCCTTGGTTACTGCTAACCAGAGAGAAAAGGTTATTAAAGCCTCTAGTAAAAATCACCAGCCACCTAGGCTAGAATGCATTGTCTCACCTGAATCCCTTCAAGTTTTTTCCTTTAATAAAGATTTACATTTTACAGAAGTTGTGTGGAAGAAAAGGAAGATTGGGGATTGTTCTATTTTGTGGGGGGTGTACCTTAATGATAAACCTCTGGCTCTCACTCATAGCTACTCTGCAAGAAGTTGGAATGAGAAATGGATATCTCTTATATAGGATATCTTGAAGGATGAACACCTGGGGTCGTGGGAGTTTGTCAGTAAAAAATTTAATATCCCTCAATCTCAAAAGAAGGCCTATACTCTAATTTGTAAAGCAATTAATAATATAGTGAAAAGAAACATTATTGATTTAGATTCATTTTTAAGAAAGTGTAAGTGGAGTGACGATAATTATTTGAATGCAGCTTCCACTAAACAGTTGTATCATCTTATTACGAAGGATTCCTCTATCATATCAAGGGTGACCCAGTGCTAGGGGGTTGTTAACCCTTTTTCTGATTGGTTTTTTTTCTTTGATTACTTCTGGAAAGGTAAAGTTGAACCAAAAAAGATTTGTTTTAGATGGCTCCTCTTGTTAAGAAAACTTGATGTTGGTCAGGTTTTGTCCTCCATTGGTCTAACCCCTATCATGTGTAGTATTTGTAATTCTTTGGAGACTTTTGAAAATATTTTCTTTCAATGCTTTTATGCTTGAAAGGTCTGGGCTATTTTCTTGGGTTCTCCTTGTCTGTGGAATTGCAACCCTGGTTTCTCATGGAGTGAAATACTTGCTGGATATGTGGAACTTTTTGACTCAAAGCTTAATTATTTTTGGTTTACCCTTACTAATGAAGTTTTGTGGACTCTTTGGAAGGACAGAAATAGAGAGATTTTTCAACAAGAGAAAAGGAAGCTTACTGAGTTTAATTTTCAACTCACACATTTTAATATTATGTCTCAGGTTTCCATGGTTCTCAACATTCCAAAGAGTAGATTCATGATCTTGATGTGGGAAGGCAACTTAATGATCCACAAAGATGAAGTTTAGGCCACCAACTATGTTGCAAAGAACCAAATCTTCTTAGCCCCTTCTGAAGTAGATGAACTTAATAGTCTACTGAATAACACCCGACTAGGCACTCTGAGCCAAGGAAGTGACACCATTTTGCACTCTGTTCAAAATGAAGAAGTCTCAGCTAAAATGCAGGAATTTGCACAGGGCAACTTATGGGCCCCAAGGGACAATCATACCCAGAATACTGGGTGGGAATAAACAACAGTAACAGTATTTTAATATTTTGTAAAAGGATGTAAAAGATAATACTCTCTAGTATTTTCAGGATAGTATATAGATAGAATATAAGTTCACTCCCCCAATTTTGTAACTATATATTTTATGGGGGCTATGTATTCTAGATACTTGATCCAAGTGGATAGCTATATTTTGTGTTGAACTATCTTAATAGAAAAAAAAAACAAGTTAAACAACAACAATTTATTAGTGAAGGGGCAATGGATAGTTATAGAGAGATGACACTTTTAGGAGGGTTGTGACCATGGAAAAGATATAACCTTCATTACAGATTGAGAGATATATATGTTAGTGTTTTACATTAATCATAGTTAGTTTTTATGTTAGACTACATATAAATATAATAAATGTTTAGTTAGTTACAATAAGTTGACAGGAATTGTTAATCATAAGGTAGTTTATATAGGAAAATTAGTGGCATTATAAGCCAATTTACAATAATGTAACAACAATGCAAATAAATAAACATTTCATTTTTTATTATTTTACTATTACATTATAACAATGGTTTGATCTTCTCACCATTTTAATATGTTATTAGAGCACTTAATCTCATAAGAAGGTGATAGAATTGAAGAATACACATGGAGGAAGGTATCGAATGGGATGGATAATGCCAGGGCAATGACTATAAAAATAACCCTAATCGATCTGCAGAGAATAAAAAAATCTATCTAAAATAGCAGAGAAAGAACTTGAAATACACAATGCAAAAAATGATTTCAAGAAAACAATGACTTACGTCAATAACAATATCATATGCATGGTCGATCCCTCCTCCCGCTCGTGAACGCTTCGGTAAACAATGAGTTTCAATTTTCACAACCTGGCCATCTACTGCAAAATGAATTTATTTAAACCTTCCTCCTGCCCATGCCTCAAACAAAATGAAGTGAGTTTTTTTATTTTTATATCCTGATTTGGTCAAGATTTCCACGATGAATTTAACTAGAGTCAAAATTTAGACCAAATCGGGACATAAACCAAAAAAAAAAGAACATCACAAACAAAAATGGTTTGTGGTCAAAAATAAAGGTCAAAACTTGACCTCAAATGTATGTGTATGTGTATGTGTATGTTTGTGTGTGCATGTGTATATATATGCGTATGAGTATGTGTATGTGTATGCATATGTGTATGTGTATGTGTATGCGTATGTGTATGTGTATGTGTATGTGTATGTGTATGTGTGTGTATTTGTATCTGTATATGTATGTGTGTGCATGTGCATGTGCATGTATATGTGTATGTGTATGAGTATGTGTACGCGTATGTGGGTGCATATGTGTATGTGACTTTGTATGTGTATGTGTATGCATATGTATATTTGCATCTGTATCTACATATGTATGTGTATTTGTATGTGTATATATATTCATGTATGTGCAAGTGCATGTGCATGTGTGTGTGTGTGTGTGTGTCTATGTATATGTATGTGTATATGTATATGTATGTATGTATATATGTATATATATACATATATATACATATTTATTCATACATATACATACATACATATGCATACATACTGTATAGTCAGAAAATGGAAGCACTTCCATTTAGGACTAGTTTAGCCTTCCAAGTAAGTGGTTTGGGGTCATGTTAAGCACCTTGAATGGGTTTCTGACTTGGATCTGGCTTTCTCCCTTGTTCTACCTCATTTCCCACTTTTTCTAGCCTATTTTTGGCACCCTGATCTGTAGATTTGAAATTCTTGACTTCTGGGTCAAGGTCGACCTCGACCCTGACCTAGGTCAAGGTCAAATGTGACCTTGACCTAGGTCACAATTGATCTTTTTTGAATTTTTGTCCAAATTCCATATTTCCAGGATTTCTAGATCTCAGGCTTCGAAAAGATTTAATTTCCCGCTTCCGGGTCGGTTATTTTGGGTTCCAAAATGATGACTCTTAAATTATATTTAATAAAGGTCCACTTCTAAGGGTATATGTCTAATGGAAATTTAATTCTCCTATGTAGGCCTCTCTAGAAGATTGTACCCTAGATTTGTATATAAGGAAGTTTTCTCCTCTCATTTTCTCTAACCATGAACAACCATCATCAAGCATAATCACAATCATTCAAGACTTGAAGAGACAAGCTAAGAAGAAATATTTGAAGAAAGCATCTATCCTCAAGCATTCAAGCATATAATTCATCAAGGAGATCCATTGGTATCCATTGAAGGATTCAAAGCTCTATGGAGCTCTCTTGTTGAAGATTTATCCATCCACATTCATCCAAGCTTCTTCAAATTCAAGAACCCATTCAAGATTGGTGTTGAAGATATAAAATCAATTGATTGAAGACATCCTACATCCTACATTCTAAATTCTACATTCTACATCCTTTTGGTGCATTCCTACTTGTGGGTTCAAGGATTCGAATCCTTTATAAGGCCTTTTACATGAGCAAGGTGAATTGTTTCATTTACTTTTTTTATTTTTGCAATTTCAATTATATATTTGAGGTTAATTCCAAAACTAGGGTTTGACCAAGGAAAACCCCTCCCCCAAAAAAAAACCATTTTTCTTGCAGGTACAGGTTTGGAACAGAAAATTAGGACGGAGATTTGGATACCCTTTTCGGCAAACTTTCAGGATCCAAAAATAGAATTTTAGTCTGAGACTTTTTAGGTCAATTCTACCCTATGGAACAATCAAAAATTCTAGCCAATGGTGACATTGACTTGAGGGTACAAATCAGAACTGTCTCATAACAGAAAAAGATTTTTGGGTTTTGTTCATCTCTGTGTTTCTATTCCAGATCTAGTCTCAGATTTTCTAAAAACTCAACACAGGCTTCAAAAATAGCATCCTTGAGATCTACAACATTCAAGGTTAATGCATTTCTCCTATTCAATTCAATTAAGGTTTTCAATCTATCTAAATTTGTTTTACTTTCAAATCAAGAAATAAAACAAACCAGGTACTTAAGATCTTCCTTCTTTATTCTTGTTTCCAAATGGTCGATTCATTTATGCATTGATCCTTCCTTTTGGGTTAATCAATTTTGATCTCTCATTTGCATATCTAAGGATAGGAGGAGAGCATCTTATTTACCCCCATAACATATTTAAATGTAATTTAGTTTATGTTAAATGAACCACTATAATAAAGGACATGCATTTTCTTCCTTACATTTTGGTGAACCCACAATAGACAACTCTTTCTTTTTGGTGTCAAATTTACATCTTTAATGTTAGACCTTGCATGCATATTAGATTAGCTTTCTTTTATGCTTTTGCATTTATATTTCAAAAATTAAAAATCACAAATTTCTTTAAAAATACAAAAACATTTACATTTTTCATGCTTGTAATGTTACTTTGTGTTCAACATGTATGATTTTTGTTTTGAATACTTTGATGAGACTTTTATTGCAAAAGAGGCTAGATACCATAATGAGGTACATGGAAGTGATGATGAAAATGGTTTAGATAAGATATCCATTGATCCTATTCCTATTTTATCCTCCTCTACAACCTCTTCAATTGACCTTTACCATAGAGATGAGTTAAGGATTGATGTTAATTCTTCTCCTAATATATGTCTTTTCTATGAGCCTACTTTAGAATGTAATTCTTTCTCCTTTAGGGATCAAGCTTTAGGCACTCCTACAATGTGTTTTATTGATAGGGATGATAATCCTCCTATTTGGGATGAACCTTTAGATTTGGATGTTGATTACTCTCTTCCTCATGAAGCCATTGTGGATGATCCTCCTTTTTGGGATGAACCCTTGGATAAAGACATTGATTTATCTCCTCCTTATGAATATGCATTGATACAAGAGGATGACATATTCATACATGATGGTGACTCTTTTTCTAAAACACACTCCCCTTATGCAGACATTTTAGAGAAAAAAGAAGACATTATAGATGCTTTACCTCCATTTGTGATTCCTTCTAGTGATGAGGCATTAGCGAAGAATGATATGAATTCCCTTTAGGCTCTCCCTTTTAGTGATGATCTTATGGAGAATAAGGATCCTACCACATCTCCTCCTAGGATGTCTTCTTTGCTTCCTTATTTTGAATCTATTTGTAGTGTTGAGACAACTAACATGGTTTATCCAAAACCCTTGTTGACTATTAATAGTTTTCCTCGCATTACTATCAAGGGTAAACCTAGGGATCCTTTGGATTTCTTTGATAACATGAATTCTGTTTCACATGATTATCATACAAGGAATAAACCTCAACCTAATATGGTGGTTCCTACTTCTTTACCATCTTATCAACCCATTCTTCCTCCTCCACCCTATCTTCCTAGCAAGGAGTATGATTTGATAAACCAATTGCACAATACCCCTACCAAGATTTCTTTATGGGATCTTCTCCAGACTTCACCTACCTACCATGAAGCCTTGAAAAAAGCTCTAGAAACTCTTCCCAATCCACCTCCTAATCAAGATAACATCAATGCCTTCTTACATTGCATGCATGCTACCCCAGGCCCTCCTGACATTATATATACTCAAAAGGATTTACCTTCTAAAGAAATACAGAATCAATATGGTGCCCTTATGGTTGTTGTTACTATCAATAAGAGTATCATTCATAGGACCTTGATTGATAATGAATCTGGGCTTAATATTTTTAGCATGGACATGATCAAATTAATTAAATCTGATCTTTCAGCTATTCAATAGGATAATGTCCCTATTCGTTGAATTGATAATATCACAAAGAAAAATTTGGGCATCATTACCTTACCTATAAAAGTAGGTATGGTCATCTTGAATACTCCTATTCATGTTATTCCTAGCTTTTGGGTAGACCTTGGTTGCATGAGATGCATGATGTTCGTTCAACCCTTCATCGTAAAGTCAATTTTATTCACAACAACATGGTGTATACACTTTATGCGGATGATGTGCCAAATCCTTGTTTGAATATTCAAACCCACAATAATCCTATTCCTAATAGTAATCCTTCTTCCTCTAATGCCTTTCCTAGAGATGATTGGGGAACCTTGGATTTTAATCCTACCTTTATTGGAGAGTATAAGGCTTCTGATCTTGATTTTATGAAGCAACAAAAACAGTGTGAACAATGATTTTTTTTTTCTACTTCTAATGTCCTTCATAATAATTTTGTCTCTGCTTCTACCCACTATGAATCTATCAAACCTACTAGTAATGACATAGAGACTACTGAAGTTCCATTGAATCCTTCTGATATGGCTTCTCCTTATGGTCTTGGTTATCATTTACTAGTTAAACAAGGATTCCATAATCAAGGATGTGGTAAGCGTAAACAAGGAACTCAAATGCCCTTACAGAATGGGGGGCATGAGAATTCTTATGGATTGGGATTTAATCCTCAACAACACATCAATTTTAACAAGATCTTAAATAAAAATTCAAAACATGATGAACCTATGAAGGAATTTGACCAGGAAGTTCTTTTACCTAAACTCCTTCGTGCTAAGATGATTACTAGACCTAAACGCAAAAAGAAACGTAGTCCACACTTGAAGACTCTTCCTTTTTGTTTGTATCATAGATTTCATGATCACTCTACTAATGAATTTCATGATTTACATTATAAGATTAGGCAGCTCATTGACAGTAAAGTTATTTATATATCATGTGGCAATAAGTTGTATTTCAATCTTTTTTTCTCTAAATAACATTTATGTTCCTATTATTGAACTCTACATTATATAATCAATGCTAGTCTAACCCTTGGGGGATCATTGTCTTGCATAGTTTTGTGAGTGATATAATAGGTCCCCTTTCATCCTTGTCCCTATGCTTGGGGGGCAAGGATGCCATCTCCTTCTTTTCTATCTTTCCGAGATCCACTTTTCCCTTAGTTAAGCAGTATCTATCTATTATGTGATATCCAAATCATACATTAAAATTTTGGTTTGAATTGAGGATCTATATCCTTGATTATAACCTATTTTGTTGTTTGACATTGGGTTTCCATGGTTGATAAATCTCTAACCTTGGAAATTGAATAATGTGTTATCCCTCACAAGGGTTACGTTTTTACTTCTTGCATGATATCTCTTTGCATTTGTCCCTTCCATGGCCTCATAGGAGTTGTGACCTTCTTGGCTTGGACTAGGTGTTGTCTATGGATATTGTCTTGATGCTGAAGAAGGATTTATCCTTGTTCTTTTCTTTCCTTAACATGTCAAAATAGTATGTACTTTGCCATCTTAAGGAGGGGGGCATATACACGGCCTCCCTTGTTCTATATTATGTTTTTTTGTTCTAACCTTTTGTTTTGTAGCATGCTAAATCCTTTGAAGGTAATGCACATAAGTTGCTAAATCTTGAAGAGATACACATTCAATTACAATTCAATATTCTAAATCCTCGAAAGGTAACGCACATAAGTTACTAAATCCTAAAGAGATACACATTTTATAAATGTATTCCATGGTGATATGAGAATATGGATCCATGGGTACTTCCTAAAAGCCATCAGAAAATAAACTACATACATGCACAAAGTTGTTAGAAGGCACACAAATTTATGGGGTGACTATCAAGTTCTTTCTTGATGGGTCATCCTATCCTTTTTTTGGTTCACAGTGAGATACACACATCTTACTGGGCAAGCTAATCACACCCTCTCTCTTTTTCTCTTTGACTGGTGATGTCTCTCTTATCATGATCTTAGGGTTGATAAAGACTTAAGTCTCTAGGGGCTTGAGGGTTCCTTTGTCCCTTTTTATTTCAATAATATTATCTTTTCTTTATGATCTCCTTTACCAAGATTTTTCATCAAGTCCATACTCTTGCTAAAGTGGGGGCTAAATGTATAGTTGGAATATGGAAGCACTTCCATTTAGGACTAGTTTAGCCTTCTGAGTAAGTGGTTTGGGATCATGTAAAGTTCCTTGAATGGGTCTCTAACTTGGATGTGGATTTCTCCCCTGTTCTTCCTCATTTCCCACTTTTTCCAACCTATTTTTGGCACCCCGATCTGCAAATTTGAAATTCTTGACTTTAGGGTCAAGGTCAACCTTCTGGGTCAAGGTCAAACTCAACCCTGACATATTTCAAGGTTGAACTTGACCTTGACCTAGGTCAAGGTGGACCTCAACCTTGACCTAGCTCACAATTGACCTTTTTCTGGCTTTTTGTTCAGATTCCATATTTCCAGGATTTACAGATCCCTGGCTTGAAAAAGATTTAATTTGCCACTTCTGGGTCGACTATGTTGGGTTCCAAAATGATGAATATTAAATTATATTTAATATAGGTCCACTTATAATGGTATAGGTCTAATGGGAGTTTAATTCTCCTATGTAGGCCTCTCTAGAAGATTGTGCCCTAGATTTGTATATAAGGAAGTTTTCTCCTCTCATTTTCTCTAACCATGAACAACCATCATCAAGCATAATCACAAGCATTCAAGACTTGAAGAGACAAGCTAAGAAGAAAGATTTGAAGAAAGAATCTACCCTCAAGCATTCAAGAATTCAGGCATCCAATTCATCAAGGAGATCTATTGGTAGCCATTGAAGGATTCAAAGCTCTATGGAGATCTCTTGTTGAAGATTTCTCCATCCACATTCCTCGAAGCTTCTTCCAATTCAAGAACCCATTCAAGATTGATGTTGAAGATCTAAAAGAAATTGATTGAAGACATCCTACATCCTACATCCTAAATTCTACATTCGACATCCTTTTGGTGCATTCCTACTTGTGGGTTCAAGGATTCGAATCCTCCACAAGGGCCTTTACATGAGCAAGGTGAATTATTTCATTTACTTTGTTTATTTATGCAATTTCAATTATATATTTGAGGTTAATTCTAAAACTGGGGTTTGACCAAGGCAAACCCCTCCCCGAACAAAAAAACCATTTTTGTTGTTGGTATAGGTTTGGAAAATCAAATAAGGATAGAGATTCAGATACCCTTTTCTACAAACTTTGGGGATCAGAAAATAGAATTTCAGTCTGAAACTTTTTAGGTCGATTCTTCCCTAGGGTGCAATCAGAAATTCTAGCCAATGGGGACATTGACTTAAGGGTACAAATTAGAACTGTCTCAGAACAGAAAAATATTTATGGGTTTTTTTTATCTCTATGTTTCTATTCCAAATCTGGTCTTAGATTTTCCAGAAACTCAACACAGGCTTCAGAAAATAGCATTCTTCAAATCTACAACATTCAAGGTTAGTGCATTTCTCCTATTCAATTAAATTAAGGTTTTCAATCTATCTAAATATTTTTTACATTCAAATCAAAAAATAAAACAAACCAGGTACTTAAGATCTTCCTTCTTTATTCTTGTTTCCAAATGGTTGATTCATTTATGCATTGATCCGTCTGTTTGGGTTAATCAATTTGGATCTCTCATTTACATATCTAAGGATAGGAGGAGAGAATCTTATTTACCCCCATAAAATATTTAAATGTAAGGTAGTTTATGTTAAATGAACCACTATAATAAAGGAAATGCATTATCTTCCTTACACATACATATGGATAGATATATAAATATGTATGTATGTATGTATGTATGTATGTATAATAGAAAATGGTAAGAAATGCTAAGATATAGATTCTATACCAAGTCCTGCATACATTGGAATATAAACCCTCACAAAGTGAATCTAGTTAGCACAACCAAAAGGAGGACAGGTGCTAATGCAAGATCTATGCTCAATGAGGATTTGATTCCTTACGAAATCTGATCTAATAAAGTAAGTGCAAGGGGACTTAAGTAAGAACAAGTGCACCTGGAAATGAGATGGAGAAAATGGTACTCTGAAACTAAATTTATTGACTCTCATGATCTTGAATCCAATTGTAACTTCTAATCTGTAAGGCATGGACTTGAATTTTTTTATCCTAAAATTTTTGCTAAAAATAATAGGGACAAGTTGACTTTTTCGAAATAGGTTTACTTTTGGGGGGAAAGTCAGCTAGTCAAATTATTCCTTGCAAACATTGATGAAACTTTTCTAGATCCTATGGTTGCACATGTATTACTCAAATCTGAAATAAAATCTTGACAACCTATTATTGTACATAGAAAAACAATTGAAAGGCTTGTGGAAAGGGATTTGCCTTGGTCAAACCTCCTTTTAGGAATTAACCTTTAAATTCAATTGAAATTATGTAATAAAACATGAAATGGAAGTTAGATCTAAAACATAAATCACCTTATACCTTGATGATGCAATACCTCTTTTGATGTGATCACAAGTGTTGATCCAATAGCTTAAACTCCACAAAAACCTAGTAGAAAATAATGAAACCAAAGTCTTGAATGATGGATATTGTAGTTTCCCACAAATACTTGATGAAGAGGAGGAAGAATGCCTTGAAGATCTTCTAGATTTGCTTGATTGATTGTGTGTAATCATGTATGACTGTGTATAGCTTACACTTGGATGAGATCTCATGCTCTATCAAATGAGGGGAGAGGATTTCCTTTTATACTAAACTCCCTCCATTTTGAGGCTCAAATCTAATCCAGGTCAATTGTTAATCTACATCTTAGAGGAAAACACAATCATTGGGCTCCAAGAAAAATTTGTGCCCAAACACCCAAGCAAAAGTCAGCCAGTCGACTTGTCCCAGGGAAAAGTTGGCTAGTAGACTTGTCCTAGGAACAATGAGCTCAAATTTCATGGGGATGTCAAGAAAGGTGAAAAGAAGCGAGGGACAAAAATGCATATTGTTGTGAGGTTACAAAGTATCTCTAAAGCTGAAAATAAATGAATAGGTCAAAGTAAGGAAATGAATTATTTGATTGGATGAAAAATGGAGGAGCACACTTAGAAATAAGGGCTAATCTCAAGTTTTGAACAAATAATGTTAATTTGAAGGTCCAATAAGTGCTATAAGAATGTGAAATCAATGTGGGAACCCATATACACTAAAACGGGGCTAGGATGAGCACCTAATTAAGGGTGCTTAATTTTTAGGAACATACATTTAGACCCACCTTTGTGGGAATATGAGTCAACCTCATGGTCATGATAAAGTAGAAGAAAGAGAGAGAATGATGAGAATCATGGGAAAATTGCAATGAGATCCAGTATTGCTAAGTTTAAGGACATAATCCCCCAAACCAATGATCTTAACTTGTACATCCATATGCAAGGATACATAAAACAATAATAAAAAAATCCTAAAGCTTACTAAGATTCAAATTCAACTATTTGAAGAGACCTCATCAGAGAAAATGTCCCAGCTACTAGTATCATCCTCAGAAATGTATTTCAAGAGGACAATTGGTAACCTGAAAAGAGAAAGAGCACACATAAAAAATAATATAAGACTCCACGATTTAGTTAGATACAAAAGTGTATTGTTCTATGGAATCATAGAGGAGATAAAATATAATCATGGATAACACAGGCTAGGCAATTATGTTGCACTAGGTGATCCATGAGTAATGGGTAAGAAAGAGAGAGAAGGGGGAAATGAACTAGAAAATTTTATTATTCTAATTCTACCCACCAAAGAGAGTGCAAAGAGGGAGTTGATGGTCTATCATGTGTTAGCCAACTCATAAATATTTATGTAATGAAAAGTTGAATGGTCTAGAAAAATGTGTTATGCTAGCCAACCTGTGAAAAGGATAGGTCAAAATGTCTAACAAGTTGTATTATGCTATTTAACCAATCTTGAAAATGTATATAAAGGAAAGGTCAAATAGGCTCGCAATGTTTTTTATGCTATCTCAACCAAACCTAAGGATGTGAAGAGGAGAGTGATATATCCCTAGAAAGTTGTGTTATGCTAGTGTAATCTACCTGTCATTCTTAAAGAAAACAAAATATTTGCAAAAAAGGAGTCCATGTATGTCCCCCATTAAGATGGAAAATAAGTGTTGTTTTGACATCTTAAGGAAAATATGAACAAGGATAAAGCACTTTTAACACAAAAAAGGTTTCCAAAAACAACACCAAGTCCAAGATAAAGAGGTCATGGCTCCTATGAGGTCAAGGAAGGGATGAATGTGAAGAGATACCATGCAAGGAGTATAAAATGGATCCTTTTGAAGGGTGTTTAAAATATCTCAACAATGAGAAGGGAACAATTTACACCTTCCCACTTCTAGGTAAAGGGATTCTTTAACACAAGATGACACACTTTTAGTCTCCAAGGAAAGGGATTCGGTTACCATGGAAACCCAATGAAAAACAATGAAAAAATTTATGATCAAGGATGCATATCTCCTATATAGAAGATAATCCTTAATTTAAACCAACATTTCTATGTAAGCTTGGATATCACATGATAGAAAAATGGCACTTAACCAAGGGAAAACTGGATCCTTAGAGGGGATGAGAGAGATTGATATAATACCCTTTTTGTCCAAGTCTAGAGACAAGGATAAGGAGAAAGAGGACCCATTGAGAATTTTTTTTACACAAGTCAATTTCTAGGAATTCAAGATCTTATTTTCTCTCTTGAAAGAATAATGAATTTATTCCCAAGTTTCTCCATGGTCGTGGTACAATCGCTTGGTAATCTCAGTTGAAGATAAATGTGAATGTTCATGAGGGGGCCTTTGTTGGTTATTTCAAGGCTTCAAGGTTAGTACTTTTTGTATTTTTCAATTTATCAATGCATGTAATCCACTAATGACACAAAATCTACACTAATCCCTACAATGATTACCTACTCTATCCAGATTTCCAAAAGATCAAAACATTTGGGTAACAAGAATTAAGAAAATTTACTGAAATGAGATCCTAACGGACATAAAACATTGTTGAACCTTCCTTGTGAATTGAATGATAGAAAGATGGAAACCCACAAATATGAATCAGACCATGTCACGAATCTATACACAATAGATGCAATCATTTGGAGAATATTTTATTGAGATGCAAGATTTTCAAAATCTATAAAATCATGAAGCACAAGTATGTGCACACACACAAGATGGATTTATCATTGAAATAGTATAATTATCTTTCCCAATAATTTGTCACAGTAAGATTGATGAACAATAGAAAACTCTAATTTAATCAATTGCAGATCCAAACACAATAAACACAATAAGCTCTTTGAAAGAAATGAACAAGTAAACATGATTCATTAATTTTGCATAAATAGTAGACAATATGACACTATGAATGAAGCACCAATTGTATATATTTATTGCATAAAAGATCTAGTAGGGTAGATGAATTTTGGCCTTTGGAGACTGAAAGCCCTGAGACTAACACAACACAAAAAACACCAAAAAGAAAACAAACACAAAAGAATATGACAAAATAAACCCAACGACCAATGGATAGGAACCCTAAATGAGCTTCACCAAGGTAAGCTCGAAAGAAAAAGGGGAGGCAAAGAATGACAAAGAAAGACCAAAACAAATAGAACAATGGAAGAAACCCTAACCCTAACTAAGAGTCCAAGAGGCCAACCTGCTAGGAGGGAGAGAAGGTGGAAGAAAAGGGGTAGCACAAGGATGAGAAATATGGTCCTGAGCGAGGAGTATAACGATGAAGAAGTGCACATCAAATAATGGATTGTCGGAGCTCGAGGAGGTGGAGAAAAAACAAAAAAAGAGTGAATAAAAAAGGGTGGATTCTCTTTTATAGCCTTGCAATTAATGAGGTGATGTCATGTAGACTTCAGTGTATGAGCAGCCAAAACACTGAAGTCGTGACCCTCATATCTTTCAGTGTTTTGATGGTCAAAACACCAAATTTTTTTTCATAGTCTTTACCTTTCTCACTTTTGGGCCTTCGATATTTCAGAGGTTGAGAGACCCTGAAAGACCGAAGGTTTGAAAGTGTGAAAGGATTAAAGGAATTAGATTTTCTTCAAAAAGGACACCCAAAAAAAAATCCAAATATACAGGGGGTCCAAACAAAAATACAAGAAAGGGTGGTCTCCATGGCCAAAATGACAAAAAAATAGGGTGTGTATTGTGGAGCCAAAAAAATTAGCCCCAAAAAAGGGAGGAATGACCAAGGCATTTCTTTATCAACAAAACCCTTCTAGAAACTAACTTTGTAATGTGTCGAACACAAAGATCCATCTATGGAAACATTCATTTGTTTGACTCCCAAGGTTGAAGCCTTCATCTAGATCTTCCAGTGTGTGTACATTGTGGGTTCATTTCCTCACCTTTGAAAGGGATGACTCAGATGATCATCACCTATCTCCAGTGTTTGCAATTTTGACAAGGGCTTCCCAGAAAGAGCTCTGTTGCCAGTGAGGCATCCATAGCCCCAAAAAAAATTTCCCTGAGTCCCAATCTAACCTTTCTCTACTATTGGTTGGGTGTCCATAGCCCCAGTAGAGGTCACTAGAGTCACCCTTATCTTTCACATGATGGCATTTGGATTTTATGAGGTATACAGAGGATTTTCTTGGAAACAGTTATTCTCTTTTGATTGGTGTCTAGAATGGGCCATTCGTGACTTTGAGTGGGTTGTTCTTCAAACATATACATTTTTTTTGAGAAACCTAGGAAATGCTTAGACTATGCCACTAATGCCTTGAGATTTGATCACTATTTTGGATACCATCATTCGAATGATTCATCATCTTCTCCATCTTTTCCCCCTTTCCTCTCCTCTTCTTTTCTTTTTTTGGTGTACTCCCTGGTTTCAACAAAAAGGGGTTCTCGGATTTGTGGGTACTTTCTTAAACATGATAGTGTTGTTTATGGATGAAAAACACCTAAGAAAAAAATGTTATCAGGTGTTATTTTAGTGTATCTTGTGATTAGGATGATCTATGTCAAACATCTCCTTGATTGTTGATGGAAGATTCCACCACTTCTGACCTCTGAGAATGATCTTTTGTACTATACATTTGTTTGGATATTTTGACTAAGAAATACCTCTACTCCCTTTTTCAAGGAGCACTTGGGATGGACCCAAAATAGGTTGACCCAAGACAATAAAACAACAAGTGCTGACAAGGAATGAGAAAAGAGAAAAACAAAGAAGAAGAAAAAGGAAAGAAAAAAAGGAAGAAAAGAAAAGGGACAAAACAATAATACACAAGATGAAAAGGAAATCCTCTTCTAGGATCGAAAATAATATTTGAGTAATTTCCCATTAACTAGAAATGAGACCAACTTCCCCATCTAAAGAACTGATCCTGAAGGCATTTTCTCCAAATATTTTTGATATCTAGTAGGGACCCATCCACAGTTTCTAAAATTTCATGTGTCTATCCGGCTTTTCTTTTGTTTTATCCAACATGATGACAAGGTTGAAGGTCTTGAAGGCCTTAATGGTTTTTGTCTTGTTGAACCACCGGTTGAAAATGGCTTGATGTTTTGACATGTTTTCCAAGGTTGTAGTCCTTTTCTCTTCCAGGTTGAGGAGGTTCATAAGTCAAACATGCACCCGATCTTCACCTTCGACATACTGGTCCATAAATCTCAAGATAGGTATTTTCAAGTTCATAGAGAAGACTAGTTGTAGACCATAGACTAATTGGTAAGGGGGCATCCCCAAATAATTCTTAATCCTCACCCGATTAGTACATAAAGCATATTTCAAATGTGTGTGCCATTCCCTGGGTTGTCATGTAGGAGGTGTTTGATCATTGTTGTGAGGTTTTTGTTTGTAGATTCTACTACACCATTTCCTTGTGGATAATAATTAGAAGAGAAATTTAGAATTGCCTTATTTTCAAAATGCCATTGCATGAGTGTAGCAGAAGACAAAGAGGGGGTGTTGTCACATACCAAATAAAATAGCATCCCAAACCTGGTTATGATGTGCTCCTCCAAGAATTTGGTTACCACTTCAGTGGTATAGTTTTTTAGTGCCCGTGCCTATGCCTCATCCAGCATGTGCAGTAATTGGTGGCTGTAAAAATAAACTTATGACTTGCAAAAGAGGGTGGGTTAATCATTCCAACAAGATCCAAGCCCCATTGGGCAAATGCACATACCTCATACATGGGTTATAGAGAGTTATTTTTAGTATCCTATCTCAGGTTGCACTTGTCTGGTAGGTATGGTATAACCTCACATGTTTGTTTTTGACTAGTAGTATCCTTCTCTCAATATTTGGCGAGCGGTGGCTTCATCAGACTCATGGCCTGTTCCATATTTGTCATGAAAATCAACTAGGAATTGTTTCACTTTGATCCTGTCTAGACACCTCAGGTACAAACCATCATATTTACGTTTGTAGAAATGACTATTCTTTAGCATGTAAGAGTTAGTCTTAAGTTTCAGGGCTCTTCTTTGTGAGCCATTCATCCCTTCAAGAAAATAGTTCTATAGCAAGTAGTAGACTATGTCTTGATACCATATATATGAAATTACCCCCTGATCAAGGTAAATTTGTTATACTAGGCCTTCTTCTACTTTGAAGATCAGTTTTATGAGGTCCTAGCCTCTCACAAGTTTCATTGGCTGAATCTCAAGATCAAATTATTGTAGGACCACCATCCACTTTCGTCTTCATTCACCCAATTTTTTCTACATCAACAAGGATTTTAATACAATATCTAGGACTATTTTGAACACTTTTCTCCTTACTATATAGTGTTAGAACTTCTTTACAACTTTGACCAGGGTGAAGGATTGTTTGTCTAGATTTGGGTATCTGACCTCGGTGTTCTTAAGGGGGAAACTCATAAATGCTATGGGCCTCACTTTTTTAATCCTTGTTTTGTGTGAGGATTCATGTGCAAGAATGTTAGAAGGAAAAATAATATACTTTAAAGGGAAAATTCTAATATGGGTTAACAAGGATAGGTGCAGTGGAAATTGCATTTTTCTCTCTTCAAATGACTTCTTCACTGGGGCGGTCCACTCAATTTTGGCATCCTTTTTTAGAATATCGTTCAATGGCTTTACTATTTAGGTAGAACCACTAATGAACATTCTTACAAATTTTATCTTTCTAAAGAAAGATTTCAATTCTTTCTGACTGTGGGGTGGTGTTAGTTTTAAAATAGCTTGCACTCGCTTGGGGTCTATCACTATCCCTGCTTCAGATATTATGTGCCTGATTAGTTTGCCTTTGGTGACCCCAAACACACTTTTTTCATTAAGGGAGATCCCATACCTCCTATAAATACCCTAATTTGGTATGCTCCGACCATAGACCCTATTTTCCCTAAGTGTGATAATACCCCTAATTATGTCAAGATAATTCTTCAATTTATTGACATAATTCACTAAATCAAATTTAATCTCCTAAGTGGTTTTAATCACTAAATCAAATTAATTTCCTTAGCTAATTAAATCAATTAAATCAAAATAATTGAATTAAATCAAAAACAATTCTATTCTATTAAAACAATTCTAAACATGGCTAAAGTAATTAATAAAAGGGAATTATATAAATCCTCAAATTACATTTCCATTTACAAAAGGGAAAGTAAATTCCCTAACCAATGGGAGTGAGATCACTTGGATCACCTCACATGGATCACCAAAGATTTAATCTCCGCCTCTCTTCCACTTTCAATCTCAACCTCTCATTCACTTAATTCTTCTATAAATAGAATGAATTTTAAGCTTAATGGGCCCCTAATTTTAGAAGTAAACTTATGTTGCTTGCATTCTTAGAAATATTAATTCATTTTAGATCAAATATCATTTGCATTATTATAATCTTCAATTCTAGAACTAAAATGAACTATTTCTTGAGCATTTAGGCTTGTTTTTAATTGAATCTTTCATTCTAAGTTGAATGTGTCACTGATTAATGCATAATTTGAGGGAAATTATAGAATTTGATGACATGTAACTGATTGAATGTTTGAAGATGTTAAGTTGATGATCATGCAAGGAATGAAATTAGTTAATGTATTGTATTTTCATTAATGTCAACTTGACATAATTTGTACGGTCATGGAGATGCTGCCAAAGACTTCAAAGAACTCATGAATCAAGACTATGATAATCAATAATGCATACAAGTCAAACATTCACTAAGTCACTATATACACCAACGGAGTGCACCCGACTGTCTGTACATTTCCTCGTCAGAAAATATTGTGACTTTGTTGACCTATGAGTAGAGTTACAGTGTTGCCCGATGAGAAAAACAAAGAGTAACCCGATGAACAGAATTCAGTGTTGCCCAATGGAGAAGACAAAGACGGAGATCCCGATGACAACTAAAGTCACACCGATGGAATAGTTTGTTGTCACTGATGACTAACTGAAGTGTTGACCGATAGAACAAAGAGTTCAAAAAATGACAAAATATCTAGCTGGCAGAGCTAAATATAGACTTAACTGGTTGTCTACTTTGTTTTATTGGACCAGAGTAAGTGATTGATTTAAAGATGATTAGTACAGTTGGCAAGAAGATATCCACGAGAAAAATTAGGATTTATTCTTTAAATCTAATTGGCTGGATTGTTTATCACGCCAAGAATCAAGAACCAAGAAACAATGAATATTATGTCTATATAAGAGACAAGCTTAATTCATTTTTGAATGGGATTAAGCGGAGTGAATAAAATAGAGGATTCTAAAGAGAAACTGATGAAGAACAACTTCATGCAGTGCTAATCAAACAAGCAAAAGGAAGAGCTAATGAATTTTGTAGACACCGACGAATAGTGAGCATAGCATTACAGAGCAGAAAGTGTGGAGCACAAGGATTGAATTGATACATTGGTCAGAGAGGTAATGTACTTAAATAGATTTGAAAATCTGAAAATTCAAGTTGCAATATGAACAGGTCATAGTGTTTTAGTTTAACCATTGAAGCATCAAGTCTCTTAACTAAGAAGGACTTAACAGTCTTCTATATATTGAGGTACATCTCAAGGAGTGCCAAAAAGGTTGATTCATGAAAGTAGCATTGGACTTGCCCAATACCTATTGACAGTCTAAGAAAGAGGCTAATTCAAGGATGGTAGCAATAGATGCCTGATACTAAGTGACAACCTCTATGTATAAAATCCTCTAACAAGGTCACACTTAATAGTGTGTTTGTAACCTTTAACATGGTTGGATCCTAATAGGGCTCACTTCAGAAGAGTGAAAATTTGGGGTACTGACCCGAGTGGTTTTTCCCTTAACAGGATTTCCATGTTAAAATCTATGTGTTATGTGTTTATGGTTTATCACTTTACTATTTTACATTTCACATATGCATTTCTGGATTTATCAGTATACTCTACATATTTAATGTGTTTCGGTAAATAGATGACTGCTTATCAATAATTATACAGAAGAAAGATTAACAAAATAATTTGACAAGTAGTAAATTGATATAAGTATTTCATGGTATTCATCTTGTAAGGAAATGATAATCTGAGATTTATTTATTAGTGGTTAAGTTTTGAGGATAAATTTTGAGGCCACTGATTCACCCCCACCCCCCCCCCCCTCTCAGTTATTACTAACAATTGGTACTAGNCCCCCCCCCCCCCCCCCCTCTCAGTTATTACTAACAATTGGTACTAGAGCTTGTGTGCTTAGAAAGGAAGGTTTCAAGACCTAAGCTAAAGATCACAAGATGAACAGACGAGATGTGCCCAAGTTGAACAAAGATAATTTTGCTTCATGACAGAGCAGAATAAGACTCCACTTATTAGGTATTGGTAATAATGTTACTCAATAGTTAGAAACTAAATACGTCTTGTACACAGGAGTACCAACAATTGAACAAATGAGAGAGAAGCATGAACACAACATCATGATGATAGAACTTGCTTCCTCACTCTCCAATTCTGAATTTGAAGATTTCAAAGACTACAAAACTACAAAGCAGATGTGGGACAAATTGAATCTTGTACATGGTGGTGACAAAAATGTTTTAAGAGCCAAGGCAGAAAGCCTTAGAGGAAAGTTTGATGATCTCAAAATGAAAGAAGTTGAAAACATCACTTAGTACAACACAAGAATCAAAGAGGTAGTCAATGCTATCTGAGGAGTTGGAGGTGTACTAGAAGAAGATACAATGGTAAGTAAAATTCTAAGAACCTTACTGCCTACTTATGCTATTAGAGTATCTGCCATTCAAGAAATGAGAGTAGTAGAAAATAGAAATGTTACTCTAGACAGTTTGATTGGAAGACTGATTTTATTTGAGATGAATAACTTTCATAATAGTGTCTTACCAAATATAGAGTCTACATTCAAAACTTCTATGAGAATAAGTAAATCAATTCATAAAAACACTATGAGAAAAGATAGTGATAGTGAAAGTGAAGAAGATCATCTTGATGAAATAGAAGCACTTATGGCTTGAAGAATGCAGAGAGGCAAAGGTAAATACAAAGGTATATTACCACTTGTTTGTTTTAATTGCAAAGAAATTGGACACTTTGCTGCAAGATGTACTAACAAAAGAAAAAATGACAGAAGTAATGACAGATCATTTGAAAAGAAGTTTGACAGAGGTGATTACATAAGCTACCAAAAATTAGAAAGAAGAGATACCCAAGACTATAAGGACAAACGAAAGAAGGCCAGTTACCTAGAAAAATGCAAGGATGATGATACTGACACCAAATCTGATGAAGACATTGAGATGGTGTTTGTGGCTATAAAGGATGATTAAGATGATGATGAAGAAAGGTATGTAGAAACAAATCTCATATCTAAAGTTAGAAAAAATGATGTTTGGATCATAGATAGTGGCTGCACTCACCATATGACCGGTGATAAGAAAATTTTTGAGACTTTTGAATACTATAAAGGTGGTTCAGTAAGAATGGGTATGACACACCTTGTCTAGTTGAATGTAGAGGAACAATAATGGTGAATAACCAGATAAAATGTGAAAATGATTATTGGGTAAATGGATTGAATTATAATCTATTGAGTGCTTCTCAGTTGAATAATTCAAGTCACAAAGTAGCATTTGAAAATAAGAAGGCAAAGATCTTCAATAAATCAAGAGATCTGATTGGTATCGGTGAGCAGACAAAAGGTAACTTATTCTTTCTGAATGATACTGAATCCACTTGTTTGCTTGCTACAAACAAAGACATATGGCTATGGCACAAAATATTGTGTCATGTAAATTTTGACAACATGATAAAGATTAGCAAAAAGATAAATGTCAGAGGCTTACCAACGATGACCAAGCTTGACAACATCATGTGTAAGAATTGTCAAAAGGGTAAAATAACAAAGTCTAGTTTTAAAAGAAAAATCCATACATCTGATGCAATTCTTGAATTAGTCCATAAGGACTTATGTGGACCTATGAGGACAAAGAGTTATTATGGAGATAGGTATTTATTCTTTTTGTTGATGATTACTCTAGAATGATGATAGTCATGTTTCTAAAAGATAAATCAGAAGCATTCAAGATGTTTAAATGGTATAAAGCAATGGTTGAGAAACAAAGTGGTAAGGATTTAAAATGCTTAAGGTCAGATAGAGGAGGAGAATTTACATCAGATGATTTCACTAACTTTTGTAATGAGCATGGAATCAAAAGACAGGTCTCTGCATCAAGAACACCACAACAGAATGGAATTGCTGAAAGAAGAAATAGATCCATAATTGATTGTGCAAGGACACTGATGATAGAGAAAGACATCACCCAAATCTTCTGGAGGGAAGCTGTCAATACTACTATTTACACATTGAACATAGTACAATTGAAGAAAGACACCAAAAAGACACCTTATGAGCTATGGTATGGATACACACCCAATGTAAGTTATTTCAAAAATTTTGGCAGTCAATGTTATATCTTAAAAGATGATAGAAATGGAAAACTTGATTCCAAGAGTGATGAAGGAATATTTCTAGGGTATTCTACCAAGAGAAAGGCTTACAAATGTCTAAATAAAGCCTCTAACAAAATTATTGTAAGTGCAAATGTAAAGATAGATGAATTTGCAGAGAAGAATGAACAAGAAAGCACTAAAGAACCAGAGGACTACAATAAGTTCACTTACAGTGAGGAACCTGACACTCTACCCTACCAACAATGTAAAGTTCCCAAGAAATAGATCATTGCACATGAGAATCAGGCTGCAAATATTGATGATCAGAATATTGCTCAAGATGATCCACAAATTGATGGAGAATAGAATGAAGAACAAAATGATGATCAAGCTGGTAGACAAAGAGTTGTACCTATACTTGCAAGATATGTCAGAAGGAACCATCCATAGGACCAGATCATAGGAGATAAAAAGGCTGGTATGAGAGCCAGAAGTAAGTCTCTAAATAGAAGATGTCTTATTTATGATTATGAGCCAAAATATGTCAATTTTGCACTAGATAATGATGAATGGATAAGTTCTATGAATGAGGAAATTGAGCAGATAGAGAGAAAAAAGACATGGACACTTGTACCAAGACCAGATGAAAAGAATGTCATCAATACAAAATGGATATTTAGGAATAAGCTGAATGAGAATGGAGAAGTCACAAGGAATAAATCAAGACTAGTATGCAAGGGGTATGCACAAGAAGAAGGAATTGACTATGGAGAAACCTTTACACTTGTTGCTAGGCTAGAAGGAGTAAGAATATTACTTGCTTATGTTGCTCATAAAAGATTCAAGGTATATCAAATGGATGTCAAGTCTGCATTCCTAAATGGAATACTTGAAGAAGAGGTATACATTGAACAACTAGAAGGGTTTGTTGATCTAGAAAAGAGGTACATAGTATGTAGACTTCACATAGCCCTGTGTGGATTGAAACAAGCACCTTGAGCCTGGTATGAAAGACTTCATTCCTATCTTATAAGTATTGGATTTGTAAAAACTAGTGAAAATAGTAATCTTTATTTGAAGGAAGATACTGATGCTAACATTTTAATTGTTAAGATATTTGTTGATGACATCATATTTGAAGGTAGTGATATGCTATGCAAATCATTTGCAAATGAGATGAGCAAAGAGTTTGAGATGTCTATGTTTGGAGAGATCAAGTTCTTTCTTGGTTTGCAGATCATGCAACAAGATGAAGGTATTTTCATTACACAATCCAAGTACATCAAAGAAGTACTAAAAATATTCAAAATGGAAGAATCCAAACCAGTTGGAACACCAATAGAAACTGGATGTAAGATGATAAAGGAGGACAAGTCATTAGAGGTAAATCAGACTTTGTATAGATCACTGATTGGAAAAATCATGTATGTTGTACATACCAGACCAGATATTGCACATGCAGTAGGGATTGTTGCTAGATTCTCTGCTAATCCTAGAGAGTCAGATATGACTGCTGTGAAAAGAATCCTAAGATATCTAAAGAATACCGAGGAATATGGCTTATGGTATAGAAGAGAAGGCAAATTTGAACTTAATGTATTTACCGAGACTGATTGGGCTGGAAATATTGATGATCAGAAGAGCGCAATTGGAAGAGAATTCTTCATGGGTGATAGACTTGTCACATAGATTAGAAAGAAACAAGGATGCATCTCACAATCTACTACAGAGGAAGAGTATGTTGTTGCTACTGCAAACTGCTCAAATATTGCATGGATCAAACAGTTACTGGAAGGTATGCATATGAAAATTTTAGAACCAATAATTATTTATTGTGATAACACAAGTGCAATAAACATTTCCAAAAATCTAGTCATGCATGCTAAAACAAAGCATATTTCCATCAAGTATCATTATTTAAGAGAACAAGTTCAAGCAAAGGAGGTGATACTTGAGTATGTGTAATTAAATGAACAATTGGTCGATATATTCACCAAGCCACTACCCAAGGATGCATTTGAATACTTGAGAAAGAGACTAGGGGTTAGACCCTTGTCTACTAGTCAGTAAACTGACTAAAAGGCTGCATCAGCCTACATATTATCAGAATATCATTCATGCTAATGCAAGCAGAGAAATGGACTTCAAAGCTACATCTATATACAGACAGGTATATATCATCACCGAGCACTAGAGCATATTGTTGTATTGCTGATGGATAAAGGAAATTCAAGGAATATATTATGGATGGAGAGAAAATATTGCTTTACATTAATGTCAGATATCTGTAAGATACTTGTTTAGCATTGCTGTCAAAGGGAGAGAGATCATCCATATTATCACATCCTTCTAAAAAGGGAGAGAGATTAATCACATTCTTCAAAAAAGGGAGAGAGATTATACCCTTAGGGAAAGGGAGAGAGATTATACCCTTAGGGAGAGAGATTGTATGGAAAGATTACACAAAGGAAAAGTTTCTAACAAGCGAAAAAGACATCAAAAGAGAAGAACAGTCAAGGGAGAGAAATTGACACAAGGAGAGAACACAACACATCAAAAGAAAGAGAGCTGCAAGAATAAAATCTAAGCTAAAATAAAGCTTACCAATGGTCAAACATTTATCGGTTAACAGAACAAAAAGATTGGTAGTTTGATGAATCTCAACTGTTGTATTTCATATTGTATTAGAAATAGTATAGTGTGATAATATAGTATGTTGCCATCAATGCCAAAAGGAGAGATTGATGACATGTAACTAATTGAATGTTTGAAGATATTAAGTTGATGATCATGCAAGGCATTAAATTAGTTAATGTATTTTATTGTCATTGATGTCAACTTAACATAATCTGTATGGTCATGGAGATACTGCCAAAGATTTCAAAGAACTCATGAGTCAAGACTATGCTAATTGGTAATGCATACAAGTCAAGTATTCACAAGTGACTGTATACACCGATAGAGTGCACCTGATGGTCAGAGTAAAAGAACAAAGTCACAGTGTTTCCCAACGAGGAAATGCACAGCATTGCCAATGAGTAGAGTTACAGTGTTGCCTGACGAGAAAAACATACATTAACTTGGCAAATAGAATTTCACTATTTCCCAGTGGAGAAGACAAAGATGGAGATCCCAATGACAACTGAATTCACACTGATGGAACAGTCAATTGTCACCGATGACTAACTAAAGTGTTGATCGATAGAACAGAGAGTTCAATATATATATATATATATATATATATATATATATATATATATATATATAGCTGGCAGAGCTAAATATAGACTTAACTGGTTATCTAGTTTGTTTTATTCGACCAGAGATAAGTGATTAATTTAAAGCTTATTTGTATAGTTGGGAAGGAGATATCTATGAGACAAATCTAGATTTATGCTTTAAATCTAATTGGCTAGATTGTTTATCACGCCAAGAATCAAGAACCAAGAAATAATGAATATTATGTCTATATAAGAGACAAGCTTAATTCATTTTTGAATGGGATTAAGGGGACTAAATAAAATAGAGTAAGTTGAAGAGAAACTGATGAACAACTTCATGCATTGTTGATCAAACAAGCTAAAGGAAGAGCTAAGGAATTCTATAGACACCAACGAACAGTGAGCACATCATCATAGAGAAGAAAGTGTGGAGCACAATGATTGAATTGATACATTGGTCAGAGAGGTAATGTACTTAAATAGATCTGAAAATATGAAAATTCAAGTTACAATATGAACAAGTCATAGTGTTTCAGTTTAACCATTGAAGCATCAAGTCTCTTAATTGAGCAAGACTTAACAGTCTTCTATATATTGAGGTATATCTCAAGGAGTGCCAAAAAGGTTGATTTATTCATGAAAGTAGCATTGGACTTTTCTGATACCTATTGACAGTCTAAGAAAAAGGTTGATTCAAGGATGGTAGCAATAGATTCCTGATACTAAGTGACAACCTCTATGTATAAAATCCTCTAACAAGGTCACACTTAACAGTGTGTTTGTATCCTTTAACAGGGTGGCTCCTAACAGGGCTCAATTAGAAAGAGTAAAAATTTGGGGTACTTGTCCCAGTGGTTTTTCCCTTAACAGGGTTTCCACATTAAAATCCATGTGTTATGTGTTTATGGTTTATCACTTTACTATTTTACATTTCACATATGCATTTCTAGATTTATCGGTATACTCTGCATATTTACTGTGTTTCGGTAAATAGATGACTACTTGTAGGTAATTATACAGAAGAGAGATTAACAAAGCAATTTGACTAGTAAATTGATATAAGTATTTCATGGCATTCATCTTGTAGGGAAATGATAATCTAAGATTTATTGATTAGTAGTTAAGTTTTAAGGATAAATGTTGAGGCCACCAATTTCTCCCCCCCCTCTCAGTTATTACTAACATCATTCTTCATACTCCTCTTAGATAGAAAGAAATAAGTCAATTTTAGTGTTGATTTAATGGCTTATTATATGTTTTCCACTAATGTAATGAATTATTGAAGTGTTGTGTTGCAACTTGTAGGAACAACAAAATACACACATTTTTGGTGCAATCGATGAAGCAGAGGTAGAATTGAACTGCACCTCTCACCCGATAACAGGAACTCTCAAAATTTGCCACACATCCTCTGGTGTAATGGTCATCTCACTAGTGGGTACATGGAAGGTGTTGTTCTCTAAGTGCCATCTCTCAGCCAAAGCAGTCAACAACCCTTGATTTACCCTAATATAACGTAAATCCTTCAAAGACAGTAAACCAACACGAGCCACTAAATCGGCCTCGTCATCAGTCAAAGACCACGGCAGTGCAAGGATGCGGTCAGGATATGGTCCTTGAAAAGAAACACCCTCGAATGAAATCTGATCACATGATATATAATTGTTCAACATAAGTGATTTATCTAAGGAAATTAAGCAGAAATAGACTCTATTAAGTGTTTTTGATGGTCAATAGAAGAAAAATAGTCAAACTAGGAAATTAACTAAGTTGAAAACCATAAGCGACCTTGTTTTTACAGGATACAATCCTTCTTACAGGATGCAATCCTCAATTCCTAGGATGCAATGGGGCATCCAAGAAGTGATCTTGAACTCACAAGATGTGACATGGGATGTCGCATGTGACCCTTTTAAATAGGGTGCAAAAATATTGAAAAACCTAAAAATTACTACAGCATGTGATACAGAACCAAAAATAGGGTGCGATCCTGAATTCATAGGATGTGACATGGGATTTATGGGAAAAATAGGAAGTGACGTAGGATTTGCAGGATGTGATGCTAAATACTAGAAATGACGCAAAACTAAATTGCTTACATCTTCAACAAAAATGCATAAAAATAAATATGGCAAATTTGACAAGCTAGGGTTTCAGGTACTTACTAGAGCTGGATAGTGTGCTAGATACTGATGTCTCTGATCGAGCTTGAAATGATGCTTCTCCATGGGGACCACCATATTCTTTGTAGATCTCTCTGAATTACCAAGCTGAATAGTGAAAATGAATTTGGACCTATATATTTGACTTTTTGAGCTATTTAGGAGATTTAGAATGCCTCCCAGACCATTTAAACTCATTTTTTTCTCTTTCTGATCAATCAGGAATGAAATCAAACGCACAAATGATGTTCTACATAGCACAGTAAAACTTTTACGACAGTTACTAAAAATGCAGAATTGCTCCATATGTTCTGAAAATGATTCACAAGCTTTACGCAATCAGTTTTTTGGGTTCTATATCATCCAATTGCACATTATTCATCAAAAATCTTGGTCAGACATCATTTTATCAAACTCATAACTCACTTTTTAACATGATTAACTTGGTAAAATTGTGTTTTCTCTTAACACACCTTCATTTCTCCACTTCTTCTAAATTGATTCTTTCTTGATTCAATCGATTAATTCAAGTGATTCATCATTCTACATAGGGATTTATTCTTTTTCCTTCAATTTTGTTCCCTAGGGGGCATGATCACACTAAAAAAAATCAAATTCTTGCTTGAAACAACATTAAAATGACTTTGTTATCAAAACAAACTAAAGGCATGACAGTTCCTTGACTAACTCAGGACTGTTGGATTGAAGGCTTTGGTTCTCACAAGATGGATATCTTATTTCTACTTTTTCTTAGATTCTTATTAAGCTCCTGGCAGCTTTGTACTGACCTTCCTTTGATCAAGTTTGGAGTCGGTATTATCAATTTTTGGATGACAACCAAGTTTAGAATTTGTATCTTTAAGATCTTTTCTTATTGACCTTTGTTCAATCAAGTTCAAAGTCAATTCTATCAGTTTAGTGCAATTAAGTGTGAGACTGATCTCATCAAACATTTCGTTTGATCAAGTGAGAAATTCTCAAACTTTCTGAAGTCAACATCAAAAACTTTCTTTGAATCAATGTGCTACGCGCACATATATTCAAACAGGGGAAAATGTAACCACCCTAATTTGGTCTGCTCTGACCATAGACCCTATTTTCCCTAATTGTGATCATACCCCTAATTATGTCAAGATAATTCTTCAATTTATTGACATAATTCACTAAATCAAATTTAATCTCCTAAGTGGTTTTAATCACTAAATCAAATTAGTTACCTTATCCAATTAAATCAATTAAATCAAAACAATTGAATTAAATCAAAAACAATTCTATTCTATTAAAACAATTCTAAACATGGCTAAAGTAATTAATAAAAGGGAATTAAATAAATCCTCAAATTACATTTCCATTTACAAAGGGAAAGTCAATTCCCTAACCAATGGGAGTGAAATCACTTGGATCTTCTCACATGGATCACCAAAGCTTCAATCTCCACCTCTCTTCCACTTTCAATCTCAACCTCTCATTCACTTAATTCTTTTATAAATAGAATGAATTTTAAGCTCAATGGGCCCCAAATTTAGAAGTAAACTTATGTTGCTTGCACTATTAGAAATATTAATGCATTTTAGATCAAATCTCATTTTCATTGTTATAATCTTCAATTCTAGAACTAAAATGAACTATTTCTTGAGCATTTAGGCTTGTTTTCAATTGAATCTTTCATTCTAAGTTGAATGTGTCACTGATTAATACATAATCTGAGGGAAATTATAGCATTCTTCATACTTCTCTTAGATAGAAAGCAATAATTTGATTTTAGCGTTGATTTAATGGCTTATTCTATGTTTTGAACTTATTAATGACTTATTGAAGTGTTGTGTTGTAGCTTGCAAGAACCACAAAATACACACACACCTCCTACACCTTTGAAGAACCCTCCTTAGGTCACTTATGTGATATTTTAATTGTTTGGAGAACACTATGAGGTTATCCATATAGATAATGATGCATTTTGCACCAAACCATTGGACACAGTATCCATCGCCCTTTGGAAAGTAGCTCTGGTGTTAATTAAACCAAATGGCATCCTTTGATAAGAAAAAGGTCCCCATTTCATGGTGAATGTAATTTTCAACCTGTCCTCCTCTTGTACCTTCACCTAATTGTAGCCAGATATTCATCTAGGAAGGACATCATTTGGGACTTGTTAACAACTTGCAACACCTCATTAAGAGACAGCAATGGATAGTTTTCCTTTCGGGATGCCTTGTTCAAGTTTCAAAAATCCACACAAAAATGGATCTCTCTGGTCTTTTTCCTTATGGGTACCAATTTTGTGACCCAAGTGGAGTGTCGGATTTGAAAGATAATTTTGGCGTCCAATAGTTTTTGGACCTCCTTTGGTATTAACAACTCCATCGTTGGGTTAAGTGGCCTTTGACATTTTTGGAAACCCTTAGAGTCTATTTTAAGGGGGATATTGTGGACTATGACCAAGGTGTTGTAGGTTTTCAATTCCTCGTAGCTCTACACTATGATATCTTGATATTCAATGAGGAGCTGAACTATTCTTATTTTTTCATCTTCAATGCCTACTTTCTCGATGTGGAATTCTTTGGGCTCATCCTCTGTGTCAAGGTTGTATGTTTCAAATTCTTTACCTTTAGTTTCCATATTTGGTTTTCTCATTTGGGGGTTCCCATGATTGTCAAAAAATATTTCTAGTTCCACCATTCCCTTGGGTATGGAATTAGTTCTAAGGTCTATGATGCCCTGATCATCTGGCATTTTTGTATTGGCCTAATCCTCAAGTTCCTCCTTTTCTTCATCTATAATTTGTTTCTAAAACATGCTTGAGCACATGATAAACTCAAGGATGTGTTGGTCATCTTGGAAGACTTGGAAGTTTGTAATATTATTTAGGATAGTAGGGATTGCAATAAGTTCTACTAAGAACTTCTTTAGTTTGGACTTCTCCATTGGATGTAATGAACTAGTGGACACAGGTAGAGTATCAGCTACAACATTCTTCCTTCTTGGAGTAGACTTAATATTGAATTCTTCTAAGTCCTTGATCAAGTCCCATGCCCTATTATGGTAGGCGGATAGCATTTTTTCATTACAGGAATACTGACTGTGAATTATTTTGATGATGAGTTGTGAGTCACCTTCCACCATCAAAGATTTTATTCCTCTTTATGTTCCAAGAGGATTCCACGGACCAGTGCTTCATATTTTGTGACATTGTTAGTACACAAGAACTATAACCTATAAGCAACATAGAAAGACTTACTTCATGGATTAACCAATTTGATTCTAGTTCTGGATCCTTGTTTACACTTGGATCCATCAAAACATAACTTCCATATTTGATATTGTTTGGCTAAGGTCAACTTGGGTCAAAACGGGCCTGGGGCTTCTAGTGTGTTAGGATCCAATACTTTTCTTTCCTCTCTATCTGAGGAGATTACTCCTTTTTCCTTTCTTGTCGGTGTCTGCATTATCTGAAGATTTGGCCTCTCCATTTCCTAGATGTTTTTATGCTCCCTTGTAGGGTGGGAAAGCGCAATCATCTGAAGTGCTCCATTCACCGTATATACTAGGAGTAGGGATCTTGCTACCAGAGTCTGATCCTTTGTTTTGACTTCCCATTTGGGTGACATGACCTAGTAGGTTTTCTGTACCTGGGATAGCATCACCCATGTTTATTATCCTAGGGTAATTTTCTTTTGGCTTCTAGCCTTTGTTTGATTCAATTGGTATGGTAGTTTGAGCCAGCACTCATGAAATTCCATCTTGACAACTAGCACAAGTGAATTTGGAGTGACTTTCTTGATGTAATAGAAAATATCCTAGAAATAATAAGATGTTGGGATCTGCATCTCAACCTAGATGCCTCTAGCTTGTCATCATATTGTTGATGAAACTTTGGAAGATGTCATCGCCAATGTGGAACTCTTGTAGACCCTGTATGGGACTGTGATCCAATCCTTCATTTTATTTTATTTGGAGCATGAGTATGTTATCCATTTGGTAGGTTACCAGCTCAGTTTGAGTGAACAAGACTTCATTTTGGGTGTTGTATTTTGTGATCAATTGCTTTAGTTTGGGTTCAGCATCAATCTTGATCTGATTGTTTAATCCCTTCCAGGGTATCCATAGCTAGGTGAAATTAGTGGACAACCATCCTCTTAGACACTTCATCCATTCTCAACTAAGTAGCATCCCATAATGATCTATAATTTTTATGATGTGTACATTAATGTAATCTTGTATTATGGGATCAGAAACTAATTAGATGTGTACATCTTTAAGCACACCAATCACTTTGACCTCTGTCTTGTCTAATTGTATTACTACCCGGTTTGTCATTTGGGGGACCATTCCTAGTTTTTGGAAAATAAACAAGGGTGTGACATTTCATGAAGATCCTAAATCAATTAGGAAATTGTGCAAATTTTTCCCAAAAATACTATGATTGAGCAGGAACAGTGGTACTTCTATCTTTTCTTTGAACATTGTAGGGAATGCTTCTGAAGTAATGACATTAGATGGAAGTGCCCTTGCATTTTTGGATGAAGTACCTTTTCTTGAGTCGTCTAGATATTTTAAAAATGCTTCCCTCTAAGAGGGGAAGCCTTACAATATGTCAAAACATGGATATGTTCACATTTTTTTCTTCAGTTCCTCAACTGCAATGTACTTGTCAGTTGACCAAGCTGAGTTTCTATAACTAGTGAACGTGTTTCAAAGGGATGATGTAGGGGAATTCACACCCTTTGGGAGTGTAGGATTGTTTCTATTTCATGGGTCCAGTGGAGTTGGTTGTTTTCTTGGGGGAATACCTTCTGTTAAAGTTTCCTTTTGGCTCCTCACATTGTAAGGGGTTTGATAGTCATTTTGGAATGCATGAACCTCGACATACTCAAGTTCTCTTTCATTCTAGAATGGGAATGAAAACTCCTCCTCTTTAGTGTAGGTGTTAGAAATCTCCCCATTTCTAGATTCATAAGAGTCAAACATCATGGCATTAAATTGGATAAGGGGTTCCTCCAAATTTTGAAGATGTTGACTATACGGGTTGCTTCCACATGTTAAATAACTATGGAAAGTTGGGACTGGCAAGTGAGGGGTGAATCAGTACCACTAAAAAATTTTAACCACAATTAATAATTAAAACATATAATGGTTCTTGTCTATTACTGAGTTCATAAATTTGAAATAAAATTAATGTAATGCTTATAAAAGCATAACATCAAAACATTAAACATTTGAACTCATAACACCATGATTTTGGTAATGCATAAATCCTTGGTTAGAGGATAAAAACTATGGTGTGGGTGACACCCACAACCTTCACTAACTATAGTATAAAGGGTGCTCAGTTAGAGCTACAAAGTTTATCTATTTTTGATAGCTTACTTGGTTAAGAGTATATATAAGGCTTGTTAGGTCTACCCAGTTAAAGGATTTTTACAAACTCTACACTTAGAGATGTACCCTATTAAAAGATTTACAATATAAGATCGGTCAAGATCTACCCAGTATTGGGATTTAAAGCTCTCAATACAAAAGTATTAATAACTTAACAATATATGCAAAAATGCATCAAATATAAATTTTGTTCAGACTTTATGTGCTTTGATATGTGTTACCTCAATTCCCAATTTGTAACACCGTTCTATTCTACTTTGCAGTAGCTGAATTTATGTTCAGTTCTCTTTGCTCTGCTCTTTGTTCTTCAATAACTTTCTTATCAAAAATAATCACAACCCTCTACACTTCTTCTCTGTATATCCTCTTGTGTCTCTTACACATACAAAATTCATCCAAGATATAGATGATTTTTGCCTCTTAATCTTATGTGTTAGGTACATTGTAAATTTCTCTTGACCATTAGATCTTCTTTCAAGCCCGATGACCATGTCACTTTTACCTCGATACTTGTTATTTTTCTTGGAAATGAAAAAAAATATTTTTTCCATTTGATCTCTAGCTTAGATCTTCACTCTGATTTATTTGAATCATTGATCATGTAACAAACTATTATAAATAGTTGTATATGTTAGAATGAATTTAGAATAACTGAGATGGGAGGGGTGAATCAGTTATCCTCAGGTCTAGATGTAGTAAATAAAAACTTTCTGTACTTCAGATCTACTCGGCAGTAGTAGCATAAATAAACAACTTTAATCATGCAGTTTACTATCAATTGAAATTAGCTTGTAGTAACATAATAGTAAAGTAAACCATAAGCATTCACACAAGTTGACACAAGTATTTAACGTGGAAACCCAATATGGGAAAAA
>MU227380.1:1497130-1539517 GCA_018584345.1 Thuja plicata | reverse complement strand
TATATATATATATATATATATATATGTCTTACATCATTTTGTCACCTCTCAATTACAATACAAAACAAAATAAATACTTATACAAAAAGTAAATATAATGTCGGCACTCTCGTATTACAAAATTATAGGTAATTCACAATACCAATCCAACTTAGCACGCTTGGATTTCATCTCATGTTCTCTCAATTGTCACAATTGTTCAACTATTTTGTTACACTGTTATGTTGTCTTCACATGCCTTCAAAAAACTCTAGCTCTCTGTAATCATCACCAAAACAAAATCGATCTTAATTGTATGTCATACATATCCCATAGTATCTTCCTTTAAGCTCGCAAGTCATCAAACATCATACATGATCTTTGTTGTCCAAAAAAGTGTTGTTATACTTTGTACTTTTGTTTCTATACTTAGTTATTTCATAACTATATCTCCAAAATTGTACTTAACTTGATCATACTAACAAATGTGTTGCCATAAATGACAACCATTAAGTGTCTCATATCTCACCAAAAACATCACTTTCCAACATGTAGAACATGTGAAAGCTCTATGACTGGTATAGACTTGTTAGCCTCATCATACTCTATTTCACCTTCATTCCTCTAGATCTCACATAAGTCTTTCCTCTCGGTTGTACTACCTCTACAGTTTTCTTTTATTTTGATTGTACCAAAGATTTAGTGTTCCTTCCAATACCTCTCTTACTCGATGATGCCAAATGTATATTTTTATTTTAAACCAAAACAAAGGCTTGTTTATTCTCATTATTCTCATCCAATTTATCATCAACTCGAAGAGTCTTTGATAAAGCATCAATCATTTTACTTGCTTTCTTGATTTACCTAGGTACCAAAATACCTTGCTTGATTTTATCTATGACTTCCTCATAGGTTCCATACATTTTCTCATTAGGATCTTTTTGTTTAGCTAATAAAGATTCTATCTAGTTTGAACCAATATCTATATCCATCTCATATCTCATTAGTTGAATATATTCAACTCTCGATTCTATAGCCTTGATAATAAAAACATCAGTGTCTACCTCAAAACATATGTTATCCTAGTACTTATAAATTAGTTGAGGTGGAAGTCTATATCTCTTATGCATTCTAGCTTATAATTTCAAAAAGTAATCAGACATGATTTCATCAAAGTCATCTCCTAGAATTTGTATACTCATGTATTTGATAAATTACTGGCCTATCAGTTTTCCATACTACATCTCTAATGGAGGTAAATGAATTATGGTAGTAAAATAAAATCCATACCAATAGTGAGCCAAATTTCAATGTGTTGTTCTTTGCCTTCCTAATTGTATTCATATTGTCATCTATATTCTTCAGAAAAACTTTACAAAGATCTATCTAAAGTCATTTCTTTACTATCTTATATGCCAGATCTACTACTCCACATGGTACACTATCCACTCAAGATGATTGAAACACTCGGTAAGATATGATGTTGCATTCATACCTTAACTCATGATCCATAAAACTAGATATTCTCATTCCTCTACCATCCCATTGTGCCTTGGTTAGCTCAGTGAGCTTAATCTTTTCTATTTTCTTGATTGTCTTGGATCGGTCTCCGATAGGAAATCAGATGATAATGTGCAAAACATCCTTAGTTATCTTATCGGTTCATCCAACCATATAAACTAGGCATGTACTCAGATGAGTATCATCCTCACCCATTCGGGCTTGAAATCCCTCTATAGATTAATTTCATGAATTAATCCTTTCATTTCCAGATGTGTGTGCTCATCCTTTATTCTTCCATTAATGCACGAATTACTGAATGAAGCATCAATCTCAGCTTCACACAAATCTTTGATTTTAAAGTGAATAAATGTGCGAACATCTTCAATCAACAAAACTCATGGTGGTATTGAAGATAATGCTCACATCATATCATTTTTTGTGGAAATAGCTAGGCGCAACTTGTATTTAGGGTTTACTAGTTCAACATTCTTCACTAATATTGATATTTGCATCCTCGGTGCCATGATAATCTCCAAATGTATTGAATTAACAAATTAGGGCACGTTTGATAACATATGGCTTCACAAACTCAACTCGGTGAACCAAATATCTTAGAAAGAACACTCAATTCTCTTGTATAGATTCATAATTACCTTGAATTCACTTTGAATGCTCGATAGAGTGATCACTCTGCAATGTGCTCAAATGCTCTTCAAAAATGTTAGGTTCAAATGAATTATAAACTTACCTATTTATAGTTTTTCCTAGATTAGGGTTTCCAACGGCTTTAAATTATTTGCATTAAATGCGTTTGTCAAGTCCCTTTCACCTTTATACTGATAACATAGTTACTTTTCTTAACTGACTAAACAAAATAACCATACATTACATTTTTCAACCAAAATTTCACAACTTATCCAAATGCATCTTAATATGCTAATATGGATCTTAACTCTATTTCTTAGGAACTTATGTAATATTTATTGTAAGCATGTAGTTCCTACATAGATTTCACCAATTAGGTGGAGCTCAGTGCATTGGACATGGTAGAGATGGTTCTGTCTATAGTTCTAAGTGAAGCTTCATCTTCCCGAGTCTTTCTCCATGTTGTGTTCATTTGTTCTCTGATTTCTTCAACATTGGATGGTGTATTCTTTGTAGATTCATCTTCGTTCGGTGCATCTCCTCGGTATTTGTAGTTTCTCACTAAGTGTCCTACCCTATGATAATGGAAACATGTCATGTCAAGGCTCCTCCATGATCTTACATTAAACCTTTCATGCATCATGTAATGCCTCGATAGGGAACCCAGGAGAACTAACCTAAACATGACACTAAGTTAACAAGATAATTTTTTTTCTTAAATGTTTACAAACAATACTAATAACAATGTGGAAGAAATACAATGAAGTATATGACATACATGAAGTACAACTCATACATAGATAACAATTCTTGAGGGTTCCTTGATGTAGAATTACTTAAGAAAAATAATCTACAAATAACAACTATAAAGAAACTAACATAAAGGATACATCAACTGAATCCAATAATATACATCTCATATAATAAGACCACATATACATCTGATACCCAAGGTAGACATCTGAATTCACATCCACTACACAAGTCGCAGGGTATGCAATAATACATAACAATACAATAAAATACATCCTCCAAAGGACGTCATCCAATATCCCCGTATGGTACAAGTATACAACTCATGAAATTGAACATGTCTCTAGAATAATAAGAAGATAGAACTGCAACAAGGATCATCCAATAATGAAGAAGAATCGTCAAAATCTCAATGGTAATAAGAATCACTACCACCCGACCGCATGGAACCAAAGGTCCACTCCCACCGTGTAGAGGATATAATATCAGGCCCACTCACACGGCCTGTATACAACATGAAATAAACATCAAGGTATACAAGACATCATACATAAATGCATAGGAAGATCCTGGAAGCTCTCTAAACCACAAATAGGAAGTCTACACAATACCAAAGTTAATCGACACATGTAGGATAACCTAAGTTGTATATACGTAAGTGGCATCACATAAGTCTACCCTTGAAGGTAGCCCTTGTAGTCCCTCTTGGACCCTGGCCTCCAAATGACTCTATGTGGCTCAGTAATCCTTTCATGAAGACAAAGATCTTAACTCCCATCCTAGCATGTAATAAATATCAAGGCATGGGTAGAGACTCAGACATCTTATTAGTTCATTTTAAAACCCCTTTAATGTTTCATATTTTCACTTATTAAGTAACTTGCCAATGAGATTACCCTAGTAGTCTCTTAGGGCCCTGGACCCATTGCAAGTCACTTCCCCTCTATACACTTAGTTAAACTACCTAGGCTCATAAAAAAACCATGAAGGTAAAATATAAACCTCAAACTACTTCCTGCCCATACAGGAACACATTAGTTCTCAATTAACAATAATAACTGAAAGTACCCTCACAAGATCATAAAGTAAAACTTAAACAAATCAGGTTGGGTATAAGGAATCGAGACCCAAACCTGACATCACAGAATATGCACTAACAATCACACAAGATACCATAAAGAAAACAACCCCAAAACCTCTGGTTTTACATTCTGAAGGTCATCTAGTCCCAACAGATACCCAAAGATGATAATATTTCATACAAGAAAAGAGTACATAGTTCATTTCGATAATCACCCAAAACACATTAACACATGATGCACACATCTTCAGAAAGAACTAGTCAACCATAGTGACATATACATCTTTAGAAAGATCTAATGCAAAATTCAGTGATAAACATAATGATAAACAAATTTATAATCTCATTATGCAAATTTGTTTATCTAGTAAAATTACTAACAAACTATAATTAAATTTCTCAAAGAAGACACAAACAAAATCCATATAGATCAATTTATAAAATCTAACACATAAATTAATCTATTTAATAAAATTACTAAAAAATCAAATATAATTACAAGTAAAAGTTTTTTTTTAAATAGAAATTCTAAAAATAGAATACCACTCCATTCAAATTCTAAAAAGATATTTTTTATTATTTTTTAATTTATTTAAAAATAGAATTTGTAAAAAAATGTAATTTCTAAAAATGTAATTTCTAAAGAAACATAATTTCTAAAAATAGAATACTATTGCATGCAATTTCCAACAAGAATAATTATTTTAATATAAATAAATAAATATTTATTAAATAACATGCAAATAAATATATCTTATAAAAGAACATGCATTTATCCTCGTTTTATATTTTAACATGCAAATTGACACAAACAAGAAAAATATTCTAAATTTAATATTTAATTTCTTTTTCAAGAAAAGTTTTCTCTAAGCATGCAAATTGACATAAACAAGAAATATATTCTAAATTTAATATTAATTTATTTTCAAGAAGAGTTTCTTTCTCAAGCATGCAATTTTAACTTAATTATTTTATTTTCATGCAGATCTGGACCCGGTTTTGGCAAGAACATGCAAAGGTGAATTTTCCACTTTCAAGGTAAGAGATTCACAGATCTGAGGGTTTAAACCCTTTCTTGAAAATAATCATCAATTTTATTTTTTCTAAAAAGGTATTTTTCCCAAATTGACACCCTAAGGGCAATTTTGAAACAAATTCATTTCCACATGAAAACCCTAATGCCCATTTTGCATCTAACACCATAAAATGAAACCTTTTTGCCCACAAGCATAGATCTAACATGCAAACTTGAAAGAAACCACAAAATTGAACCAAGAATAAATTTCTTAATTTTAATCAATAAACCACACAATGATCAAATAAATGATCCTAGCTTTTCAGATGCATAGAAGACGGGGATCTAAAATCTAAAATTGACAAGAACAAGATCCTACCTTAATAACTAATGAGAGGAACAGTCCCACAAATCCAAGCAAGAAGAATCCACAAATGTTCTTAAGCTTTCTCAAAACTTCAAACATCTTATTTTTCCTTCTCCCTGATTGAACCCCCTCCCAAAAGGTTGTCAATCCAAGGATATAGAAAACTAAGGAATTAGGTTTTCAAAAAGTGAAACCCTAAAGGGAATATAAATTATCTAATTAATAATTTAAAAAAAAAAATTATTTTCAATTTTCACTTAAAGCATGCATAACTCAACTTTATAATATAAAAGTAAAGTTATAATTGAAAAATGCATGTGAGAATATTTCAATTAAATAAATCAATTACTCATGCAACTTAAAGCAACACTCAATAAATCAACCTTGCATAATTAATTATAATTATTGGATTTAATATTTATTAAATCTCAAATATTTAAATCAAGACTTAATAATTACATCAATTAATTAAATATAAGTATTAAATTAATATTTAATTATTAAATAGTCATATATTTCATATATCAATGTTTAAACCTTACTATAGGTGCAATAATTAATATTAATATTTACCATGGATATTCATTAAATAAATCAAGCCAAAAGCATCATTAAAACAACTGAAAACCATCTAAACAGATAAACCCACTGAAATAACCAACAACTGAAACAAAAATACAAACACACACAAACAAACTCACAAATCCACGTCACTTGATGGATTCAAACAGTAGGGTAGTCAATCAAATTCTTGTCCATTTCTAGGACAAAATAAGGGTTTAGGGTAGGATTTAGGCCTCAACACTATCTCCCCTCTCTTACCATTGAGATTATTGTGATAGGGTATGCTCACTCCTGCCAATTCAAGGAAGATGTAGCCTGGTACCTGCAATCATGTCATCACAAAGATGAACATATGCATACATATAATATAACAAACAATGTTTGAGACTAGTTTATCGTGTGAATCTCACCGAAGCAAGTAACTATGACTCTGTCCCATACCATACCAAACATGTCAAACACTAATCCAAAGCATACAAATATAGGGTCAGTGTTGTTAGAAAACCATAATCAAAATGACATCCTAACTTATACATAACCATCATGAAACAACTATAAATCATGTGCAAATAGAAGATATAATACACTAAAAAATAGATCAATAATATAATAAAATGTAATACATGAATATCCTCAAGATCAACTAAAATAAACCACACATACATTAAAATGGCCTAAAAAAGTTTGAAAATTGAGACTAAAAAGCAAACTAAGGGGTGGGTATTATACATCAATACGCAGTTTGCAGAAATGTGTCCATATCTTCCACAAGATAAGCATAAAATCCTTGTATTATAATCCCACGGTATAGATGTGCCTTCTCAGTTAGTATTTACATTGTCTCGGTGAGGCATCCACATATCATTTATTTTCTTTGATCTACACTCTTAATTTTTGTGACCATACTTGTTGCAATTCTTGCAGTAACCATCAAATTTAGGTCTCCTTGTATTGTTAGCAAAGTTGGTTCTACACTCAAAACCTTGATGTCCATACTGATTACATCTAAAACAATAACCATCAAATTTAGGTATACTCAGTACTTTACCTTTCCATCTTCTATAAACATTAGCAGTGTGTCCAGGCTTTCCACAATAATTATAGCTTGGATTATTTGGTTTCAGTGGGGGTATTGTACCTTGATCTTTCTCTGCATTAGATGATTCTCCTTTCTTGGTAGTGATGTTCTCATTGAATCCAATTCTTGATCTATCATTTGGTTGCTTCTAATATCTAACATGTTTGCCAATGATTTCAATACATCCTCATTTCTTTTCAATATTTCATTTGTATCCTTCTCATCTTTCAATCGTTTGTCTATTCTTTCAATTTTAGCTTTCAGTGCTTGGTTCTCAAATTACTTTTGGGTACAATCCTAATTTGCATTCAGAAGTTGGTCGATCATATTTTAGTGTACTTAGGTCATTCTTAGGATTTCATTATCTTTCATAGTTAACTTTATTTCAACTTGTCTTTTTTCATCTTCTACAATTCTCTTTTCATCCTCAGTTGTTCTTTTACCTTCAACCAATTTGGTCATTCTTAAGCTATTAGCATCAAGATCTTTCTTCATCAAATCTAGCAGCTCAGTAAGTGAATCATTCTTTTCAAGTAGTTCTCTTATTTTAGTCTTAGACTCATCAGTCAAACTCCCTTCAGATGTAGGCTCAAGTGTATCAACTTGTTCTTGTGTAACCTTCAGTTCATCATATAATTTCCTTCTTATCCTTAGAGATTTCTCAATTTTCTTTGTCAGGTCCATGATTAACTCTCATGCACTCTCCAACTCAGATTCAAGACCATCAATCCTCTTAATTTTTCTATAACCTTCCATGACTAAGATCTTTTAATCTTAGGTGGTCAAACCTTTAACTCAAGAGTACAAGCTCTAATAGCAATTGTTGGATTAACTATGGAAATTTGGGGGTGAGAGGGGAGGGGTGAATCAGTACCACTAAAAAAATTTAATCACAATTATTATTTAAACCACATATTGCTTATTATTGATTACTGAGTTCATAAATTTGAAATAAAAGTAATGTAATGATTATAATACCATACCATCAAAACATTAAACAATTTAACTCATAACACCATGATTTTGGTAACGCAAAAATCCTTGGTTAGAGGATAAAAATTGTGGTGGGGATTACACCCACAACCTTCACTAACAGTAATATAAAGGGTGCTTGGTTAGAGATACAAAGTTTAGCTATTTATGATAGCTTACCCGATTAAGAGTATATATAAGACTTGTTAGGTATACCTAGTTAACGGATTTTTACAAACTCTACAATTAGAGATGTACCCTACTAAAGGATTTACAAATATAAGATCGGTTAAGATCTACCCAGTATTGGGATTTAAATCTCTCAATACAATAGTATCAGTAACTTAGCAATGTGTGTAAAAATGCATCAAATATAAAAAAAATTTAGACTCTATGTGCTTTGATATGTGTTACCTCAATTCCCAAATTGTAACATTGCTCTGTTCTACTTTTTTGTAGTTGAATTTATTCTCAGTGCTCTCTTCTCTGCTCTTTGTTCTTCAATAACTCCTTTAAATTTCTCAGCAAAAATAATAAAATCTCTTTGTCCTTCTTCTCTGTAAATCCTCTTGTGTCTCTTACACATACAAAATTCATCCAAGATATAGACAATTTTTGCCTCTTAATATTATGTGTTAGGTACACTTTAAATTTCTCTTGACCGTTAGATCTTCTTTCCATATTGGTGACCATGTCACTTTTACCTTGGTACTTGTTCTTTTTCTTGGAAATCACAAACTCTCTTTTTTTTGTTTGATTTTTGCCTGAGATCTTTAATCTAATTTATTTGAATTGTTGATCATGTAACAAACTGTTATAAATACTTGTATATGTGTAATTAATGCTCTAACAATCATTAAATATGATCTGGTCACATTTTTTATTAACCATCTAACTCAGTTAAATAACTTCACAATACTCAGTTAAATGATCTTCATTACTCGGTGTTATGCCTTGCATACCCGTCCCTACATTTTATAGGCAAAATGTTGGGTCCCCGTTTTTCTCTTTTTGCTCTTCCCCTTGTTTTCTTTTATTTTCTTTGTTTCCCCTCTGAACTATTCTTCCATGCGGGTTTTCTTCCTTTTGATTTTGTCTTCTTGTGTCTCTGAGACCCAGTCTCAGAGTTTGTTTGTTCCTTCCAGAGCCGGATTCTGGACTCCAGAATTCTTTGTCATTATGTCTTCTTTTGTGAGGAGGTATAGTTGCATGGAATCCCCAAGCCTGGAGTCTGGAGGTTTGCTTGTTCCAGAGTTTGTGGAGAGAATGCAATCTATTCTTTACCCTAAGGGTATAAATAGAGGTTACCTGTCATTTTCACATTTACCATGATTAAAACACTTAGAGCACTCAGAGCGATTTTAAGGTGATTAAACAGTGAATTACTCTCAGTGCTTAGTGGCTAATTGAACATTGATTTTTCATGCTTGCTCATGATTGTTCGAAGGTGAACTTGTTGCAGAGCACTTCCCATGCTTATCTTCCCTACATTCATCACATTCTAGGTAGGCTTTCATCTTTTCCTTATCTAGTTTTCTATCTTTTTCTTATGTTGTTCTCTTGCTCGTTTTAGTTTTTTTTTTCTTTCATGTGTTCTCATTTTTGCCTTTGCATTTCGCTTCTTGGTTGCCTCCCATTGGTGGGTTGGCCCTGTCAGAGGGTTGTCTGCCCTCTGTGCAATTGTAAGCTAGTGTATATGTTGTACATTATGGTAAAATAGCTTTTGGGTACCTATAAATTTTGTACATTATGTGAATACTCTCTAAATAATGTGTATATGTCAATTTTGTTTTGCGAGATGCACTTTGGCCCTAACAAAGCCTCGACCCTCTATATTTTAGTGTATATATTTTGTGTATATCCTTCCACCCTGTCGAGCTCACTACGCCCCACCACATCTTAGCCACTCTGTCAAGCACGTCGAGAGGTAGTCACCACAGTTTGTACTCAGTACCTTGGTGGTTTGATCCATGGTAGTTTTCTCTCTCCTCGGTTGTGTCATCTTAATGGTGGGATTAATTTCCCATGAGTGGGCATTCAAACCCCATCCCATCTAGCATTAAATTTACCCCATGTCAGCCCACTTGTCACCATTAATGTCATTATGCCACCTGTCACGTGCCCACGTGATGACCCATGTTAGCTCAGTACAACTTCCTACTGGTCACGTCAACAATGGCTAACTCTTCTGGAATCTGGGTGCTGAGAAGCCCCTAGGTTTTCATTTCATCTTGGTCACTTAGTCCAATACCCCGGAACCCCCGGGTGTTTACCAGAATCCAACTCATGTATGTCTTAATACTCTAGGATTTTTGGTGTATGCTAACATTTTTTGATAGGTGCAAAATGGCAATGAATTCCCCAGAGTCTTTAAAAAAAATTTATTTTTTGTCATATCATATACTGACAGTTCTCCGGTCTTGTAGGTTGTAGATAGTTGGTCAAAATGTCTGAAGTGATCACTCCTCCTGATAGCCCAGAGTTGCCTTTACCTCCACTCAGGCGGCCACAAAAACCAAGGCCAAAAAGATGTTAGCTAAGCTGCCACAGACCTCCAAATACCTGAAGGAGGGCGTTCTCATGGGGTCCAAGGTGGACTCTAAAGTTCAGGGAATAACAGACACAGAGCCCAGACTTTGGGTTGAAATGCAGGGCTTAACTCAAGCCATATACAAACTAAAAGTCGGCAGAGATAGTATGGCCACCACTTGGCCACCTACAACATTATTAAGGCTTCAAATTTTCCTTTCTTGGTGCAATCACTGGAATTGATACTTCAACTAGAAATAATATACAATAGACCCACTCAGACTATTCTACTCGTCGATCCCTGACCGTTATAATATCCAGCAACAATCGTCAATCTAGATGCAACAACTTTTGCCTCAGGGTTGAGGATCCCTCAATTCAAAGGGTCTGGTGTTCTCACCTAGGCCAAGTCATTGGAGGAGTTCAAAGGAGATTCTCTCATTTTCTGAAAATATCTCAACTCTCAGTGGTTGAAGTCCCCAAAGAGGGACCATAAAAAGATGAAGTTGGAAATTCCCCGCGGGGATTTCAAAGAGCCCATTCAGGCGGGCATTATTTTTCTATGCAAGATATTTGGACAACCCCATGCTAGGGATTTCTCAGCATGGATGTACTATTTCCTCTACTGCATCACCACCTGCAACCAAACCTTCAATTGGGTGGCTATCATAGCCAACCATGTGGACTCGTAGTTGAAGGGAGTTCTCCAAAATTCAAAGTTCTACATGACATATTATGTGCTATGGGCACTGGCCCAACAAAGACTATCTTTTCTAGGTTTACAAACAATGGGCATTCTCAGGAATGGACCGGGCTAGTTTACGTCATGGGATCATTATCCTTAGATCTAGTGGGAACTCATTTTCCCAAATTTTTGTAGGGTAAACAATGTCTTTATTTACCAAAATATTTTGACACTTACTCAGGATTCCAGATATCAGTTATCACAAGAGGCGGTGAACCTAGTGAGCACCTACGAAATTATTTCATTCAATTCTAGTAGCACATGTACATTCAGGTGACTGGCTTCTCCAGGAAACCCTATCTTCATCCTTGGTATTGCGGGGATAGAATCATTCTTCTAGAGTTCTGCCGATAGATTTTGGAGTTGCATGCCCTCTTCACGGTGAAGAAGGTCACCAATGTTCTGTTCCCAGTCTCTTACGGGAACTATACTTGTAGTCTGGCCGCAGCAAAGGAGGCAGATAATGAGTTAAAGAGTCTGGGGTTGGTCAAATTTGACCACACCAGAAAATGTTTTGATCCACTAGGAAAGATAGCTTTGGCACTTCCCTAGGCCTCCCCTCTGCATTTAGCAGACATTGAAGATTTTTGGGCAGATTGACAAGATAGTTTTTATCTTCGGGCCCGCCAGCATTCATGGATGTCCAAAGGACCAATTAAATTACTCAACCTTTGGAATTTCCCAAAGGGTTTCTCAGATGATGGGCCGCTGGAAGACACAACATATAAAGGGTAGGGACTAGACAAGTTGGATCTCCCTCCGATAGATTGGGCCACCCCTGAGGATTTAATAATCGAGGGAGTATGCCGCCCCATTTTGGAGGCCAGTCATAATTATTTTTCCTGAGTGTGTCCCAGGAGCACTCAGAAGGCACCAATTGTTCGAAGACCTGCTGCTATTTTCAGGCCTAGCACAAGAAAGGGGAAGGAAAAGGAAGACACCCCAGTCAAGGTACCTCCCCCGGGTCTGGCACCCATAATGGTACAACTACAAAAACAAATGGAGTAAGCGAGACTAGTGAGACAAAAACTAAGCACACAAATTTACTCTGGCCTCCTCATAACTCTAGTAGCCTCTGCTTTCCTGGTGAGATCCCCATTGTTGGCCACAATGATGAGCAAGCAGACTCTTGCTGAGGTGGGGTCTACAAGTATTTTGGATACCAGGGTCCCATTACTAAGGAAGAAGAAACAAAAGGTGACCCCCAGTCCAAGTGTAGCTGCTAGCCCTGGTATGCTTGACCTTCCTCCGGTTGATGTCAATTTAGATTCCTATAAACTTGAGAATATTTATGATTCCTCTCCCCCACATGACGAGTTTGATGATGTCTTCGAGGTAGATGAGCTCATTAACCTTCATGAGGATGAAGATCACATGACAAAGGAGATCACTACCCAAGAGAAGGAGGATATCCTCATAGAAGAAGAGGTCCCAGGACAAGAAGCTTCCACAGAATAGGAAGTATAGAAGAAAAAACAAAGGGATCCCGAGTAGGAGAAAACACCAGTCCAAGAGACCAAAGATGAAACAAGGCAAATCATAGATGAGAAACTGATGGTTGGGGAAACTGGACGCATAGGTTCAACCATACCCCCAATCATCACACTCCAAATGCCTTCAGTTACTCTGGATGACCAATTTCCCTGGAGTATGTTTGGTGAGGTAGTAAAGGTAGCCGCATTGTTAAATTTTGGCTAGAGACCTCGCCCACCTCCACAAGATGTCCCATTGGAGGAAGATACTTCGACATATGAAGTTGATGAGGCCAAAGATGATAGTAGTGGAATGACAGGGAAATTCCCAAAATTACAAATGTTGAATCAACTGATGCTGAGAAGGACCAGGGAGGCCCCAGGGATATATGTGATATTGATATCAGTGGAGAAGAAACCTCAGATATCACAAAAGAAGAGGCCAACATGGCGAAAAACATTGAGGTTTATAGAGATTAGGGAAAGGAATAGAAATAAGAGAAAGAAAAAGAGCCTGATGACATTGTACATTCCAGGAACACACTGCCAAATTCTAGGGGGAATCTTGATGCACAGGTCTTGACAGAAAAGCCACCCCAACTGCCCCAATGGATGGTAGAATTAAGAAAGAGAAAGGCCCCAGTGGTAACAATAGTCATTCCACTCTCCTTGGCAAAGATGATGGCCTGTAATGCAGAGGCAAAAAGGCCTAAGAAAGCTTGAACGGTCCATACCCTCAGAACCAGTCCAATAGGAAGTATAGTAGCAGCGATCACAACACCTCCCCTAGATGTAGATGTAGCAGCCTTAAGGCCCAAAGATTATACTGTTACAGAGGTAGCACTGGGAAGAAGAGATAAGCAGGGTGAGTTGGACCTACTGAAGGAGGCCACCAAAGTAATAGAGGCCAGATATAATAACCAGACCCAAAAATTAAAGGAGGAAAGAGAAACCAATGCAAATCTCCTCACACTTATGATAGAACTTACACAGCCCTTGGCCGAAGTCTGCCCGAAAGCTTCTACCTCTGGATTACCGCTTGCACAGGGTGATATGGATTCTTTAAGGGCCATGAAGAAGAAGGCTCAGGCTGTGAACGAGTGGGTCACTAAGTAGATAGCTTTTGTAAGGAAATTTTTAGTGGTGTCACTCCTAAATCTATATCAGATCAATATTCTCCTTAGTCAGGCAAATGCCTCTGCTCTTGTATGGGAGCAGGACTTGGAGAAGTACAAGAAAAATAAGGCTAGGTGGGAGGAATTTTTTAACACCAGATAAGAAACTATCACAAAAGAAAGGATTTTGGGAGATGAATCATATGATTCTCTCCAGGCCTAGTACTCTAGAATTGGCCTCAAAATTGAGGTATGCAAGGAACTAGTTAAGGCCTTAAAAGATAAGGTGAATGTGGCCCAATATCCTTTGGGCCTATTCCAGTCATTTGTCCTCATAAAATATGATGAATGGATGGAGTCCCTATATCAGTCTGCTAGAGACTTTGATAGGGGAAGATTATCAAGGTTATCTAAGATGATCATCCGGGCACATGATATCATAAAAATGGTAAGTGAATTCTGGGACGGGGCTGGAGAAGTCGAAGAGAAACTAGAGGTTGTTTGCGGCCGATGGGACACCATCAAGAATATAGACGAAGATGGCATAAGCCAAGTTTTGGGAGCATTCAAAAATAGTAAAGATTAATAAGGTTCTCCAGAGTCCATAGAATTCTATTAACCATGCATATTTTGTATTATTTATTCTTTGATCTTAAGCTCCCAAATCCTAGAGTTTCAAATCCACAATTTTGTATTCTTTTGATGACCCATGTCCAGGTTCCCCAGAGCTGACTAGTCATTGTCAAACAGTTAATAAGGATGTCAAAAAATGGGTGACTCCAGTGGGGTGCATTAGATTGAAAGATGATTCTGACATGTGATCTTCCCAAGGTGCCACTCCAACATAACACCTAGCACATCAGAGATAGTGAGTAGCTTTTCCATTAATGAGGCATGTAGCCTCGATCCTTGGGGGATCAAATTTCTTCTATTTCTCCCTTCGGCTCTCTTTTTGAGGATGATTCTTCCATACCTATTTTATTGTCTCATTCTTCTAACATGTCAAACCTCTGCTCTTCTCAAGGTAGTTGTAGTGTGGTGCGGGTAGTACCAACCACCAAAAATTATATTTTATTGATTGAATGTAAAGTTAAGATAGGTTAATTTTAGAGAAAATTTGTGTATAAATAATAAGTCTGACCTCATTCCAAGGGTCGATGAAATTAAAGATTTTGTAGTCCATAGCTAGAGCTTTTTGGTTTCAATTCTAGTTTTTGTAGAGCTCAATGCTCCTTAGCTTTTAGAAGTTCAATAGATAGATGCTCCCTTAGAGCCATTGTTGATGTACTCACCAGTGATGCTAGAAAACCATTAATGAAGAAGGAAGGATTCTCGCAATGTTGTTGTTGGTCTCTTGATCTCTGAATTGATATTCTTTCATGCTGTATATTTCTTATGTCCCTTGCTCTAATATTTTAAGTAGATTGATGACCTCCTTTTCCCTCGCTATTGAATATATGTGAACTGATGGTTCGGTGTGTATTCAGTATTTTAGTGTAACATGTTAGATCGTGGTTGATGTTTTGAATATATTTGCATGACTATAGGTAGATGGAATACCTCTAACCCTGGCCTATCTTTTGAATTTATTTGGTTAAATTAACAAGTGCTTGTAGGAAACCCCACTTACCTAAATCCTCGGAGAAGATGAGCCGAGATATTTAGCTATCCCCTCAAACAAAATAGTCACAATGCCCAACTTAGCTCCCACACCATCGAGACCCGACCCTCATGTGCTTGAAGGCCTAGAGAATATCATTTCTCTAGACAACCTATACAGGTGAAGTTGGTCGGTACCCCGGTGACAACCTACCTCTGCTGGTGGACCCGGTCACAAACCCTCATCAACAGAAACTGGCGCTAGAAGGAGGGAATGATCTCGTCCCCTTCTAAGGATTTAGACTGTACACCACCTGAGGGTTCTCTAAGCCATAGTTTTAGGAAGAAGACCTTTAGTGGGATTGGATTATTTTCACCATCCTGATTCGAAATAATCCTTATATCAGCCCCCAATCCCAGAAGGTTTGTTGAACTCGAGCCTCCCACTTGAAAGAAATGGACCCCGAAAGCCAAGTCAGCCACCATTGTTTGGGGATCTACTGCATCTTAGAATACCCAAGTCTCCCAGGAAACCCCGAGGATAAACACTTAGCCTTGCTAGAATCTAATACCCCTGATGGATGTGTATTTTGGTAACACCAAGTCCTTGATGGGAATGTTTTCAAGTGCAACCAATGATCTTCCTGCTCACCCAGAAAAGATTTTTCCTTGATATGATCACTTAAGCTCATGAATCATAGAAGAGCATATGTAAGAATACAAAGATGCCATGAACCGACACCGGATCCAACATCAAGACATTGTGACCCAGATGTTCCCTCTATCCCTAGGATTGAACAAGCTGAACTACTACCTCAACCTGCACGCCAACTCCATTAACAGTTGGCATGATGTGGAAGATGCATTTCTAACACCCTTTCACATATTGGTGGACCCAGCATGGTCCCACAACTAGTTCATCTCCATTAGGAAGGAACCAAATGAGCCCCTTGCAGCATTCAACCATAGGTTCCAACGCGCCTTAAAGCAGTGCATAGGTCCTTTCATCCCATCCTCAGAAGTGACTATCTAGACATACCTAAATGCAATGGACCATTTTGTTGCCACTCTCTTTTAGATAACTACCACCCCCACTGATTGGGATACTCTGGAAAAGGTTTATAACCTTTCCTTGGAGTTATCCCATGGTATGAACAAATCTCCGGGTAGGATTGGGCAAAGCATGCCTTTCAACATGATACCCAATGGAACTTCTTAAGTCAAGGGATACAACCCCAATCAGGAAATGGGTGCCCCTGCGATGGCCATGAATCCCCCACCACCACTGATAGACCAAAAGGCCCAGTACATATATCCATTGCAAGCCCAAATAATACCGAGTTTGGAATTCATTCCTTGGAACCAGCCGTAGCAAACACAACAACTATAGACACAACCCGCCAGAGTGCCTTTCTTCCAGTCATCTGTGGCTAGAGGACTGCCACCCTCGACTTCGGTACCTACTATTGCCTTCCCTGGGAACCAACAACAACAATCATTGCAATGTGACACGAACACCCAGTTGTCCACCAAGGTTGAATCCCTCTAGTGACTATTGTCCTCACTGACTGTGGACATGGGACAGCTGAAGGTGGGGTCTCTTGCACCCCACAACACTAATTCCCAGAGAGGGAATATCTTCTCGGGCCAATGAAATACCAGTGTCAGAGGAAGAAATTATAACAATGGGCCTTGGCCCAACCAACAATAATGGAACAATAATTCTAACACCCAAGGTCCTCCTCTAAACCAAAACACCAATCAGGGTGGTGCTAGACCTTCCCATTTCATGCCAGTCATAGAACTCTAGCCCCTAACTAACTGGTGTAGATTGCACGACACCGACTCTCACTCCAAGGTGAACTATGCTACATTGGAGAAGGTTATCATGATCTCCTAGATGGATAGAAAACAAACTACGGATCCTACTCCCCTGGAACCCCCCATACAAGAGCCCACTCATGGTGCCTTTTCCTGTGAAACCATCTTCTTTGGAATAGACAAGGAAAACAAAGAAGAACCCAAATTGTAGGGGTTCTTTGATGAATCTATTCCAACCTTTGAGGCCAATTCCTTCACCAACCTGCAGACTCCCTACAACACCTAGAGTCAGGCTGGAAAATAACCAATTTACACACCCATGCCTCCCAAAGACACCCCTCCCTGGGATAATACAACTGATCACCCCTTCCCATCAAAAGGGTCTAGCTCTAACCAACCTAAGGACCTGGCCAAGGGAAGCCAACAATTCCTCAAGGGGAGGTTGACATCACAAAGGCATTAGAACAAACCACCACCTCCATGACCTTGATGGAGGTTTTGCTAAACTGTCCTAAGCAAAGGAAGTCCCTTTTGAAGCTCTTGGGAAACCCAAAAGCTATCAGTCGCCCACACAAGGCTATCACTTTTGATGATGACAATATGGCTATCTTCCAGGGTAACACTGAGGATCCTCCTTCTTACTAGGTTTGAACATACAAGGGAAGAACCTTTACAATTTCTTGGTATATTCTAGAGCTTCAGGTAACATCATGCCCTTATCCATATGCTAGAAGCTCAAATTTCATCCTACTCCATCTAATGGCGCAACAGTCCAGCTAGAAAAAATTGTTGTAAAAATGGTAGGTGAGCTGAAGAACGTCCAAATTTGACTCATCCAAGACCCCAGGATAGAAAGCGTAATTGACATCCAAGTGGTGGACATCCTAGAGACCCATGAGATGTTACTGAGTTGCAATTGGTCTAAGTCCCTCAATGGTTATTTCTCCACCAACTTTTCCCACTTGTGGCTCCCTTGGGAGGGAGAATCTAACCAGATCTAGGTAGAAAGTGAGCCCCAGATGAAATAGGCCCTCACCAAAGTTGGGAGGGTGAATGAAGTCCTATTCTCTAAGACTTCCCCTATGGTGTACCTACCCCTAGAAATCTTGACCTTTGATTTCACCCCCAGGGAGGATACCATTGTTTCTCAGAGCATGCAGGACCTAGATGAAAGATTAAGAGGTGAAGTTAACTGACAAGGTACCGTAGTGACCCCTGCTACACTCTTGTTTGGCACTTGGTACCAGGTACATTATCAGAGACACTCAGAACTAGAGTGTGAGCCCTATTTTTCTACTACTACCTAACACACCAACGCCCTTCAAGAGAAGAAACACTTTTTGGATATGCCTGAACTCAACAACCATTCCGACAGTATCCCCATGATGCCGCCAGTCTAGGAATCCTAGCCATGGGCTTATCCGGTAGGAAACCTCACCCAAGTGCTATCAAAGTCAGAGGAAACTCCTCCCAAAGTTCCCAAAAATAATTGAAAGGCCACTTCGCCTTCCTAGCCCAAGACAACAAACAATGACTTATGGAATCTTAAGTTTGATGGGTCCTGGTCCAAACAAGGTTGTAGGGCCAGAGTGGAATTGATCAACCCATGGGATAAATCCTTCCTCACATCTTATAGGCTGCAGTTCAACTACATAAATAATGTCACATAGTACGAGGCCTTGGTCATTGGAATCCTATTTGCACTAAGAAAGGGAATCACCCGCCTCTGGGCATTGGGTGATTCATTGTTGATCGTAAAGCAGGTCCTGAGCCAATACACTTACGATAAAAGACTAGCCACATATCACAACCAGGCATGGAGCCTCATCAAATATTTTGATGCCTTCGACATTGAACTCATTCTCTAGAAAAGAAACTATGTTCCAGATGCTCTTGTTGTATCCGCCAGCACTCTTGAGCCAATGGTTGGCTCTCAGCTCAATAAATTCTATGTTGAGATGATCCCCACCCCATCCATCCCAGACAATGTCACCCACTTTGAAGTTTTTGAAAATGATAAGCATATCCTGGCCTTCAAGGCCAATGTTTGTGATTTTGAGGACCAGATAGTGGAAGAGAGAGATCACGATGATACTGGGTAGGGTGAAGAAGATGACAGGATCATAGAATTACCAACCAACAACATCCCAAAGGGGATGGTAGTTCTAGAATGAATCTTCAACTCGTACCCTCAGGGCCGGGAGAAGATATCATCCTCCTCTGAGGGAGGAAATTTTTAAAAAGCAAACATTGGCCAGGCTGGTGAAGAAAAATTGTTGCACATTGGCACCTCCTGCTCCCCTGAGGAGAAGGAGAAGATTCTCACAGTTCTCTGAGAATACATTGATGTAGTTGCATGGGGGTATGAGGATTTGAAGACCTATGATACATCCATATGACCCATACCATCCCGCTAAAACCTAATGCTAAGCCCTTTGGCAAAAGCAAAGACCTATCAACCCATTGATTGAGCCTTGAATCCATTAGGAGGTGCAAAAATTGGTGTCAACCCAGATTATCTTTCCAATCGGGCACACTACGTGGGTTTCCAACCTCGTCCCTATGAGGAAGAAAAATGGCAAGATCCACCTTTATGTGGATTTTCAAATTTTAAATAAGGCATCTAAGAAGGATAATCACCCTCTCCCCTCATTGGATGAGGTATTGCAAATCATGAATGGATCACAAATGATGTCCTTCCTAGATGGATACTCTAGATATAACCGGGCCATGGTTAAATATGAAGATAGAGACAAAATGGCATTCACCACCAAGTGGGGAATGTTTGTATACCATAGGATGCCCTTTGGCCTAATCAACATAGGGGCCACATTTCAGAAGGATATAGACATTACATTCGAAGGCCTAGTAAACCGGTGCATAATCATCTACATGGATGATTTGATCATCTTTTCTCAGGACAAGTGTGATCATTTTGCCCACCTCGCCTAGATTTGTGAGAGGTGTCATCGATACAAAATATATATCAACCCTAAGAAATGTATATTTGGGGTCACTGAAGGGAAGCTTCTCAGGCATATTGTCTCTAAGAGGGGTATATCCATTGACCCTAAGAGATTTGAAGCACTACTAAATCTACAGATTCTTGGTAGCAAGAAGGAAACAAGATCTTTCTTTGGGAAGATCAATCTTTTCCGGTAGTTCATCACTGGATTTGCCAAGATAGTGAAGCCACTCAATGAAATGGTGAAGAAAGATACAAAGATTGAGTAGAGTCCTGAGGCAAAGCGGGCATTCACCCAGATTAAACAAATGAATGTGGAGGCACTAGTCTTGGCTAGTCCGTACTATTCCCTCCCTTTTCACATATATTCCTTTGCTTCATCGCATTCTGCCGTGACATTTTTAACCTAGAAGGTTGAAGGGGAAGAATGACCAATAGCTTTCATAAGCTCACCCTTTAAGAACTCTAAATTCTAGTATTCACCTTTGGAAAAGTAGGCCTTTTCTCTCGTCTGCGCTGTGAAGAAATTCTGGCATTACATTCTCTGAAGCAAAGTGCACGCTATCATCTTGGACCAAGCTATCAATTCTCTACTCTTGTAGAGTGAATTGGGTGAAAGACAGGGGAAATGGATGCCCATCCTCCAAGAATATGATTTAGAAATGCAACCCATGAAGATAGTCCAAGGCTATGGACTATGTAGAGCAATGGTAGAAGAGACTCCCAATATCGAATGCCAGACATACACAGTGGAGTCCATCAGTCAAGATGTGTGGTATACCGACCTGGTATACTTGTTATTAAAAAAAAATCCTAGAGGGGCTACCCCCAAACAAACGTCACACCACGCGGTTGAAAAGTGCACATTTTATGATAAAAAATAGAACGCTCTTCTGCAAGAACTATGAAGGGGTATACCTTCGGTGCATAGATAGGGACCAAGATGCAAAAATGATTGAAGAATTTCACGAGCAGTTTGGAACCGTACATGGCTCAGATAACACCACTACCCATGAGATCCTTTGGGTCAGGTACTATTGGCCCTATATCTTCAAAGATGTCTACACTCACATTAGGAGATGCCATACTTTCCAAACAATGGCATATCATGAGTGGAACTCGGCCATGCCTTTGCAGCTGGTCTTCAAAGCTAGGTGCTTCACCCAATGGCCATTTGACTTCATCGGAGAAATCAACCCCAACTCATCTGCCAACCACCGGTACATTTTGACTGCTACTGATTATTGCACCTGGTGGTCCGAAGTGATTCCTTGCAAAAACAACATGACAGACGTAGTTATAAAATTCTTGGAAGAAAACATTGTCACAAGATTTTGGATGCCCTTTTCCATAGTATGTGATAATGGTCCAGTATTTTCTTTAGCACAATTACTTGAATGGACCTATGACAAAAATTTCACCTTGAAGTTCTCTAGAAACTATTACCCCCAAGGAAATGGTGTTGCCGAATCAACTAATAAAATTCTACTTGAGGTGATCAAACATCTATTAGAACAGACCCCCAGAACTGGCACCAAAATCTTAGATTTTCTCTCTGGGTGGACTATATCTGAATAAAGGTAGCCTTGGGGACATCCCCATTCCATATATTTTATGGCTAGAATCTAGTATTCCCCATCAACTTACAGATCCTGGTTTTAAATTTCATGCAAGAATTCAACAACTGGGACAACATCGTGAAAGTTTGACTTTTGAACCTGGTACAAATGGAGGAACAAAGAGAAGTAGCCCTTGAACTTTTCACACATCACCAAGCAGTAGTAAAATGATGGTTTGACAGAAGAGCCCAGTATAAGGCCTTTCAAATTTTTGACTTGGTTCTCTTATGGGACAAGGCCCGGGAAAAGAAGAGAAAGCACACTAAGTTTCAATGGCTCTGGCTTGGACCATACGTGATATCTAAGATCTGCAGAGAAAACACTTATCACCTCAATACTATGACTAGGGAATCCATCCCATTTCCCATCAATGGATAGTTTCTGAAGCATTACTTTCAATAAGGTAGGTGGTGAGGTTGCCCGAAGTTGTAATATATGTATATTTCTGCTTGTAAATATCTTTCGCAGTGCTCCATTTGGAATGCCTTGTAAATAGTTCTTGCTGGCCGCCCCTCTGGGGTCACCTTTTCTTGGTGTTTTCATTTTTTTTTCTTTCTCCTTGTTTTCTTTTTCTTTTTCAGTTTCCAAACATGTTGCCTGCATCTTCTAGACCAATATGCTTTGCATAACATCTAGTCTTTGGAATGGTACCTTATGCATTCCAGTGAATTTGGAATCTATTGTTAGCATGGTGGAATTTTTCCATGCTCCAGAGGTATTTTGTAAGTATGGTAAAAGGTTATGGGTGATCTTCATTAAATTCACACCTTGACAGTCCAGACACTAGTTAACAGAAAATCTAAGAAGCAAGTAATCAGACACCCTGAGGACAGATCGTTTGCACTGATTGATTGACCAAGTCTAAAAAATAATTAAAAATATCTCAGTTCTGGAACTTTCTCTCCTATTTGGTAATTTAAAGATGGGTGGCAAGGTGAAAGAAGTACTGTCATTAAAATTAGCTAAGATTAAGGTTCACAGTGAAAGGAGTACCACCTTCCCATCCAAAAAAGAAAGACAAGAAAGAACTGAAGAATGGAGGAGTCTGGTATGAGGGGGAAATGTGCAGGATATGATGAATTTGGTTTGATTTGTTTAGTGCCTCCTCTCTATTTCTCCCAGAGGTCATCAGCTTGGTTTTCTTTCAAAGCACACACTTCACAACTGAAGAAAGGCCAAAAGATTTGAATCATTGATGGGCTGGATTTTCTCAGACGCCTTGCACTTTGCAAGTAGAATTCTCTAGGTGAATATTTATTCCAATTTTTCTAACTAGAGATTATAAAGTTCTCAAATTCATTAAGGAATCCATCCTAGATAGTCGCCATTTGTTATGCCCTTCATATCTGTCCCAACATTTTGTCGGCAAAATGTTGGGTCCCCCTTTTTCTCTTTTTTCTCTTCCCTTGTTTTCTTTTGTTTTCTTTGTTTTCCCTCTAGGCTTTGCTTTCATGAGGCTTGTATTCCTTTTTCTTTTGTCTTCATTTGTCTCTGGGACCTGGTCTCGGTGTTTGTTTATTCTTTCCAGAGCTAGATTTTGGACTCTAGAATTCTCTGTCATTATGTCTTCTTTTGCGAGGAGGTATGGTTGCATGGAATCCCCAGGCCCAAAGTCTGGAGGTTTTCTTATTCTAGACTTTACGGAGGGAATGCAATATATTCTTTACCCTAAGGGTATAAATAGAAGTTACCTATCATTTTCACATTTATGACGATTAAAACACTTAGAGCACTCAGAGCAATTTTAAGGCGATTATATAGTGAATTGCTCCTTGTGCTTAGTGGCTAATTGAACGTTGATTTGTGGTTCTTACTCATGATTGAAGGTGAACTTGTTGTAGAGCACTTCCTGTGATCATCTTCTTTGCATTCTTCACTTTCTAGGTAGGCTTTCGGCTTTTCCTTCTCTAGTTTTCTATCTTTTTCTTCTGTTGTGCTCTTTCTCATTTTAGTTTTGTTTTTGCTTTCGTGTGTTCTCATTTTTCCCTTTGCATTTTTCTTCTTTCTTGCCTCCCATTGGTGGGTTGTCTCTGTCAGAGGGTTGTCTGCCCTCTGTGCAGTTGTAAGCTGGTGTATATGTTGTAAATTATGGTAAAATAGCTTTTGGGTGCCTGTAAATTTTGTACATTATGTGAATACTCTATAAATAATGTGTATATATTATTGTTGTTCTGCGAGCTACACTTTGGCCCTTGCAAAGCCTCAACCCTCTATATTTTAGTGTATATATTTCATGTATGTCATTTTCCCCTTTCAACCTCGTCGCACTCCACCATGTCCTAGCCACTCTATCAAGCTTGTCGAGAGGTAGTCGCCATGGTTCAAACTCGGCACCTCACTAGTTTGAGCCATGGCGGTTTTCTCCCTCCTCTGTCATGTCATCTTAATGGAGGGATTAATTTCCCATGAGTCAAAATTCAAACCCCATCCCATCTATCATTTAATTTCCCCTGTGTCAACCCACTTGTCACCATTGATGCCATTACACTGCCTATCACGTGGCCATGTGATGACCCATATCAGTTCAGTATGGCTTCCTACTGGTCATGTCGACAATGGCTAACTATTCTAGACTATGGGTGCTGAGAAACCCCTAGGTTTTCATTCCATCTTGGTCACTTAGTCTGATACCCCGGAGCCCCCGAGTGTTTATTAGAATCCAACTCATGTATGTCTTAATACTCTAGGATTTTTGGTGTATGCTAACATTTTTAGACAGGTGCAAACTGGCAATGAATTCCCTAAAATATTTAAAAAAAAAAATTGTCATATCATATAATGACCGTTCTCTAGTCTTTTAGGTTACAGATAGTTGGTCAAAATGTATGAAGTGATCACTCCTTCTGATAGCCCAGAGCTACCTCTACCTCCACTCAGGCGGCCACAAAAACCAAGGCTGAGAAGATGCTGGCTAAGTTGCCACTGACCTCCAAGTACCTAAAGGAGGGTGTTCTTGTGGGGTCCAAGGTGGACTCCAAAGTGCAGGAAATAATAGACATAGAGCCTAGACTTTGGGCTGAAATGCAGGGCTTAACTCAAGCATTATACAAACTAAAAGCTGACGTAGATAGTATGGCCACACACTTGGCCACCTCTAGAATTATTAAGGCTGCAAATTTTCTTTGCTCGGTGAAATCACCAGAATTGATACTTCAACTAGCAACACTATACAATGCACCCACTTGGACTATTCTGCTCACCAATCCCTGACCGTTACAATATCCAGCAACAATCATCAATCTAGACATAGCAACTTTTGCCTCAGGGCTTGGGATCCCTCAATTCAAAGGGTCTGTTGTTCTCACCCAGACCAAGTCATTGGAGGAGTTCGAAGAAGCTTCTCTCATTTCCTGACAATATCTCAACTCTCAGTGGTTGAAGTCCCCGAAGAGGGACCATAAAAAGATGAAGCTGGAAATTCCCTGCGGGGATTTCAAAGAGCCCATTCAGGCAAGAATTAATTTTCTATGCAGGATCTTTGGATAGCTCCATGCCTAAGATTTCTTGGCATGGATGTAATATTTCCTCTACTGCATCACCACCCACAAATAAACCTTCAATTGGGAAGCTATCATAGCCAACCATGTGGACTCGCAGTTGAAGGAAGTTCTCCAGAATTCAAAGCTCTACATGACATCTTTTGTGCTATGGGCACTGGCCCAACAAAGACTAGATTTTTTGGGTTTACAAACAATGGGAATTCTCAAGAATGGGCCAGGATAGTTGACATCATGGGATCATTATGCCTAGATCCAATGGGAACTCAGTTTCCCAAAATTTTGTAGGGTAAACGATGCCTTCATTTGCCAAAAAATTTTGACACTTACTCGGGATTCCAAATACCGGTTACCACAAGAGGCGATGAATCTGGTGAGCACCTACAAAAATTATGTCATTCAATTCTAGTAGCACATGTACTTTCAGGTGATCGGCTTCTATAGGAAACCCTATCTCCTTCCCCAGTATTGTAGAGATAAAATCATTCTTCTAGAGTTCTTTCGACAGATTTTGGAGCTTCACACCCTCTTCATGGTGAAGAAGGTCACCAATGTTCCATTCCTAGTCTCTTGCAGGAACTATACTTGCATTCTTGCTGTAGTGATAGAGGCAGATAATGAGTTAAAGAGTCTGAGGTTGGTCGAATTTCACCACACCAGAAAAGGTTTTGATCCACTGGGAAAGATAGCTTTGGCACTTCTCGAGGCCTCCCCTTTGCATATAGCAGACATTGAAGATTTTTGAGCAGATTTCCAAGACAGTTTTGATCTCCAGGCCCACCAACATTTGCGGATGTCCAAAGGACTAATGAAATTACTCGACCTTTGAAATTTCCCAAAGGGTTTCTCAGATGATGGGCCACTAGAAGGCCCAACATATAAAACGTAGGGACTAGACAAGATGGATCTCGCTTCGGTGGATTGGGCCACCCTAGAGGATTTAACAATCAAGGGAGTATGCCACCCCATTTTGGAGGCTATTCATAATTATTTTTCCTAGGTGTGTCCCAAGAGCACCCAAAAGGGACCAATCATTCGAAGACCCACTACTATCATCAAGCCCAACACAAGAAAGGGGAAGGAAAAGGAAGACACCCCAGCCAAGGTACCTCCCCCAGGTCCGGCCCCCATAATGGTACATCTACAAAATCAAATGGAGTTAGTGAGACTAGCAAGCCAACAGATAAGCACACAAATTTCCTTCGGCCTCCTCATAACTTCAGTAGCCTCTGCTTACCCGACAGGATCCCCATCCTTGGCCGTAATGATGAGAAGGCAAACTCTCGGTGAGGCAGGATCTACAAGTATTTTAGATACCGGGGTCCCATTACTAAGGAAGAAGAAGCATAAGGTGACCCCCACTCCAAGCACAACCACTAGCCCTGGTATGCCTGACCTACCTCTGGTTGATGTCAGTTTGGATTCCCCCAAACTTGAGAATATTTCTGATTCCTCTCCCCCACATGACAAGTTTGACAATGTCTTTGAGGCAGATGAGCTCATGAACCTTCATGAGGATGTAGATCACGCGGCGAAGGAGATCACCACCCAAGAGAAGGAGGTTATCCTCATAGAAGAAGAGTTCCTAGAACAAGAAGCTGTTGTAGAGAAGGAAGTCCAGGAGGAAACACAAAGGGAGCCTGAGCAGGAGAAAACACTGGTCCAAGAGACCGAAGATGAAATAAGGAAAATCACAGATGAACAACCGATGGTTGGGGAAATTGGACCCACGGGATCAACTGTACCCCCAATCATCACACTCCAAATGCCTTCGGTTACTCTAGATGACCAGTTTCCCCAGAGTACATTTGGTGAGGTAGTAAAGGTGGCCGCATTATTAAATTTTTGCTAGAGACCTCAACCACCTCTGTAAGATGTCCCAGTGGAGGAAGATGCTCTGGAAGATGAAGTTGATGAGGCCTAAGAACAAAAATAGCAGAATGACGGGGAAATCCCTGAAAATACAAATGTTGAATCAAATGATATTGAGAAGGACCTAGAAGACCCCGGGAATACAGGTGATACTGATACCGGTAGAGAAGAAACCCCGGATATCATAAAAGAAGATGCCAACATGGTGGAAAACATCAAGGTTTTTAGAGAGTAGGGAAAGGAACAGGAACAGGAGAAAGAAAAAGAGCTCGATGACACTGTACATTCCAGGAACATGTCACTAGATTCTGAAGGGAATCTTGATGCACATGTCTTGATAGTAAAGCCACCCCAGCCGCCCCAATGGCTAGTAGAATCAAGAAAGAGAAAGGCCCTGGTGGCAATAACAGGCATTCTGATCTCCTTGGCTGAGATGATGGCCCATAACACAAAGGCCAAAAGGCCTAAGAAAGCTCAAATAGTCCATACCCTCCAAACCGGTCCAATAAGAAGTACAGTTGTGGCAATCGCAACACCTCCCCCAGATGCAGATGAAGTGGCCTTAAAGCCTGAAGATTATATATTTATAGAGGTAACACTAGGAGGAAGAGATAAGCAAGATGAGTTAGACCTGTTGAAGGAGGCCACCAAAGTAATAGAGGCCAGATATAATAAGTAGACCTAGAAGTTAAAGGAGGAAAGATAAACCAATGCAAATCTCCTTTCACTTTTGATAGAACTTACACAACCACTGGCTGAAGTCCACCCAAAAGCTTCTACCTCTAGATTACCGCTTGCATAGGGTGATATGGATTCTTTAAGGGCCATGAAGAAGAAGGCTCAGGCTGTGGAAAAGTGGGTCACCAAGAAGATAGCTACCATAAGGAAACTTTTAGTGGTGTCACTCCCAGATCTATATCAAATCAATATTCTCCTTACTCAGCAAAATGCCTCCACTCTTATATGGGAGCAAGACTTGGAGAAGTACAAGAAATGGAAGACTAGGTTGGAGGAATTTTTCAACACCAGAGAAGAAACCATCATAGAAGCAAGGATTTTGGGAGATGAATCATATGATTCTCTCCAGGCCCAGTACTCCAGACTTGGCCTCAAAATCAAGGTATGAAAGGAATTGGTTAAGGCCTTAAAAGATAAGGTGACCATGGCCTGATATCCTTTAGGCCTAGTCTAGGCATTCATGGTAGGGCTATCAAAAGTCAACCCCTTCACCAATGGGACATGCACCCTGGAGGACTATGTGCTCAGCAAATATGATGCATGGATGGAGTCCCTGTATCAGTCTACCAAAGATTTTGATAGGGGAAGATTATCAAGGCTATCCAAGATGATGATCTAGGCACATGATGTCATAAAAATGGTAAGTGAATTCTGGGACAGGGCCGGAGAAGTCAAAGAGAAACTAGAGGTTGTTCATGGCCGATGGGGGAACATCAAGAATATAGATGAAGATGGTGTAAGCCAAGTTTTGGAAGCATTCAAAAATAGTAAAGAGCAATTAGGTTCTTCAGAGTCTAGAGAATTCCATCATCTGTGCATATTTTGTATTCTTTATTCTTTGAGCTTAAGCTCCCAGATCTCAGAGTTCTGGATCCATAGTTTTGTATTCTTTTGATGACCCACGTCCAAGTTCCCCAGAGTTGATCGCTCATTGTCAGACAATTAATAAGGATGTCAGAAAATGGGTGACTCCAGTGGGGTGCAACAGCTTGAAAGATGATTCTGGTAGGTGGTTTTCCCAAGGTGTCACTCCAACATAACACCTGGCGCATAGGAGACAGTGAGCCACTTTTCCATTAATGAGGCATGTAGCCTCGATCCTTGGGGGATCAGATTTATTTTATTTCTCCCTCTGGCTCTCTTCTCGAGGTTGATTCTTCCATACCTCTTTTCTTGTCTCATTCTTCTGACATGTCAGACCTCTTCTCTTCTCGAGGTTGTTGTAGCATGGTGGAGGTAGTATCGGCCACCAGGAATTGTATTTTATTGATTGAGTGTAAAGGTAAGTTAGGTTAATTTTAGGGCAAATCTATGTATAAACAATAAGTTCAACCTCATTCCAAGGGTCGGCAAAATTGATGATTTTGCAGTCCATAGCTAGAGATTTTCGGTTTCATTTCCAGTTGTTGTAGAGCTCAATGCTCCTTATTTTTTAGTATTTTAGTAGATAGATGCTCCCTTGGAGCCATTGTTGATGTACTCACCAGTGATGCTGGAAAACCATTAATGAAGAAGGAAGGATTCTCACAATGTTGTTGTTGGTCTCTTGATCTCTGAATTGATATTCTTTTGTACTATATGTTTATTATGTCCCTTGCTTTGATATTTCAAGTAGATTAACGACCTGCTTTTTCCCTCAATATTGAATATATGTGAACTGATGGTTCAATGTGTATTCAGTATTTTAGTGTAGCATGTTAGAGCATGGTTGATGTTATGAATATATTTGCATGACTATAGGTAGATGGAATACCTCTAACCCTGGTCTATCTTTTGAAGTTATTTGGTTAAATTAATGAGTGCTTGAAGGAAACCCCACTTACCTAAATCCCTAGAGAAGATGAGCCAAGATAACCAGCTATCCCCCCGAACAAAATAGTCATAATGCCCAACTTAGCCACCATAGAGACCAGACCCTCACGTGCTTGAAGGCCTAGAGAATCTCATTTCTTCAAATAACCTTTATAGGAGAAGTTGGCTGGTACCCCTGTGACAACCTACCTCTACTAGCGGACCTGGTCACAAACCCCCATCAACACTCGGTGTACTACATGTGCTTGGTGTAGTGTTTCACTTGATAACTGTAAGTGTTTGGTATTCTATCAACTTTGTTACTTTACGGAGTGGCCTTGTGTGCATTACCGACTTGTCTTATCCTTGACTGTCTCCTCTTACCAATTGATTCTCCTTGACTACATGACTTTGACTAAACTATTGACAACAAAATATCTTGTAGAGATAACACCACATCTGTCATTGGCTTGGTGTAGATTTGGAGCCATGCCAAAATTTTCATCAACGATCTCATAGGTATTAGGATTATTTATAGGTATGCTACCATTGTTGGTTCGAGTGTTACAAGGTCTATTAGGCCTTTGTGGGCCAAATTTTTTATCCTGCAAATTGATTTTATTTTTTTAGGTATTGAAACTCTAGTTTTGATTATGAGGATAGTTGTTCGGAGCAATAAGCATCCGTTGATACCCACTTTGGTTTTGGTAGGGATTGAGCTCATTGGTGAGTTGAGATAGGGTTTTTTCATGTCATCCAACTTAGAGGTTAGGTGATTATCAGGTTCATTTGGAGTCATAGTCTGTTGCTTGAATAAATTTGTCTTGTGGGCCTCATAACTCAGGTAAGTGATGGATGGTGGTGGAGCAGCAAGTGGTTGTGCTGAAATTGGGTTCAGCAAAGGCATTTGGGTGGCCAGAGCTTGATTGATGGCTGAAAATTGATGTGGAGCGGTGATGTTACCCATGGTAGGAATAGTAGAAAAGTTCCCTTCTTGTGGGTCGATTTGTTTCATAAATTTTATGGCTTCATTGAACATCTTTTCCATCGTGTCTCTATCTACCGGGGAAAGTCTCCTTAGAAAAATTAAAGTAAAAGGGTCCAAGGATTTAAGGTAAACTTGTATAACAGTTTCCTCTGGTATAGTGTAAGGAGATTCCAATTTTTTATGCATCTTATGGAAACGATGATTAAACATAGCAATAGGATCATTGGAGTCTTTCCTTGTTGTTATGAACTGGTGATGTGTCATGGTCAGATCTACACACAACTTAAACTGGTTTAGAAATTTTCTTTCAAACTCGGTTCATGCAAAGATAGACCCACATGGTAAGTTAAGGTACCAGTTGTATGAAAACTCCCCTACAGTGTACGAGAACATGCAATAGATGACGTCTTGGTGAGAAACCCCTTTACGATTGAAAATTCCTTTGAAGGCATAGATGTGTTCTTCGGCTATCTGCAATTCTCTGTATACAAAATGAGTACAAAAATTCTCAAGATTATTTGGGTAATTCATGAAGTTTAGTGGGGAGATTTGTGCTTTAGCAAAGAAGGCCATTGGATGAGGCTATTGTAGTTCTAATTTTGGTTTATGGTTGCAGTGATAGTCCGGGTAGCAATGTGTTATTTCTCTTAAAGTGGATTATGTGGCTCAATGTGGTGGTGAGGGGGATTTCCCCTTGAATTTGCTTTATCACTACAAGCTCTACAATGATGGGTGAGTTCAAGGAACTTGCCTCTCTTTGGAGATGACCTAAGCACTCACTCAAACTGTTCTAGTGAGAAAGATCCAATGTTATCTAGCTTTATACCTTGGGCCCTCCTTTTAGCACCACTTCTATTGAACATTGTTTTTACACAAGTCAATTGCTAGGAATTCAAGATCTGATTTCCTCTCTTGAAAGAATAATGAAGTTATTCCCAAGGTTCTTCGTGGTCATGGTACAACCACTTGGTAATCTCAGTTGAAGGTAAATGTGAATATTTATGAGGGGTCCTTTGTTGGTTCTTTCAAGACTTCAAGTTGCAAAACAAACTTTACTACTTTTTGTAATTTTTAATTTATCAATGCATGTAATTTTCACTAATGATGCAAAATCTACACTAATCTCTAAAATGATTACCTACTCTATCCAAATTTCCAAAAGATCAAAAGACTTGCGTAACAATAATTAAGAAAATTTACTTAAATGAGATCCTACTGGACATAAACCATTGTTGAACCTTCCTTGTAAATTTAATGATAGAAAGGTGGAAACCCACATAATATGAATCATACCATGTCATGAATATATACCCAGTAGATGCAATCATTTGGAGAAAATTTTATCAAGATGCAAGATTTTCAAAATCTATCAAATCATGAAGCCATAAGTATGTGCACACAGAGGAGATGGATTTATCATTAAAATAGTAGAATTATCTTTCTCAATCATTTATCACAACAATATTGATGAACAACTACAAACTCCAATTTAATCAATTGCAGATCCAAACACAATAAATGCAATAAGCTCTTTGAAAGAAATGAACAAGTAAACACAAATTCATTAATTTCCCATTGACAACAGAAAATATCATATTGTGAATGCAGCACCAATTGTATATATTTATTGCATAAACTATCTGACTGGGTAGACAACATTTGGCCTTCGGAGACCAAAAGTCCTAAGACTGTCACAACACAAGAAAAACATGTAAGGTGGGAAAATGGAGATCTTTAGATAGGGTTTTGAGCAATGGGGATTTGCACCTAAAAGAGACCCTATGTCTCTATTAACCACTTAGATTTAATTTTGATGATAAGGAATGTAGATCTAGAAATGTTTGCAAAGGGAAATGGAATAAAATACATACCTCTGAAAAAGAATCTGTTGAAAACCCTATCAAACGGTTTCAGAAATTGTTGATTTTTGAGATCCTAGATTGAAATTGTGAGATCTAGAAAACCCAAAAATATTTTTTAGATCTAGTCCAGGTCGACCATGACCCAGATGGAGGTTGACCTTGACCTACACTACTTTGACAGAAATTGTGTTCGCGGATCCTGAAAGTTGGCCAAAAAGGGTATCCAAATCTGATCTAAAATTCATTGTCCTATACATGTACCTACAAGAAAAATGATTTTTTTTGTTGGGGGGAGGGGTTTCCCTTGGTCAAACCCCATTTTTGGAATCAACCTTTAAATATAATTAAAATTTCATAAATAAACAAAGAAAATAAATGAATTCACCTTGCTTGTATAGAAACCCTTGTGGGGGATTCAAATCCTTGGATCCACAAGTATGTATGCGCCAAATGACATAGAAGATATAATTTAGGATATCTCAAATTAATTTCTTTTAGATCTTCAATACCAATCTTGAATGGATCTTAGAATAGGAAGAGGCTTCCATGGATGTGGATAAAGAAATCTTCAACGAGAGGGCTCCATAAAGCTTGAATCCTTCAATGGCTACCAATGGATCTTCTTGATGAATTGAATGCTTGAATATGCTTGAATTCTTGAATTCTTGAGATTAGATGATCAATTCAATAGATTATCCTTCATGTGTATATTTGGTCATGTTCTTTCATGTGTATGTCTTGTGGTTAGAGAAAATGAGAGGAGAAAGCTTCCTTATATACAAATCTAGGTCCCAATCTTCTAGAGAGGCCTACATGAGAATTAAATTTTGATTAGACCTATACCTATATAATTGGACCTATATTAAATATAATTTCAAGATTCATTACTTTGAAACCTAAAACAGCCGACCCGGAAGTGGGAAATAATTCTTTCCGAACCCCGACATTTGAAAACATTGGGATACTAAAATTTGGACCCTGGTTCAAGGTTGAGGTCAACCTTGACCTAGTTTAGGTTCAAGGTTGAACTTGACCTAGGTTAGGGTCTAGGTTTACCTTGACCCAGAAGGTCAACCTTGACCTTGAGGTCAAGAATCTTAGAATCGTAGAGTAGGGTGCTAGAAAAGGTAGGAGATAAGTGGAAACAGGGCAGAATCAGAGGAAAAGCCACATCCAAGTCAAAGACCCATTCAAGGAATTTGAAATGACCCCAAACCACTTACTCAGAGGGCTAAACCAGCCCTATATGGAAGCTCTTCCATTTTCTGATATACATTTAGCCCCCACTTTATCAAGAGTATGGAATCGATGCAAACTCTTGGTAAAAGAGATGGTAAAGAAAAGATAATCTTATTGAAATCAAAGGTACAAAAGAAATCCTCAAGCCTCCCAAGGACTCAAGTCTTTGTCAACCCCAAGATTATAATAAGAGATACATCACCAGTCAAAGAGAAAGAGAGAGGGGGGTGGCTAGCTTTCCCAGTAAGATGTGTGTATCTCACTCTGAACCATAAAAAGGATAGGATGGCCCACCAAGAAAGCACTTGATAGTCACCCCATAAATTTGTGTGCCTTTTGGTGGCTTCTTGCACATTTTTAGTGCATCTTCTGAGAGATTTTATGAAATACCCATGGATCCATATCCTCATATCACCATGGAATGCATTTGTAAAATGTGTATGTCTTTAGGATTTAGCAACTTATGTGTGTTACGTTCTGAGTATTTAGCATATTGAATTGTAATTGAATGCGTATCACTTCAGGATTTAGCATGCTTCAAAGCAAAAGGTTAGAACAAAAATTCATAATACAAAATGAGCAAGGCCATATATATGCTCCCCTCCTTAAGATGGAAAAATACATACTATTTTGTCATGTTAAGGAAAGAAAAGAACAAGGATAAAGCCTTCTTCAACATCAATACAATATCCATAGACAATACCCAGTCCAAGCCAAGAAGGTCACAGCTCCTATGAGGCCATGGAAGGGAAAAATGCAAAGAGATATCATGCAATAAGTGAAAAAGTAACCATTGTGACGGATAGCACACTATTCAGTTTCCAAGGTGAGAGATTTATCAACCATGGAAACCCAATGTCAAACAATGAAATAGGTTATAATCAAGGACATAGATCCTCAATACAAATCAAAATTTTCATGTATGATTGGATATCACATAATATATAGATACTAATTAACCAAGGGAAAAGTGGACACCAAAAAGACAAAAAAGAAGGAGATGGCATCCTTTCCCCCAAAGTGTAGGAACAAGGATGAAAGGGGACCTATTATATTGCTCACAACACTATGCAAGACAACGAGCCCCCAAGGATTAGGCTAACATTGTTTACATAATGTAGAGCTCCATAATACAAGCATAAATGTTATTTAGATAAAATAGGATTGAAATATAACTTATTTCTACATGATATATAACTAACTTTACTATCAATGAGATGCCTAATCTTATAATGTAAAAGTTGACATTCATTAGTAGATTGATCATGAAATCTATGATACAAACAAAAAGGAAGAGTCTTCAAGTGTGGACTACATTTCCTTTTGCATTTAGGTCTAGTAATCATCTTAGCATGAAGGATTTTAGGCAAAAGAACTTCTTGGTCAAATTCCTGCATAGGTTAATCATGTTTTGAAGTGTTATTTGAGATGTCGCTAAAATTGATGTGTTGTTGAGGATTAAATCCCAATCCATAAGAATGCTCATGCCCCCCATTCTGTAAGGGCATTTGAATTCCTTGTTTATGCTTACCACATCCTTGACCTTGGAATCCTTGTTTAACTAGTAAATGATAACCAAGACCATAACAAGAAGCCATATCAGAAGGATTCAATGGAATTTCAGTAGTAACTATGTCATCACTAGGAGGTTTCACAAATTCATAGTGGGTAGAAGCAATGAAAAAGTTATTACAAAGGGCATTTGAAGTAGAAGCAAAAGCTCATTGTTCAAACTCTCTTTGTTGCTTCATAAAATCAAGATTGGAAACCTTCTACTCTCCAATTAAGGTAGGATTAAAATTGAAGGTTCCCCAATCATCTCCAAGAAGAGAATTAGAGGAAGAAGGATTAATATTAGGAATAGGAGTATTGTGGGTTTGAATATTCAAACAAGGATTTGGCACATCATCTGCATGAAGTCTATATATTATGTTATTATGAATAAACTTGACTTTACGGTGAAGGGTGGAAGGAATAGCATGCATCTAATGCAACCAAGGTCTACCCAAAAGGAGGTTATAATTAAGAAGTCTAGGCATAACATTAAAAGGAGTATTCAGGATGACCGGAAATACTTTTATAGGTAAGGTAATGATGCCCAAATTTTTCTTATCAATGTTATAAAAGCCACGTATATGAACATTGTCAGGTTGAATAGTTGAAAGATCATCTTTAATCACTTTGAGAATGTCCATGCTACAAATATTAAGCCCAGATCCATTATCAATCAAGGTCCTACAAATGATACTCTTATTGATAGTAACAGCAACCATAAGAGCATCATATTGATTCTGAACTTCTTTAGAAGGTAATCTTTTTCAGTAAATACAATGTCAGGAGGATGCGAGGTAGCATGCATGCACTATAAGAAGGCATTGATGTTCTCTTGATTAGGAGGTAGGGTGGGAAGAGTTTCTATATATTTTTTCAAGGATTCATGGTAGGTAGGTGAAGTTTGAAGAAGCTTCCATAAAGAAATCTTGGCAGTGGTATTGCGCAATTGGTTTATCAAATCATACTCCTTGCTAGGAAGACAGGGTGGAGGAGGAAGAATGGGTTGAGAAGATGGTAAAGAAGTAGGAACCACCAGATTAGGTTGAGGTTTATTCCTTGTATGATAATCATGTGAAATGGAATCCATGTTATTAAAGAAATCCAAAGGATCCCTAGGTTTACCCTTGATAGTAATGTGAGGAAAACCTTTAATAGTCAACAAGGGTTTTGGATAAACAATGTTAGTTGTCTCAACACTACAAATAGAATCACAAGATGGAAGAAAAGAATACATCCTAGGAGGAGATGAGGTAGGATCTTGATTCTCCATAAGATCATCACCAAGAGGGAGAGCATTAAGGGAATTCATATCATTCTCCACTAATGCCTCATCACTGGAAGGAATCCCAAATGGAGGTAAAGTATCTATAATGTCCTCTTCTTTCTCTAAAATGTCTACATAAGGGGAGTGTGTTTTAGAAAAAGAGTCACCATCATGTATAAATAAGTCATTAATTAATAAATCACCCTCTTGTATCAAAGCTTCTTCACAATGAGGGGATAAATCAATGTCTTTATCCAAGGGTTCATCCCAAATAGGAGGATCTTCCACAATGGCTTCATGAGGAAGAGAGTAATCAACATCCAAATCCATAGGTTCAGTTCAAATAGGAGGATTATCATCCCTATCAATAAAGCACATTGTACGAGCGCCATAAATCACCAAATCTTGATCCCTAAAAGGGAAGGAAGGTAAATTATATTCTAAAGTAGGCCCATAGAAAGGACATATATTAAGAGAGTAATCAACATCAATACTCAACTCATCTCCATAAAGAGAAATATGATGGAGAGAAAGATTAAAGTCATCTTCTTGCTCTAATATATCCTTACAAGGTAATAAAAGAGAGGACAAAGCAACATCACATGCACTAGATAAAGCCTTTCTAGGTGTAACATCATGCAATGGTAAGGTAAGAGGAAGATGTTGTTTAATCCCAAAAATTACAGAAGGATGTTTGGAAAACACTTGAAACAACTTGTGCAACATGATAACGATTAAATAAATGCATAGAAAATAGATCTAAATATATCCAAATGCATTCAAATAAAATCTATAAGCATGAAAAATGTAAATATTTTTTATATTTTTAAAGAAATGTTGTGATTTGTTATTTTTGACATATAAATGCAAGAGCATAAAATAAATCTACTTTCAAATGCAGGTAAGATCTAACATAAGATGAAAATCTAACACCAAAAAGAAAGAGTTGTCTATCGCAGGTTCACCAAAATGTAAGGTGGAAAAATGGAGATCTTTAGATAGGATTTTGAACAATGGGGATTTGCACCTAAAAGAGACCCTATGTTTCTATTAACCACTTACATTTAAATGTAATGATAAGGAATGTAGATCTAGAAATGTTTGCAAAGGAAAATAGAATAAAATACATACCTCCAAAAAATAATCTCCTAAAAACCCTAACAAATGGTCTCAGAAACTATTGATTTCTACGATCCTGAACTGAAACTGTGAGATCTAAAAAACCTAGAAATATTTTTTAGATCTAGTCTAGGTCAACCTTGACCTAGATGGAGATCAACCTTGACCCCTTTGAGGTTGACCTTGACCTGCACTTCTCTGACAAAAATTGTGTTCGTGGATCCTGAAAGTTGGTCGAAAAGGGTATCCAAATCTGATCTGAAATCTGTTGTCTTGTACCTGTACCTGCAAGAAAAAAAAATTGTTTGTTGGGGGGAGAGGTATGCCTTAGTCAAACTCCGGTTTTGGAATCAACCTTAAAACATAATTGAAATTGCATAAATAAACAAAGTAAATAAATGAATCCACCTTGCTTGTTTAGAAACCCTTATGGAGGATTTGAATCCTTGGATCCACAAGTATGTATGCACCAAATGATGTAGAAGATATAATTAAAGCTATAGGATGTCTCAAATCAATTTATTTTAGATCTTCAACACTAATCTTGAATGGATCTTAGAATAGGAAGAGTCTTGCATGGATGTGGATGGAGAAATCTTCAACAAGAGGGCTCCATAGAGCTTGAATCCTTCAATAGCTACCAATGGATCAACTTGATGAATTGAATGCTTGATTACTTAAGAGTAGATGATCACTTCAATAGATTATCCTTCATGTGCATAGTTGGTCATCTTCTTTCATGTGTATATCTTGTGGTTAGAGAAAATGAGAGGAGAAAGCTTCCTTATATACAAATCTAGGGCACAATCTTCTAGAGACGCCTACATAGGAGAATTAAATTATAATTAGACCTATACCTCTAGAAGTGGACCTATATTAAATATAATTTCAAGATTCATTACTTCAAAACCCAAAACAACTGACCCGGAAGTAGGAAACAATTCTTCCTAAACCCCGACATTCAGAAACTTTGGGATCCTGAAATTTGGACCCTGGGTCAAGGTCAAACTTGAACTAGTTCAGGGTCAAGGTTGAACTTGAACCAAAAGGTCGACCTTGAACCTAAGGTTAAGAATCTTAGAATCACAGAGAAGGGTTCCAGAAAAGGTAGGAGCTAAGTGGAAAATAGGGCAGAATCAGGAAGAAAATCCAGATCCAAGTCACAGACCCATTCAAGGCATTTCACATGACCCCAAACCACTTATTCAGAGGGATAAACCATTCCTAAATGGAAGTTCTTCCATTTTTTGACGATACAAAACCAAAAACTAAACAAACACCAAAAAACATGAAAAAAATAAACCCGACGACCAAGGGCTTAGAACCCTAAGCGAGCCTCATGAAGGGAAGCTCAAAAGAAAAAAAAGGGGAGGCAAAAAATCATAAAGAAAGACAAAAACAAAATGAAATGAAGGCAAAAACCCTAAACCTAATAGAGAGTCCAAGAGGCCAACTTGCTAGAAGGGAGAGAAGGTGGAAAACAAGGTGCAACACGAGGATGAGAAACATGGTCCTAGGAGAGGATCACAATGATGAAGAAGTGTGCATCAAAGACTGTATTTCTAGAGCTCGAGGAGGCGGAGAAAAAATGAAAAAAAGAGTGAATAAAAAAAGGAATATTCCCTTTTATATCCTCCCAATTAGTGAGGTGACGTCATGCAAACTTCAGTGTTTCAATAGCCAAAACACTGAAGTTGTGACCCTCATATCTTTCAGTGTTTCAGCGGCTGAAACACTGAAAGGTTTGTCATAAGCTTCACCTTTTGCACTTCTAGGAATTCGGTATTTCATAGGTATAATTAATTAATTAAAATTAACTATAATGTTATAGGGATATTAACTAAATCAATATAAGGATGATTTTTGACATCTACATTTTGTTCCTTTTTGATGCGGTGTCAAGAGTGGTGTCACATCAAAGAAAAGAAAATAAGATGCCCCTAAAGGACCAGGAAGGGTGACGATGGTAAAGGAGTGTGCCCCCTTGAGAAAATAATAGAAAAAAAATATTTTTTTTGTAATATTTTCTCGAAAAGATGGAAAGAGGGAGAAAGACAAATTGCATGGCATGTCCAAAAGAATCAAAGAAAAAAATGTGGGTTGGGATGGAAAACGAGACCTAAGGGGCCTATAAATAGTCCACCAGGGCCCAAGAAGAAGTTATTTTCACTCGCAAAGAAAGAGAGAAGAAATGGCAGAAGTTCAAAGACTGTACATAGCTTGGAGAGTGCATTAGGACCTACAAGTGACCTACAGACGCAGAACCATCGGTGAGTAATCGAAGCCTCCCTTTTCAATTATGCATTTAATAGCTTTAGGAGCATTTATGACACTCGTAAGGTTCCAAAAATGGGCCCACATTGGAGATGACAATTGCCACATCACCGTCCACGCAGACGGTGATCGATAGATCACCGTCCTTGCAGATGACCGATCGAAAATCATTGACTACACAGACGAGGATCATGAGATCACCATCTATGAGGTTAGAGGGGAGAGGGGAAGTAGAGTAGAGATGGTGAAATAGTTCACCATCTACATTGGAAAAAAATGTAGCGACCTACACCACCGTCTCCATAGATCGACAGTTGCACGTATCCGCTTTCTGTGTGGGTGAATCAATGTCTCTGTCGACTGACCTAGGAATGGACAAAAAGAGATGAAAAATGTGCCATAAAGAGTCCAAGGGGCATTTTTTGATGCACTAGACTTAGAAAGAAAGGTAACTAACATGGGTATTTGTAGATGCAGGAGGACACGATATCATTTAGATCGAGGGAGTGCTATCCGGCGATGATGACACTATCACAGGAGTTGATGGTAGAGGAGTGGGGACAATTCATAATGTGTGGCTTGCAGCACATCCATCGTTGGCCCCATTTTAAAGTGCATAATGCACTTATGTCAACTTTGATGGTGCAGATCATCCTAGGGTTTAGCTCCAAACCCTAGCAATTCTTGTTGAGTGATCAAAAGGAGCAGATCACAGTTAGTTTTCAGTCCTTGATTATAAGCCTGAACAGTTCTTCACTCAGTCGCAAAGTCGCAGAGCCAGTGGAGAGAAGAAGAATCATGCATCGCACACTCGTGAGCTAGTCATGAGTTAAGTTTATCAGTGAGTGAGTGCGCGACGAGTAACTAGTCGCTTAGTCACAGACGGCTAGCAGAAAAGACAGTGCACGACAATGCGACGAGGAGCTCATCGCAAGCTCGCGAGTCAAATCGCAGTTAGTGAAAAATTGGTGCGACAGCGCGACGAGGAACTCATCGCTCAGTCGCTGCAGACAAACAGTGAGTCATGGTGTGTGAGTGAGCGACACCCTATGCATCGCGAGATCGTGATTAAAATGGCAGTTAAAGGAAAAGCACGGCGAGCGCGCGACTACGGTGTACCGCTCAGTCGCAAAGGCAAGGTCAGCTCGGATGAAAACATCGCAACAGTGCGACAGTGAGCTCATCACTCAGTTGCAAAGGAATTAACAGCTTGGGTTACAACACAGCGAGTGCGCGACTTGAGCTCATCGCTCAGTCGCCAAGATATGGCCAGCTCGTCAAAATGAGTTGCGAGTGCGCGACTGACGTGCATCAGAGACTCGCTAAGAAAGTCGCAGCTCAGATTGAAGAGTAGCGAGTGCACGACTAATGTGCATCGTAGACTCGTAGAGTAAATAATAGCTCGTGGAAAGGTAGTGTGACAGCGCGACACGAGCTCATCGCTCGGTCACACAGAAGGAGGCAGCTCGAGTTGAAGCAATGCGAGTGCGCGACCAATGGGCATCGCCGACTCACAAAGTAAGGAGAAGTTAATGGAAATGCATTGCGGGTGTGCGATAAAGAGTCATCGCTCAGTCGCGAGGTAAAATCCAAGTCCGGTAAATGCATAGCGAGAGCGCGACAAGCAGGTAATCGCTCAGTCGCAGACCAAAACATGAAAGTTCATTTTCACTCGCGACTATGCGATGAAGAGAAAAATAGTCAAATGATCAAACATACTGACGTGTCAGAAGGAGAAAGAGTTGAAAAGTCAGAAAATGCCAAAAGAATGCCACGGAGGAGAATTTAATTCACGTTGTCGACCATGCAGAGAAAGATGGTGATGACAGTTACAGAAAGAAGACGAAGAGCCGAGGCAGTTGAGATTCCTCAGGCGGATAGTTAACCTAAAAATGGTTACAGACCAAGAAGAGGCCAAGGATAAAAAGGGAGAAAAGAACCATTGTAAGGGGTTGTTGAAGAACTTAGAGATTGAACAGGCTAGCACAGTAGATTTGAGACTACATTGTAATTGCATTTTTCCAATAAAGAAGAGTGTTCTGTGTGTTCTGTATATTTTCTGTTGTGTACAAACTTCAGTAGAATAGTATTCTGAGTTCTTTTCAGTTTAATGGATACCTTTTGACTCTCATGATCAGGCTTATGGGATGTGACTGTCAAAAGGTACCCATCATGTTTTTTTTGTTTTTTTTGTGTTTGTGTCTGGAACTGAGGAGAGACTAGTCAGAGTTGGAAACAAATCCTAGGCGAGCTAGATGGTCCGGCTAGGGAACTTGTAGGGAAAGGAGATAGAGTGAGAAAGGTGCATGACTGATCTAATTCAGTCATGGAGAGTAAGATGAGATGAGGAGTGAAACATTTCGGTGG